>CAICTM010000025.1:0-180231 GCA_903772945.1 Seminavis robusta
CGATGGCCTGCACACCCAGTTTCGTAGGCACTCTTTGCATAGCTGGAAGTCATCTCCTCGAGAAGGCGATGTTTGTTGTCGGCATTAGCAAGGTTGAGTCCAAAGAAGACCTTCTCCATAAGTCCAGCCCACTTGAAGGTCTGACGTGGAGTGTGTGGAACATTGATGATGGCTATCTTGAAGGTGTATTTGGCCCTGTTTGCATCTGCAGGACTGGTGCGAAGTTTGTAGGAGGTAGAGCGAGAATCGTCGATCTCCGCGTCTTCGTCGTTTGGCATACGAGAAGGAGAATGGGTTTAGTCACGCAACTGTTCTCGAATGTTGGTGAACGTGCAAGCTTTCCTGTGAGCAATCTTTATGGTGAGGAATAGAGTTGAGCGTAGCTGAAAGCTATTGTGTTTGTAACAAAATGCACTACGCTAAAAGCTGTGTAAAGATCTTTCGATCGTTTTGAGTTTGAGAGAAATGAGAATAAAAGTTATGAGAAGATTAGAAAGCATGAAAAACTAATCCATGAGAGAGATCGTTGTGAAGCTCATTGAAGTTGGTCTCCCGTGGGAGGCCTCGAAGTGTGATATCGTAGGTTATGGCAATAACTCTACGTACTCCACGGTCCATTCCGGAACACGTGGAAACTTCAGCTAGTAGCTGTCTAGTAGCCGTGGACTTCCACGCCGGCTAAATATCTAGAGCGATGTTCATCGACAACCTAGTATGACTAGCAGATCATGCGAAGACCCTGTCTCAAATGACTACTTCGCGAAGGACTACGTCATGAGTCGAACTCAAACCCTATCTAGGATCGAGTCGCGAATAAGGCTAAGAGCCGTGTATTGCACAATAGCTACATGTCGGTCTTGTCAATTTGAGCATAGCCAAGCTGGCCAAGCGTTTGCATAATGTCAATTGTAATAGGAGTTGTTTCATTTATTAGAGACGTTGCCACAGCTACACTACTAGAAGGAGGGATCCACTCTTCTACATTGGTATCATATTGGGCAACGTCATTCAGTTCAGCAAGATAGGTATCCATATTGGTTGTTGTGACACTTTGGTGGGTGCTTCAGTTCAGATCTTAGAGACCTGGCAACTTAGAGAACTGGCAAAAATTCGTCATATCATATGATACATATTATATATATTATATATTATGTATATCAGATGGCTAATATATATCATAATATTATATTATCTAGTTTTTATGATAATTGTGTTACATATGATACGTATCATGTGTACGATATATACGATACGTATTGTACAGTATAACCCTTCCTCTAAGGTGCGTGCTTTTGGGGGCTTCTCGATTTCCCACTTCACAGGTTCGAAATTTTGTGGGATTGGTTTTGATACACGAGTGAGTACCGGTACGCACACCGTCTCTAGTCTAACGATCTGTATTTTTTTAATCTCGCTGCATGGCAGTCCTACCCACATGTATCTAGACTACTAGCTACCAGTACTAGCTAGTACCTGGTAGTACATACAGCACCTGCCTGCTGGCCTCTTCATGAATTCAGTAAGACTGAACCAAGCACCACCACAGTCTCTGCGATCCCAGGTGGTGCCGGTATATTATAGGAGACTCACACAGCCAAGAACGGCCAACACGAGACATGAGAACCTGGCGGGTAGCCCTATGCACGATATATCAGGTTACGGTGGCGATGCCGAACTGTACAACACTTCTATCCCTTCAGCTTGTCATTAGCTCCTGCAAGCAGCTCCAATTCCCGCCGCTACCTGGGAATATGCATACTGGTAGGCGAACCAAAACCTATGACATACAGCTGGTAAGACTAGTTTGAAATTGTCGCCCAACCCCTCTATTGGGTTGGCCTAACCGCAACCCCTTCAATATTCAATGCGCTTTTCCAGAAAACGCGCACCGCTAACTCCAATTGGCAAGGGTAAAATTCGAATCTCCTTGGCGGGAATTGGTTATTTGGGCGATGGATATCTGTTACCTTCCGATGCATTGGTGCTGATAATAATGGCACGGTACATTTACTGTACCAATGCTGTACACGTACGTTTATGTTTCCTTCTCTCTATCTGTTGTTTTCTTCAAATTTTGAACGAACTCCCCTCTTTCGACCAAAACTCAACTGTCCTGGCAAGAGGGGAACCTTGGGTGCGCGCCAGGATGCCTTGCTTGGAGCTCTTTCTTCAGGCTAGATAGCCGGTGCAAGACAAATGGCGATGTCTCTTTGTATGTCTATGTCTCTAGAGCACTTCTACCAACTGCTACCGAATCGCTCTGTATTGGCAAAAAGAGACGTTGGTAGCGTTGAAACATTGTCATAGACCGAAAAAAATTCTGTCTTCGGTTCTGTCTGTTGGTGGTTGGCCAAAGCAGCACTTAAATATTCTGCGAGAGACCGCCAAAGAGTTTGGTGCCAACAATAAGTACAGGACTTACACATAGACCAGTAAGCGACCAGTGCTCGGAATCCCGAATCGAGTCTCGTCTGATTATATAGCTATCCACACGTACAGGACTTACCGGTATTACAATGTCATAGACATGCACCGTATTGTAAGCGACCGGTGCACCGAAAATAAATGATTAATCGATTGGAATCCCGTCGTCTGACTTCCACACGAAGTGGCACTCACAGAGCGAGTTGGGGAGTCAACACGGCACGCTTGAAAGAGCTTAATTACGATGGACTTTGTGTTTGGTGCTTAGGCTACAGTCGGCGTGATGAGCCTACGTAAAATTACTACCGTACCGATACAAAACCTGCCGGTGCGGTTTGTGATCTCCCTCGCTGGCTTACAGTAGGCAGACCACATTTGAATTCGAGCTTACAGTGTACTCGCACAAAAACAAAAAACAAAGGACCACCAATGCAGGGCAAGCTATTGATTGTATTATTTGAATCTCGGAAAGCAAGATGATGCCTAATAACGCGGTGCATTACCCTCACGTACATTACCAGCAGGAAGAGCTCAAGCATCCTCAGCAATCGTACAACTATCGAGCTATTCATGAAAAGGTGGAGAATGTTGCCCGAAGCTCTGCTTTCCTGAGCCGCTCCCCTCAGGTTGACAACATCCCATGCTTTGATCGTTGCGAAATCGAAGTGGGGCATCACCTTCTAGGACAAGGTGCATTCTCTCAGGTCTTTCCTGTAACTAGAGTTGCTTTGAACCCAGACAACAACCATTCATCACAATCTGCTGCCAGGCGCTGTCTCGCCGAACAAATAGCGGGACAAGGGCGCTCCCAATATGCCCTGAAGCATCTACGAGGAGACTTAGTTGGAGTCAAAGATGACTTTGAAAGTGCTGCTATTGACTTATGCATTGAAGTGAAGTTCTTGACTCGCCTGAACCATCCAAACATCATCAAATGCCGGGGACTTGCACGAGGGTGGACAAGTGCATTTGGTGAGCGTCATGATGGATTCTTCATCATTATGGATCGAGTAGAACCTCTTGATCATCGCATTCATCGATGGAGAGATCGTCTCTACCGATACCCTGAGTGTCGTCAAGTGAGCATTTCAAGACGGATCAACTACGCTTCCCAGGTTGCGGATGCAATCAGCTACCTCCATGACCAACGCATCATCTTCAGGTAAGAGCATTGCAGTAGATGAGATGGACAACTGTCTACTGTGGATTGTATACTAACTGAATCATGTCCTTTGATGTATACTTTTGCAGAGATCTCAAGCCTTCCAACATAGGGTTCCGAGCAGATGATATTGAAGCTAATGGCTCTGTTGATAAACTGGAGGTTAGAAACAATTATGGGAGCCATTGGCTGAGCAGGGAGTGTCCCCCAATAGCTGTTATAGCTGTTGGAGGCTCTGCTGGATCTACATCTAATTGTGGGTCCTGCAAGCCAGGGGACCATCTAACAGTCTTGGTGTGGAGATCTGAGTCACAGTTGCGCTGTGACTTCAATACACCCTCGCACGACAAGGCTGTGGATTCTGGTTTGTTGGCTTGGTTGGGATAGGAAGATGATGGTGCTGTGGGTTCATACAGGTATGTAGGACGCATGTTTTGATGGTGTTTGGGAGGGTGGTGTTTGGAAGGGTAGTCCGCTAGGTTGACAGATCCTGGTTGCCAATAGACATGGTATTGGTGTTGGTTTACTCTGTCTTGTATCCAGTAGAAGCGCATATCTATGGCTTTAGATCGTCGTTGTTTGACTGTGTCATTGATGATGCCTTCTGCAACTTTGTTGTCGATTCGAATGGGTGTTGCTGGTTGTGGATGGTCGAGGAATTCAAGGGTGGTTCTGAGTGGGCATCCTTCTTGTCCGCATTCGAAAGCTGCTCCTGTTTCTGCTTCAGCTGCAGATGCTACAACCATCTTCATGATGGGACAAATGACTAGGATGGGTCCGTTGTGGGTGGGGTTTGGTGTTGGAGCTGCAGTAGAAGTACAGGCTGCGCCGTGACAGCTTTGCTTTCACTGAGTAGGAGGCGTTCGGTCGATGCGTTTAGGACCTGTCGCTTTTTAACCCGTGGTACGGACGATGCGCGTTGGGATGTGTGGCCATAGTTGAGGAGTTTATTGCATGCTGTTTTGGTAGCTTCGGTTGGAGAAGCTTGTTGGGTTGCTATGGATCCGAGTGCGGTGAGCATGGTGTTGTCGATTGCTCGGCGGCATGAGAAATAGTACTCCTAGGATTTGTTGAATGCGTTGCTTTTCTTTCTTGTCGAGTAGGGGAGAGTGGTCTGGTTCGCCTGTCATTTGGATGCCATAGTGGAGTTGTTGTGTGGTATGTGGGAGTGTTCGGTTTGGGGTGCGGATGCTGGAACGTTGGAGAGCTTTGTCGATGTAGCCAGGCATGGACATGTCACAGGTTCTGTTGGTGTAGTCCCACTTGAGGTGAATCCACTATAGAGGGCGCGGTCCAGTGTATGATTGTGTATTGGGTTGGAGGATGTGTTCGAGGTGTTGGGCATGTTCATCGCCTACATACTTGACACCAAAATCGTCAACAATGAGGACGAACGCTATGGGTCTGCTTTCATGTTTAAACAATGCAGGGGTTCGTTTGGATTGATTGTAGCCGTGGTGTGCTAGAAATGGGACTAGTCGTCATTTCGCAACACGTCCGCGCTTTAGTCCGTACATGCCTCCATCGATGGCGACATAGGTGAAGCCTCGATCATCGATGAGGTTGCGTTCTCGTAGTTGGTATTGTTGAATGATTTCCTCGGGGATAACGGAGCTGTGGATCTGCATGTATTCAGTTCGCGGAAGTTTGTTGGCGAGGTAGTAATCTTTGATGTCCATGGCTCATGAGATTTAGCATTAAGGTGGTGTGCTTTGGAGAACACTGTTTGAGGAGGAGCGTTGGTGGTTGTGAGTTGGCTGTTTAGTTTTAGTAGTGTGTGCGAAGGGGGTAGTCGATTCACTGTCATCCACGATTGCTGTGTCGGACTCGGTATGGATCAGCTTTTACTGTGGTCGATAGGCAGACTACAATGGCCTGTAGGTTAGTCGGTTGTGTCCGATCTGGATGGAATGGCAGAGCGATTGGATAAAGCTTGTCATGGTGCGTTGACGTCTTCCAACAAGTCGAGTAGACGGCACGAACCTTGCAGTTGCCTGTCTGTTCCCAGGTGGCCCTCACTGCTCTTTGGCTGAATTCGCGTACGGGCTAGTGTGGCATCTTGGTGTCGGCGAGACCTTTGAATGCCTTCTTTAATTCCCTCCGCTGGGTCTTGTGTTGTTGCCGTCGGATCGTTGCTGAGTTCCTGTGGCAGTGTCATGTCGAGAGTGCAGTGGTGGTTGGCAACTGTATTCACGCCACGTGTTTGGGGCTTGGCACCCTCGTGTTTTTCGGATGTTTCCGGTGTCAGGTATTTCTGTGATATATAGAACCAGACATTTTTTGTTGGCTGTAGGAGTATGGCGTCGATGATTGGTTGTAGCTCGGATAGGGCATGTGCGTAGAGGATGTTGTTGAGGTCTTGGACGTGTGGCGACGATAGTTGTTCCTGATGAGTGGAGTTTGTGGGATGGAGAGGTGTTTGTGGGTGTGGGAACCATTCCAGGGTGTCAGCTCGCTCTCGCAATTGTTGCTGTTTCCAGATGTAACTGGTACATGGTAGTGTGTTCTTGCTGGGCCGAATACCAACCGTCTTTGCCTTTAGGTGCCCATGATCGGCGTTTATCAGGCTTTTCATGGCACAGGACACGGATTCCGGGTGGAGCTATGCGGTGTTGCATTGAGTACATAGTCAGATAATGGCGTTTCATAGGCTCTGATGGAGTGGTTTTGTGTTGTTACGGGCCGCCTATGGCAACGCACGTATGGTAAGTGAGCAGTTGTTTCTCTCTCCTGCTGGAAGGGAGCTTCTCATCCCAGGGCTTTGAGTGGAAAGTCAGGGGTCCTCGGTTGCATTTGCACATGAAGGTGGTTTCTTGAATTGGTGACGTTACATGAACTCCCGATCTCGGCTCGCATTTTACGCGGTCCGCCGTCTCGTGCATTAGCCGGTTTTTCAGGGACTAAACTGGACGTCCCTGCCCGGTGTCGTGTTTCAAGGAATGGTGATTGTTTCATCGGCTTGCCTTGGAACTTCCAGGTTGCTCTGGACGATAATGCTCCGGTTCTGTCCGCCGCAGCGGGACTAGCCTCTTCTCATGTGCGACAATCTCTGACGCTAAACTCGCCTGAAACAAACGTATCTCTCCGCGCGGACCCTTATTCGGGGTTTTCGGCTCTCATCGCGCGCGCTCGCCGCATGGTGGAGAGCGGGTAATAGATTAGTTCGTTGCCATCGCACCTAGTCCACTAGATACGGCGTAAAGAGCGGCAGGATGTGGCCTTGTGTGAAAGGCACTGGGGGGAGCGTTCCGTGGTTCGCTTGTTAGGGTTCTTTTCCTCTTTTTGATATTCCAAGAGCGGCATAGCTTTGGTGGTAGTTGGTGTGGGTCCGGTGGGTGGGTCGGCATCTGCTACTGGTGGGGTTCGATGCAAGGGAAGGCTGTGTAATGGGGATTGTGTGGATCCGCTTTTGATTTATGTCTGAGCTACTGTCAAGGTGGGCGCGTTGTTAGCGTTCTTGTTAGCTCCCCCCTTGTGGAGGGTATTTTTTGCTAGGGTGTTGTCGGTGCAGGGCCTTTGCGGAATCCATGTGGGCACATTGTTTTTTTTCGTGAGAGCTTCGGCGATTTTAGTGTTAGTGGTCAGTGCTGGTGAATCCGAGGATGGGCTGGGCGGAAGCGGGACAATTTGCGTGGTTTTGGTTGGGTGTGATTTTATTGGCGTGGTTAGTTGGGCCCGAGGCAGACGGTGCCCATTAGCGTGTGTGGGTTCCTTGGGGCCTTACGTAGGGAGTGGGTGTTGGCCATGAGGGTCGTTGGTTATTTGCATATGCGGTGGTGGTATCGCGTAACGTGCGGTCCTGATTGTCATAGTCATGTCCATACTCGCTGAGATATTTCCTTGTCCAATGGAGAGTAGGTTGTTGTCGAACGTTATCCTGGTTCCCACTCAGTTTATTTCGTATGGTATTGGTGTGAGGATCGCTGAGCGTAGGAATTGCTGCTTAGTTTTGCTGTCGCGTAGAGAATTGGTTTGCATGCTCGAGATTCAGGGCAGATGGTTACTGTGATCAGAGGTGGTGGGGTCAGGGCTCTGCTTGGGTGCTTTGTTTCGGCGTCGTTGTATGTACCGCGAAACAGAGAGGGCCGCCACAGTGATTGGTCGATGCCTTGATAGTGATCGGCTATCAGGTGTGAGTTGAGGGGACTGGCTGCTGGGTGTGTAGTGGTGTAGGTGTATTTTGCTAAATAGATTCTCATTACTAACTTGTATGTGCTACCGGGTCTCTCTCACCGGCGTTGTTGTTGAAAGGGCTTGAGAAGGAGCTATATGAGTCCGATTATTCTCGGGGTGAGCTGTTGTGGTCGCTCGTATCCCGGATGGGCGGGGTGTTCGGTTGTGCGTTTCGGAGTGGTTTGGCGCTGCTTAGCTTCCGTTTTCGCGAGTTGGCGTCCAACTTAGCCATTGTGCGCATTGCTGTTTCGCTTGGGTTGTGTTGCGTAGTTTGACGAATGGGAAAGTTCCCTGGTTTGGCGCTGGACCATTGGCATCGCCGCCATCATGTTGTTTGGCGTGCTCTTTTCGTTGTGCTCGGTCGTCTGCCCATGTGTGGTAGAGAGAGAAAGGGTTGCTGACAGTTTTGCTGTTGTGGGTGATGTAGATCTCCCACTTGGGGACGTGGAGAAAAAATAGGACATTAGTTCGCCATTAGCTGAATTGGATTTGACGGTAGGGGTTAAATACGAGAAGCTATTCTTCTCCGCGGCATTGGCTCGGAGATCGTATGTGAAGACAAGCGATGGCCTTGGTCTAATTGGTATTCATCGCCGAGCGCGCGGTCTATAACGCGTTAACACGCACGCATCTTCGCTCGCTGCTGGAGACGTTCCTTTTTGGGCTGCCGAGCGGAAAGAAGGCGCTCTCGCGGCACACGCTCTCCCCAAGCTTGGTGTCGCCTATAGGGTTTTGTTGCGCCATTCTTTGAGTGCGTTGTTGAATACGCCACTGTCCTCTAGGTTTTTGATTAAGAGAAATAGAGGAAGATAGAAGAATATATTGCCATCGCGTCGGGCAGAGTTGATGTAATGTTCATAGAGCCTCGGACGTCCAGAGAGGCGTTGGGCCATCGTTGGATTTGGGCTTAAAGTGATTCAAGCTTTCAGTTTCTGAATGGGTTCGTTGTTTCTTTTTTATTTCGATGGACCAATTGGGATAACCACATTTGTGTGCTTTACCATTCTTTCGACTTGTTTTGGTTCATTATGGAGAGTTTGTTCTGTTATTGGTGAGTCCACCGAATTGCTCCTGCAGGTGTTCGATTAGATCCATGTAATGGAGCATGGTGTATCCTTCGTCGGGGTCTTTCAAGGACTTTTTTTCTCGATAGGTACGAACTTCTCTCCTCTATTGCATCTATGGTATGGCAAGTTTCGGTGAGGCTCTTCGGTAGGGCCTTGGAAGATCATTGGACTATTCTTGAGAATAGTCATGTACTTGTTCATTCGTAGACTCAGTAGGAGCGGCTCGTTGGAATTTGAGCGGTGTTCGACTCCTCGCACCGGCGACTGTCTCGCGTCTTCGTGTGATGTGCCTGTTATGAGAGATCTGTGCGTTCTCCATGGGTGTGCTTAATTCGTTCCACAGGTGCCATTGTTGGAGCTCGGGGCATGTTAGATCGGTTGAGGCCCGATAGGCAGCCGTTGCGGGAGCTGACCTATCGAGAACTAGATGTGAACACTCTAGACATGAAAAATGATAACTTGAAAGCAGAGAGACGTTAAATATTGTTAGGTATCATGTGGGAAACCAGAACAAAAAAAAACTGCGCAGGGTGCCCTCGCTTGGAGGACGCATACCTGAACTCTTTTACTATTGAACTCGTGTCTCTAATATCTGAGTCCGGATTCGCCAATAAAATGATAAAAATTGAATCAAGCATCACAAAGAGGAAACACAACGGAGAGTTATTTAGGTCCCACCCAGGTGTTGCGGGGGTCCTCCCGCTATATCCCATCCTCAGGTGCCACAGGAATTAGCGCTATGAACCACCAGAAAACCCTCACTTTTGCTTTACAGCTTAACCCAAAACCAAATTACACCCAAATAAGCTTGGCGTTTTACTAGGCTAACATCTACCTATCACTGTTAAGACTATACGAACGCACCCGTCCACCTCTCCGTCACGTTCGTCTCGAAAAGCCACAAGTTCCTCTATCGCTAGCATGAGAGTGGACGTTATGATGGTTTCATCCGTGGTATCGGTTCTCACGCTTCTCGATTGGAGGGTAATGCGAGTCGTTGTAGGAAGTCGTTGTATGGAAATGATATGGATAGACTCAATTGAGTTACTCATGCTTTGGGTTGTTTGGTGGTTGCTGAAGAAGGAGCTCAGATGGTGACGTCGTGGAACCGGTAGGCAGCGTATTTGGCGCGGAAAAAGAGCTGGAGATAATATTGATCGGAGCGGCCAGCGTGCTGAGAGCTCGATGGAATTTTTGACGGAATAGCTTTGGTCCATAACTATTCTGACAGAATGCAATACTGTGTTGAATCAAAAGTCTGCGAGTGCTAGATAACGCATATATATGAGCGAGCCATTGGGCTGAGCAGGGTGCACAGTTGATCCAACGCGAATAGGCTGCTTATAGCTGTGCGTGAAGCGCGCAATTGGCATGCTACATATAATTGTGTGAAACTAGAGTCCTCGCAGAGTCCAAGCTTAGGGCTCCAGAGTGCATCTACGATACCTCTGAATGGATGTGCGAGATATAGAGACAGTTCACAGTTGCGCTGTGATCACTAGATGATACCGCTTCATAGCCTGCTTTCGACTGATATATAGATTAGCCCTGGGAGAGCCGTTGCCCATACCAGCGAGTAATGGCGACAACAATCAAGATGAGACTTTCTGATGTCTTGCGTATGGACCCTCGCTTGACTCCATGTTGATGAGGGCTCTCGTACGCCCCTGAGATTGTCAACTCCAACTGCTACAACGCCAAGGCGGATGTTTTCTCCTGGTCTATGGTGGTCGTGGAGCTGCTCACTCTCGACAAGCCCTATCCACAGTACTCATCGGAGCAACATGCTGAGTACGTGTGCAAGCAAGGAGAACGTCCTGTGCTCACACAGTTTGGCATTCCTCCTGTGCTTCAAGCGCTTTTGGAACAGTCGTGGGCTCAAGATGTGCGAAGGCGACTCTCCATGAAGGCCGTTTGTTCCCAGATGCACTCGTTGACTGAGTGCACGGACGATGAGCTTAGCCGGCTGCCATTGAACGACCTTTCGAGCAGCATGCATACCATCCAGACGCGGCCAGGACTCGAGTGTTCCTCCGAGTCGCCCGTTGTGTTTGAGTTCCCACCTCAGTTCCAACATCTCCTGCAAGACTGCGAGATTTTGTCGGAGTACTCGGACATGGACAATAGTATGGACCTTACGCTGACAACGACAGCATCAACGACATGGCAAGACAGCGTCTCGACATTCTTCTAAGAGCGCATGCATCCAGCGCCACGAAACATAGACCACTGTGGATAAGAGACAACTATGGGCATTCAAGGGAGATCAGTTTCTTAAAGTCTCTTCCTATCTTCTTGTACTCTTCGAGGGGGCAAGCTTATCCGAGCACGGGGATACCGGATCGCTATCGTTGCCACTCAAACAAACTCATAACATGCTACTAAACCAACTGTACCATACTACTAATACAGGATCCTAGCTAGCAATTAGTGTAGACGTTGCATTGGCTCTTTTGTTTATCTACCTGATGGTTGGGATGCTAGCTGAAGTGGAACCTCAATAAATGATTGTCGTTGGGGTCGTTTGGCGCTGCGCCAAAAAGTTGAAAACTCCGCCTAACAACCACAGGCGACCGTTCACTCCACTTTTCCACGCAAAAGAACGAAAGGCAAGACTTGCCCTGGCGTTTTGCGTGTGTTTTGGGCGAGATGCGGTCTTGTCACATCTCTCGCATGAATCGAATCGGATTGTTCGCCTGATTGGGAATCGACTCCGGAATCAGGTCACGGTCAGCACCTTCTTTTTTGATTGCCACGAAATCCTTTCTAGTATGACATACATGTAGCTTGCTCGTATCTTCTTCTTGGTCGCCTCTTGCAATACGGAAGCACAGAGACAATTATCCCATCAAGGCATTGAAAGCAGCAGAAAGCATCCCATTCCCAAAGTGAAGGAACCACCGTAGCTAGAGATTGCTTAGCTAGGTGACAGACAGTCACTCATAGCTCATCATTATCCAGCATTTTTCTTTGGAAGAGAGCGGCATAAAAGGAAAAGAATCCAGCTTCTTCAGCGAGCGATCCGTTTTTGAAGTGTTGCGTGACCATGATGAGGTCCATGATTTCCTTTTGCAAGATACTGCCAAGTTTTTGCTTGAGTCGATCTCTTCGTTTTTGAAAGAAATTGTGTCTCCACTGACTGTTTCGGCATGGCACATCCTCGTTATTGTTGATTTTTTGGACCCACAATAGAAGTTCTTCGATAAAGGGTGTCTCCACCTCCACTTGGATACCAATGAATTGTGTGAGGAAAATACAGTGCGGAATCCTGTCAGCCCGCATGGTCCACCCGTATGCCCCGTAGATGTTGGATTCCGGAGGAGGACCAATCACTTCCTCAAACTTGGCTTCCTCGGGGATGATTCGATCAGGGTCCAGGTTGGGTAGGATGTGCTGGAACTTATCTTCTGGGAATTTGGCACGAAGAGCACCACGAACCGAGCTCACTTCATAGCGGAGGGAGGTCATGTTGTCTTCGGTTAAGTGGATGATCTGATCATCCAGGGCGTGCTGCTTGTCTACGACCATCATTGTTATCTCTTGAAAATCGATATACACTTCAAACTTATGTTATGATATTCAGGTGGGTTTCCTGATTGCTAGTAGTCCAGTCCAATACAACAATTGCACCAAATGAATGAATGAGAGCACCGCTTGAGTTTGTTTTGATGGGTGTCTACCTGGTGCTGGTACCTGGACAAAGTGCAGGTGGTCAGGTTTTTACAGCTGTCGTATCTACAGTAATAACTGGCAATGACCCGAAGGCTTCCGATCTTCCGATTTGAATGAACTGGGCCGAACCGGAGAAGTGTCAGAACCTGGAGCACCCCAGGTTCACTTGCAGCTTATCTCTTTGGATCGTTAAAGCATTAACTGACCCATGACACACAAGACGAGGGTATCAAAACGCAGAGCAGGCCACGGAAAGCAATTGATCAACGTTCTTCGCCAAAAGAGGACAAATCGAACAGGTCGAAGCTGCGCACCTCGAACAGCTCCTTGCTGCGTCGTGGACTACTAGTAGTAGCAAGATAAAGAGATGCCGGTTGCGT
The DNA here is from genome assembly GCA_903772945.1 of Seminavis robusta. NCBI lineage: Eukaryota > Bacillariophyta > Bacillariophyceae > Naviculales > Naviculaceae > Seminavis > Seminavis robusta. The sequence continues at coordinate 12,879 of CAICTM010000025.1, forward strand.
GTTGCGCTACGATAAATGACCCACCATCGAGCACCCTTGCTGTTAGCATCATTCCGAGTATCGATCAATCTTAGACTTTGCATTGATACCCTCTTCAACTTGTAGGTAGTAGTTTTGCCCAACATAGAAGGCGCCCAACAGTTTGGAGCTCTTGCATCTCGCAAGAGTTCCAGGGCAACCGATTGGCGAGAGGCTACACTACTATGGGGTACAGCGACGAAGAATATGAAGCCATAGATGAATTTGGTCCCTTCCCTACGGCTATTACTAGTAGCTACGAGCAACAGATTCAGTCGAGCATGCCCCCACAGGGCACCAACGACATCCACAACAGTATCATCAGAGGCAACAACCATCATCATCATCATCATCATCAACACCATGTCATTGATAATAACAACAACGCCATTGATGAAGGGGCATCATCAGCGGGGGAAGGTATGGCCATGGTGATGAAGTACGGGAGCAGCAACGAAAGCGGCCAACTGCTGGCCAGGGAACTTCTAGCACGGGAATTGCAAGCTCGGGAACTCCTCGCTCGGGAAATGGGGTCTCAAAATGAACTTTCGCAAGATCGAAACATGCTGAGGAAGAGAGGGTCCAAGTCACGGAAGTCGAGTATGGCTGGAAATCGGTCGTACAGTCAACACAATCACAACAACAGCAACAATAACAATATCCTGGAAACTAGCAGCACGTCGCTCGATGGGGGAGGCTCCACCGTCTCTCGAAGTCGATGGGAACCAGATCCATCTGAAAACTTTCAACACGAAAGCGCCAGTCTTCCAGCAGAGTTCCTGTACTTCAAGTTTGAGCAAATTGTGGAGAGATGGGTTAATCAAAAAGCCGATTCCATCATGTCCCTAGAACGACGGCGACCGAAATTGATGAACAGGCCTCCAAGAACCATCACGACAATCGCCAATGCAATCATCCCAGACAACCTTGGAATACCGCGCTTCATGCAGAGTGCTAACATGTCCATAACGAGAAGTATACACGTAGAGATTGATGAAACCACTTTTGCTTCAACGCCAACCATGGAGACGCAATCGGTTACGACTACGGCCAAGCAAAGAGCGCAAAAGTTAAATCAAGGCAAGCCCATGACTATCAAGACCAAGTTTCCGCCAAACCGTAACACGCCCGTACGGAACAACAATAACAAGCCTTCCACCGCTCCTGTAATGAAGAAAAAACCAATCACCACCACAGGACCACCCCGCAACAGTAGATCCACTCCAGTCAAGGCAGGTGGCGCTATTCCTGCAAATAATAATCGAAAGAACAATACAGTAGGGAACAGCAGCACGCCGCTCAAACGGAACGGTCCTCAGACACGGACGGCTTTAAACACACCCAACAGAACGCCACAGCAACGACAACAACAGCAGCAACGCTCGTCGCCACAAGTTGCCAACAGAAAGGCAGCAAACAACAACATTCGAAGCCGCCCATCTCCCTTGCACAAAATGACAGAGTCGCAGCTTCGAAAACAGAGACAAACAATCCCACCAAACAGGAATACCAAGCCCCCTGTCCGTACCACCAGATCCACTTTGAAAGCATCTCAGGAAAAGTCCAAGACTTCTATCACGTCCAACACGAAGACAAAGAAAATGGCTGCAACGAGTCCAGAAACTAGGTCTCCCCACGATACGACAGAAGTAGGTGATGAAGATCATTACCTGAGGCGGGATCAGCCTAGCCATGATGACGGAATCCTTTCGCCAAGAAGCAGACTGCAGGTGGCCTCAGACACGTCACCTTCCAAACCAGACCCTGAAGGACCAACGCCATCGACGCGGCCTGATCCTGAAGGAGACACATTGTCACAGCAAAGAAAACGTGTGATGAGAAGTCCCTCCCCCGCGAGTAGGACTATGTCTGCTTCAGGTAGGAGTGCTTCGGCCCCATTAAGGAGGCCCTCCCCCATCCCAAGAAGCCCGTCTCCGCATCTTCGAAGCGCTTCCCCACAACCAAGAGTTGCTGCGCACCTTCGCAGTTCCTCTCCACAACCAAGGGTTGCTGCACATCTTCGAACGCCCTCTCCTCAGCCGAAACCAACCGAGTCCTCTCCGGGGGAACTCGAAAGTCCGGTTCCGCAACAGGGAGAGTCCGACTTTCAAGGTTCCCCTCAAGTACCGCAATCAGGTTCGTCGAAACAAATGCCAGAGAAGGATTCCAATCGAAGGAACCAGCCCGCGACACCAAGGATTCCGCCCAACAGGAAAGCACTACCTCGTGTAGCACAGACACGACAACCAGGATCGCCTGCTCGAGCCTCCCCTGCACGAGCCTCCCCTGCAACGAGGAAACCTCAGGCTGGCAGGGCTACAACAAATAGCAAACGGAACAGTATAACCACAGGAGACAACAACTCATCGCCGGAGAGAGTAAGATCCCCCTCAAGGAAACCGCCCGTGCCATCATTCGCAACACCCACACGGACTGGTGCTTCCGGCAACACGCGAACGAAAGCAAGAAATTCAACGACCGCCAGACCAGATCAACGCAACAAGGCTTCACCACGCAAGTCCTTCACCCGAACGCCGTCGCCTCCTGAACCTCCCAAACCAACGACTAGGCGAAGAAAGAGTCGTCTGCCTCCGCTCCCCTCCTTCCGAAACAATGGCGCCAAAACCACAGAGTCTCCTCAGCGTCCTGCTTCTCCACCAAAGAAGGCACCATCTCCATCAAAGGCGCCTCCGTCTCCATCTCCTAAAAAGAAATCCCAAGACCAAGCAGCTGCATCATCACCACTAAGCTCAACAAAGTCAACATCGCCTCGGGGCGCTGCGAGGCGGCCATCATCATTCATGGCACCAACAGCGGCTTCCTTGGCGTCGCCAAAGGATCCTCCAAAGAGAAAACCAAAGAGTCCTACTGGAAGAACCACGGGAATAACGCCTCGATATTTAGCGTCGACATCCAATTCGACTGGAAAACAAGACCCTCCGTCACCTCGGTCCCAAGGACGACAACAGCGACGTATCAGTCGCATGCAAAATCGATCTGCAATCCTGCTGCAGTCGTATTGGCGCATGCTACCTGATCGACGTAGATTCCTTCGACTCCGGTCTGCCGTGGTGTCACTCCAATCGTTGCTCCGGCGTCGACTTCAAGTCAGAGCATTCAAGCAGGCGATCAAGGGCACGCGGCTGCAGAACTTTTCGTGTCTTGTGATTCAGAGAAATTTTCGAATGGCAAGCTGTCAGTCGTCTTACATTCAGTTGCGCGACACTGTTATCATTGTGCAATCGGCCGTTCGAATGTTCTCGTGCCGGTCGGCCTACCGCGAACTTCAAAGTGCTTCACAAAAGCTACTGGGACGAAGCTCCCTTCGATCACCGCCATCAACACCAGTGGCTACTAGTAGTGCCACGATGAATGTTGCTCGAGCTACAGTGAAGGGTGGACGGTTGAGGATATACTCGGCGCTTCTGATTCAGAGTCTGGTCAGAATGCGTTGGGTCCGAGTCGCATTCTTGGAATTGAGAATATCGGCAATAGCGTTGCAAAGGTGGTACAGGAAGATGACAGCGATCCGCGATGCCCGAATGCGCGCCGCTCTAGCTGCAGCCATCATGGTGCAACGTTGGTCCCGAATGCTCTCCATGAGAAAGTGCTTTCTGGATCTACGAAAATCAGTCGTTTTGTTGCAATCATGCACGCGAATGGCGTTGGCTCGAAAAAGTTATCTCGAGATCAAACAAGATCTTCTGGAGCAAGGTGCAGCTGTCATGATTCAAAACTTATACCGAAGAAATACATGTCAGCTAGCCTACTATCAGCTGCAAACCTCGGCACACCTGATACAACGATGGATACGCGCAAACATTGCGAGAATCGTTTATGGTCGGTCTCTGAGGGCGGTTTTAGTGTTGCAGTGTTGGGCGAGACGGACAAACAGTGAACGATTTGTTCGTGCAGGTCTCCGGATTCAACGGGCGGCAATAGTTTTGCAGTGTTGGGCGAGACAAAAAAGCAGCGAACGTTTCGTCCTACACACGATTTGTGCCAAGTTGATTCAAGCTTGTTTTCGGGGTTTCAATGACTACCAGAAATATGTGAAGCAACGCATTTGCGCGACTATGATTCAAGCGTCTGTCAGAGGCACGATCGCTCAAGTAAGATACATTCTGCTGCGATTTGCTGCCATTGATGTGCAAAAGAGAGTTCGAAGTCATAGAAGTCGGGCGAGGGTCGCGAAACTGCAAATGGAACATTTGATCGCGACCACACAACGGGCTCTATCGATTAGGATACCACTGGATCCAAGCACCGACGACGATGAGCCTGTGTTTAGTCCTGGGGGGATTGTACGCAAAGATTCGCACCTAGAGCTTCGAAGACTAATTGAGCATAACCAGGACCAGTGCCATGGCCCCGACCCAGACGAGATTAGATCTGACCTCCAGAATCTCAAAAGGCACCCGGATCCAGACCCGGGTCACTCGCAGACACCAACATTTGAAGGTGCTCTTGTTCCAGCTAATGGCACTCTAGACCTCCAAAAACACCCAGATCCAATCGAAAGTCATCATGGTTTTGAGGTTCGCTTCGATGATTCGCCTTCGCCTCAAAGCACAAGTACGCCCAGTGAAAGCGGAGCAACCGTTATGCCAAATGACACACCGACGGAATCGGATGATGAAAGTCAGGGTCCCAGTGTTACCAGCACCCTGTCCTCCAATCATAAATCTGACGAAATCTTTGAAACGCCCACCATAGTGACGGATCACTTATCTTCTCAGCTATTGTCGAAGCCAAATGCCCGAAGTGCTCAGCCAGAGAAAAATGCTGATCACGACGACGACGATGAGAGTTCTCGATCAACAGATGGGGTACAGCATCTCCAACGATACGATGATGTCGTCTCAGCGGCGTTGGCCTTTGTATCGCAGAGTCCTTCGAATGCATCGCGCAAGAACAAAGCCACAGCTCTATCGTCGCCGAGGAATTCCACAAAGGATCCCGCTACCAGACATGACGATGACCTGGAACTTGATGGAGCACAGCCGGATCAACCAACACCGAGTGGTCCCCTTCAAGAGCAGTCGCTAGAGAACAATCGAAAGCGCCAGCCTCTCCCCGAACATCACAGGAGAAATCATCATTTGAGGCTGAACTACAGAAGCAAAGGGTCAGAACAACAAGGCGCGCTGCTGGAGCCAAATGGGGATAACATGAGTCGGCAGCCGCCAACTAGGCCAGAAAGTCCGTCCCAACAACAAGAAACACTTACACCGGCATCGGCAACTGCACCAGTGCCAGCACCAGAGCACGAAGAAGAGCCTGAGTTTCCTGTCTATACCGGTCCAAATCCAAAGACTGGACTATTACCAGGATCAAGGGACCTCTCCTCTATATCAGCTCCGAATTTCTCATACATAGGCTTGCAGACCAATGCAAATGCTAGGTACATGCCGCCACCGCCTGTTGCCAGTACAAGTCCGACCTACAGACTATCGCGACGATCGCAAGACTTGTCGTCGCTAACAGGCGCTGAATTCTCACAAGGTAGGGTTGGATTGCAGACCAATTACGTCGCACCACCTCCCGTTGGACGTCATCAGGGCCATTCACCTTCGTTCAAAGGGTCACCGGTGCCGCCATATCAAGGTAGAGGAGCTACCTTGCCAGCGCCTCAAGGACTCCCAAATACTCTGGTACCCGCTCCCCCCGAGATGATATCGAGGCTATCGCCAATTGAGACGTCGCCGTCGCAGCAGCCTCTATTCTTCATTTCCAATGGATCGGGGGAAGGACCAACTGGATCCCCTCAGCTGTACGCGTTGCAGCCCGTCACTGATATCCCGCTGCACCATCAGTCCCAAAATCTTCACCTTCACTATCAACAAGGCGCTCAACAGCAGCCACGCCTTCGGCCTCGTACCCAAGAGCCCCCAAAGACTGATTTCGATTCCGGGAATGACTGGTCAACAAAGAAGGGACGGAAAATTTCCATCCTAGAGACACTCAAGAGAGAGAGGAAGCGAAAGTCAGCACCAAAACATGATTCGAGGTTCTTTCCAAACAAATATCCGTCGATTCCATCCATTACAGACAATCCGAGCTTTTACATGCCCAAGAAAGATCTGAACTCGCAGGGAACCAAAGAGAATGACCCGGATGAAGAGGAAAACTTGACACTAATACCATCGCGACAGCAATCCATTTCCAGGCATGCCAACAGCTATGAAAATCAAACAAGAGATCTAGGTGGGTCAAGCAATCTCATTTCTCCAAGTAGCAACCCCTTGAAGCAAATGGTTCAAAACAAGAATAGTGAGATTATGTATTCCAGGATGAGTCCAACGAGAGACGAAGACAAACACCAGAAGACCTATGTCGAAGGAACCGGCTCAACTTCAACTGGCAGCCCCTTGAAGCAGATGATTCACAACAAGCACAGTGATACAATGCACCCCAGGATGAATCCAACGAGAGACGAAGAGAGGACTCAAAAGATCAACATTGATGGATCCAGCAATGTTGCCCCAGTGCCAAGTGGAAATCCCCTGAAACAGGTGGTTGTTCAGAACAGGAATCTCGACATCATGTTTCCTAGAGTGAAGAAGGAAAACGATTCCTCGGATCGGGCCATCTTCGACAAATTGGCAGCGATTAAACAAAAATCAAGAGCGCGGAAAGTACAGAAGTGGACACAACGTACTCAGAAGCGAAACAAACCACCTCTGCCCCCCGTCACACCACCCAGTAGAGAGAAGGAAGGACATGCAGCTGCAAGGGCAAGAGACACAGAAACAAAGCGAGATTTTCTTAACGTTGCCGTCCAGCAGTGGGCGAAACAAACAATTCAACGGCGCAAGCTATTATCCGTTTTTACCACCGGAATCGATGGCGACTTCGCGACACAAATTCAGAGTGCTTGGAGGACCCACCGAGATCAAATAGTTCTGGCAGGGTTATTACTGCAAACATGGAGTGTTTCATGCGATTTCGCTCCCGAAACGATTTCGACCGACCGAATTGCGAGACAGACTGCGCATATTCTTGCTTTAGACGCGGCATTCTGCAACGTTGGGTACCACTGGCATGAGGGTCTCGTTCTTGTGAAGAATGGCTTGGTCATGGTACAATGGAAAGGGCTCGTTCCGATAAACTTTTCTGACCATGAATTTCCAGCGGATGATACTTACTGTAACGTCTCTGTCCATTGCACCGCCAATGAAAACTATATTCTGGACACGTGGAGCGAAGCGAAGAAGAAATCTCTTCTTGTCAAGGCCTCAATCGAAAAGTACTGCGACGATCAGCGTCAGAAGCTACGGCGCTCTTCCATGTTTGAAAGATCTCTATCCAGACGACGGGCGGAAAATGAGTCCGAACATCAGCCTGAACACGAGCCTGTACGTGAGCCTTCAAATAAAGCCGAGCCTGAATATGAAGCTGAACGCGAATATGGGGAGCCCCAATATGAGGCTCCTGAACGTGAGCCCGAATATGAAGCTGAACGCGAATATGGGGAGCCCCAATATGAGGCTGAACGTGAGCCCGAATATGAGCCTGCACATCAGCCCGCACAGCATTATGAGCCCGAACATGAGAGGCCTGAACATGTGCACGAACATGAGCCCGATTATGACACTGAACATGAGCACGAACATGAGCCTGCGCATGAGCACGAACACGAACATGAACACGAGCCCGAATATGAGCCCCAGCCAGGGCCAGTTCCCAATGAACTCAATCAGAGGCCACGCAATTACTTCCGCGAAGAGATCAGTCGTCGCTATCGTGCTGCAACTCTCATCCAGAGCGCTGTTCGCGACTACCTTGGTCGTCGTGAGATTGAGGATGGCCCGTTTCTAGGTGTCCCCAATGATTTTCACGAGAGAATGCGAGTGTACTCGGCTGTTTTGATTCAATCATGGTATCGTATGTGTGTTTGCAGGTCCATGTATCAAGGGCTCAGAAGGATCCAGTCGACAATATTGTTGCGAATTGAGAGAGATGATATCGAAACTATCAGGTTCCATAGATTCACAGAAAAGCACAGATGCGAGACCATCATCGAAGAAGGTTTTGAGTGTACTACCAATGGGAGCAATGATGAGAGCGCTGTATGATTACGCCAGGCGTACCGGTATCATAGAGCAGCTCTATGCAACTAAACTTGTTAGAATGATACAGTAGTCTTTTGTCCAACCGTCCGTACCTACCGGTACGATAGTCTCGCGTCTGCTGGATCCTCGTCCTCCGTACCTCGCTCACTGTCGAAATGGAGGTCATCCACTCAAAAAGATGAATGTACAATTTGAGCACAACAACCAGCAATAGCTACATGTACCTGCCCGTTGTTTCCCTCCCGATTCTGTCCTCGGGGGTTGCGTTGCGTACAGTAGCACGTTGAACGATCAAATGGCAAAACAGATCGCCTCGTCAAATTATCTTTCAAAACGACGATAAAGTTGCCTTGAAAGACAAGGAACTACACATCAAGAGAAGCACACTGGAGAATAGACCTGGCGTTGCAAGGGGAACTCCAAGCAGATCTCGTCCAGTTGGAATGTTCCAGTAATGGTCTATTATTTTGTGAAAGCAGGTTACAGATCCACTGCATTGTCCAGACTGCGCGTTGCATGTTGGGCGGCCACGACGCTGTACACGCAAACAGCAAACACCACTGCGGCCACAACGGCAACCTCTGCCAATACACTCGCTCCTCTATGTTGCTTTTCTTGTTTGTTGTATTTGTGGTTGTGCCCGGTATTGAAGTGCAGCGGGACAAAGCTGACACGCCTGAAGTCTGCTGTGTTGCTTCGGTGCTCGTTCTCAAGGCGCAGAAATCCCCAAATGGTTCGCCGAAACAGTTCGAGCATCATTACCAATGCGGTCAAGTAGGCAGGTACTTCAAACCTGGCGCCTGATTGTGGGGGCAGGAGTGTCAGAACCCACATAAAACGAAGGACTTCCAAGCGCATACCGAGGAGACCGAGGAGTAACAAAAATTGAGATGCAAATTTCGATGTCAGAAGTTCGTAACGTGCAACTGGCTGGCACTCACCTAGATCCAGCGCGATGACATAATAGTAGTAGATTCGCCTTGGATACATCAGCCTCGGACCTAGGAATTGATACTTCGGCACGCCAAGTCCCCAATCCATAAAAACGTCCCAAGTGAACGAGTAGAGCGACGACGCAACAAACACCGCCATCCAAAAGATTTGGAACATATTTATGCTGCGGTGCTCCGGGGATTTGTGCATGAGATACAGTGGATGGAATGCACCAAACAGAGTCACTGTCTGGGACAAGGCATATTTTGAAGCGTTTGCGAGATGAGGCCACCGCTTTCCTGCGTCGTGCAAACAGTCACAGAGATAGTGATGAGCACCTTTCCTTTCAAGCGTTGATCACCTCCTGACATTATATTCAAAACGTACCAGTATCATGGAACTTCCGCAAACATTGGTTGAAACGGAACAAAAGTGGTAGGAGGCACAGCAGAGGCATGAGCACGTTCTTGTACCAAAACGAGTGAGCCCATTCATGTTTTGTTGAAGCATGGAGGTCTTCACTTATGAGCCAGTCACCGGAAAAGAGAAAGCATATGGTCCACGCAATGTCCTGGAACACTTTTACCATCGAGGTGAAGATATCCCCAACGTAACCATGATAGAACGACGGCGACGTTGATGGCGCAGAAACCAGGGCCCAAATAGATTTCCACATTGGGCCTCTTGTGCGTAAAGGGAAGACCAGGTTGTACACAGTGTACAGCACCAAAATCAGCGGAAACGCACCCGACGGAACAACGGCGGGAATGTCGTGGGCTCCAGCCTGAAGGAGAAAAAGAGGGAAAATATGCGACTCAGACTGTGACCTTATGCAGGTTGCCACATAGGATAACGCGTACCTTGTAATAGAGTAGCATACACCAAAGAAAGATGAGTGTGTTGTCGACTGCTTCATTGAAGATTGCAATGGGACTGGATACAATTCTTGGGTCGAAATCAAACAGATAAATGTAGTTCACTCTTTCGGGGGGAGAAACAAAAGCAAAAATGACCCCGAAACCGCCGTGAGGGAAATCTAAACGCAGAAACACCAGAGGGCGACCAAGCCGCGAACTCCGTAACCGACTTACCTGTGTCGTGTCCATACAAAGACACTACAACCCCAGAACCATTGCAATAGCAACAATCCTCCACAGGCACGGAAAACTGGGAATGCGGTTCGTCCACCGATGGTCGAGTGTCCGCTCGCCACGAACCCCCATATGCAGTCCCAGCAGACCCACAGTCCCAAGACTGCACACATTCCCATCCGATATCCAAGTCTGTAATGCATCATCAGTGTAGAGACCGTGTGTGTCTGTGAGTTTTCAAGTTTCAACATGCGATCACTCGCTGTTGATTAAAACTCACCGCAACTGTGACCAATCCGTCTCCAATCCATCACCTCGCTTGGGCAAGAGCTGCGCGTAGGCTTCTCGATGATTGCCATCGCAGAACCAATTGGCATATCGTAGCTCCAATCGTTCGGCCATTTGTTCCACTGCTTTGCCCTCGTTGCAAATGGCCGTTGCTTTGGTGAGTTCCTTGAATCTTCCCTTTGCGTGCGGCAATGATTTGTCGTGCTTCTTGATAATTTTGACGAATCCAGTGTAATTCATAATAGCAAAGTTATGCAATAGTTTGGCCGTGCGGTATTGATCGACCAGTGCTCGTTGAATGGAATCTGCTTCGGCAATCTTTTTGACCAATTTCTTGTCGCGGACCAACGAATCTGGGTCATCATCAAGTTCATCGACATCGAGTACTTTTTGTGGTTTTTCTTTTTTTGGGACCGGTTCTTCCGGTCTCGAGCCAGTGCGCTTGATACGAGCTACCAGATCTCTCCAATCCAAGGATGGCAATTTTGAATGTCTCTGTTTTCGGGAAGAGGGTGGCAACGGTGAAAGCGTATCATCTACCAATCCATGCTGGTCTTCGTCTTCACCATCCTTATGCTTGTCGCCTTCATACTGGTCTCGCAATGATGTGACAACGTTTTCCGTGAGTAGGGCCAATCTTTTTTCCAGTTCTTCCACTTTGGAATCGTAAAAACCATTGACTTTGGCTACCTGTCACCATCCAAGATCCAGAGGTAATAACCAGCCCAAGTAAGAAACATTCAAGCGCTAAGACTTTCTCCTTGATACAACTCTGTAGCTTTTGGATTCATTCTTACCTCCTGCATGACTTGGGTATCAAATTCCTGTTCTGTGGCTCCAATTTCTGCCAGAGCATCTCGCAATTGAGTTTCGTATTGCTTTTCAAAGTACTTGGACACACTGGACACGGCCAAGCTGAGCACTCCATGAACGGAATTTCGAGGAGATCTATCGCTGCTGAGTGATCCTCGCGATCCATAGGACATGTTACCTTCGGAATCAACGCGTTTTTGGTGCTTGTCGGGAGTGGATTGTGCGAGCAATTTGGTCTTTTCATCGACCTTACTGTTGTTGTTGTTGTTGATATCGAGACTGTTTCCTGAGATGCTTTCCTTGACCAATCCACTTAGTTTTTCCGAAGACATGGGCGGTGTTTTGGTAATAAAGGTATGGACTCCCTTATCAAAATTGGCCTTGATTTCCTTCGCTAATTCTGGTTTCTTTTCGGCTTGTTCTTGGTATCTCTTAGAGGCTTGCTTGCCCTTTTTCAGTAGCGCCTTTAGGAGATCATAGTTGATGTAATGATTGCTCCATTCAGAGACTCGGTTATCTTGTAGCTTCAGGCCAAACTCTACCATCTTTGGTCCGTCTTCCTTCGCTTTATCTTGGCCTCAATAACAGATATTGGATGGACTGGACAAGTCTGATCCAAGGTACATGTAGTTTGTTGTGGGTTTCTTGTGACTATTAGAGGCACTTGTAGAAAAGACCCTTTTGTCTGCAGGCAAAGGCAGGTGAGTGACTCTTCCTTGTCCTCCACAGAGAGCCTAAAGGCAAAGATCTTTCGCAGCAGAAGTCCGTTCAACTCAGCTCAACAAAAACTGCAAATGCACCTTGTAGAGCTTGACGTGAGAGAAGCCAGAAGGAGGCGGAGTATGATTGCCGGAAGCCGGAAGCAAAAGAAAAATGAGATCAATGACTTCTTTAGCAAAAAACAGAACTCTTTGCATTGCGAGAATTTGAGGTCCGCCCATCTCAGTGGTGTCAAAGTGCGTTGGAGTTCTCACCAGTAAGACAGGTTTAGAAGGGTAGCTTAGGTAAAGGTAGGATTAAGGTTATATTTTACTCTTTATTTTTGTATAAAAACTATAATTTACCGCATCTACCGAATCTCCAAAGTTGTCTTCCAGGAGCGGCTCCGTTGACGTTTGATGACATCAACAGGACACGTCACCGGAGGACCCAAAGTCCAGATACCGAAACACTGCTGTGGACGTCATCAAAGTACACATGTAAGTGTTTCAATGGTCCTGCCACTGGAAACGGGATGCAGACTTTCCTCCTCGATGTTTCTTGTGCCTTGGATGTGGATTCTTAAAGCAGGTCTCAGCCGAGGGGTCCCAACCTACATGTACACCCCAATTCAGACTACCGGTACCGTAGGGCAAGCTCTGGCCATGAGTCAGGTGGTTTTAGAGAATCATTGTGGAAAGCTGCACGCAAAGCAAGCACCCACGGAACCATGGATCTGTGACTACCTGGCTGGTCGCTCAGAGGCAGTATGAGCCCCGCTATTCTCATTGTTTGCAAGCACCTATAATATGTAAAAAAACAGAAAAGGCTGCATCACAGCTACAACCCAGCTGATTGTTGAATGTTTCCTCCAGGATCTACTGGCATCTCAAAAAAACCACACCTGAACGAACACCAGAACCCACTCCATCCAGTTCCCCACACCTACTATTAGACCAACACCAGAGCCCACTCCAGGCCCATCTCAACTCCTGGACCAAGTCCTGGACCACGTCCTGCACCGATGCCACCAACCAACTCACTCGAGTAGGTACCGGTACTACCCGGTCGGTCTCCAGGGCCTGGCGCTATATTTGTTCGCCACCTTGCTGGCTTTTTGAAAAGATCCAAAATCTTTCCACAAGCTTCGAGGGCTCCTCCAACCTCCAACGGGCAAAAGCATAAAAGCATCGTGTTGCAGTCGACGGTCCACAAACAAAGCTTGCCAATACTTAGCAGCGTCTTGTACACGGATCTACTGTACTTTATATCTGATTGTGTGTGTGTGCGTGCGTGCTTGCCTTTCAGTTTGACTAGTTCCAAAGCCATGGTAGAAGTGAATGCAATGAAGAGAGCAACTCGCAAACGTGTGCGTCGCACATCGGGCCTGGAAATGAATATTGCGCAGCATTTTTGGAACCTGTTGGCCGTGGCGGTGATTGGTTCGATCGTGGTGGCCTTTGTCTTGGTGCAGCAACACGAAGTCAAAGTGGCTCACCCTTTTCAAAACCCAAAGGCGGCCTTTCGTCTGTTACAACAAGACAAACCATTCCTGTTGTATGGAACAGCGTGGAAAGAAGACAAGACGGCCTATTACGTCCAAGAAGCCATTCGCGCCGGCTTTCGCTACATTGATACGGCTGCTCAGCCCAAGCATTACCGAGAAGCTGGAGTTGGAGAAGGATGGACGACGGCAGCCGCCGAGTTGAAACTGGATCGAGCCGAACTCTTTTTGCAAACCAAATTCTCGCCGCATCAAAAACCAGATGACAGCAACCAAAATGGTGCCACGCTGCCGTATGATCCCAATGCAGAACTGCGAGAACAAGTACAACAATCCGTAGAATCCAGTTTGAAAAACCTCAAAACAGACTATATCGATTCACTCGTCCTGCATTCGCCGCTGCGGACCATGGCCGAGACACTCACGGTGTGGAAAGCCATGGAAGAATTGGTCGACGATGGAACCGTCAAAATGCTAGGAGTCTCCAATTGCTACAATCTAGAAAAATTTGAAACCATTTTCCGTCAAGCCAAACACAAACCATGGGCATTGCAGAATCGGTTCTATGCCGACAGCAATTTCGATACCGACCTGCGACAATTTTGTGCCAAGAACGGAATCAAATATCAATCCTTTTGGACGCTCACGGCAAATGGCAAGGCACTGCAAAGCCCGGAAATCAAGGACATGGCACAAAAACGTGACCTCACTCCACAAACACTCTTGTATGCCTTTTTGATGTCGCTCGGATATGGAACTCCCTTGTCGGGAACCAAAAGTGCCAAACACATGAAAGAAGACGTCCTCGTAATGAAGCGATTACAGGATGGGGAAGTCATATTTCAAAATGAAGATCAGTTGCGAAAAATGGCACAGTTGTTGGGAATGCCGGCTTTGTAGTGCAAGTTAAAGAATGCAACTGCTTGTAACATGCCGACCTCAAACACAAAAAGGGATCTGAGTGAAAGTTGTTTCGTTAAAAAGATAGAATTGAAGACATCAGATACTCTTGATTAAATCGAATCATTCATACAAAATGAGCGTCCGTTTCGTTACGACCAAGCACTGTCTAGGTACCATACACTTTGGCAGGACGGACCCACAGGAGACCAAACTCCTGGACTTCACCCTGGATCCATCTAGTAGGCCCCCTTCCCGGCCCGAAATGACCAAGATTCCTGCTGTGTGTAGCTCGGCTGGAGAAGAGACTCAATCACCACAGCTACCGGTACCGGTAGGTACCGTACGAGCTGTGCGTGCAATAAATTAAAATAGTGGAAACGAAGGCTCCTTTTAAAACTACCAATCTATTGGTAGTCAAAGCAAAACCTCAAAAATCGCCTTCGCGCACACAGCTCTAGCCAGCTAGTTGTTTTGTGGCCAGGGGCAAGAATACAATCGCTCCAGGTGGTACATGTTGCTGGGAAGGAGGAGCTGAAGGAGGAATGCTTGCATGGATTGAAGGGATTGAATCTTGAGCGTCAAAAGATAGATTTGGTGTCGAGCGGTACCCGTAGTGCCTCTGAAGTGGTACGGTACTCAAAGATCTCCACAAGGCACGGCTGAACCAAAGATCCTGGCACTTCAACCCACTACCGCACTTGGCTACCTTGACACCCGATCTGACAAATCAAAAAGCAAAGAGGACCTGTTGAATGATATGCCAGGCCCCATCATCTTCCTCGGCCTCACAATTAATCTCTACTAGAATAGCTACAGCATAGTTTCTTTCTCATTTTCTCGATTTTCTAAAGATCCAATCAACAGCACAAAATGGTTCAACTCAAGAGTCTTATCATCGCCACCTTCGTGACGGCTTCCTCTGGATTCTCTCTATTGGATAGCAAGGCACCACAGCCAACAACCACCGCGGGAACGGACCGTCGTTCCTTGCTGCTCGGAGGAGCTGCTGCTTTGATATCTGCTGCAACTGTCACCGCCGCCAACCCACAACCTGCCAATGCTGCACTGGGAGCAGGCACACCTGTCGGAAGAGAAATTGGCACTTTCAACTCACTAATCGACAACCTCAAGAACATCGATCTCGGAGGAGGTCTCGATGCGTCAAAGCTGAATGAGCCAAGTGTTCCATTCAGTGAATTTGGTGAAAAGTTAAAAAACGGTGAGGTAGCTTTTGTTGAGTTCATGGCGCCCAGTGGAGATGTGGCCTACGCTACCTTCAAAGGAAAGAAAGATAAAGAGGAGAGGATCCGTATTGGCCAAGGATACCCCATCAGCAAGAAGGGATCTTGGAGTAGCCCAGACTATGTCATTCGAGCCGTCAGCAACTTTGGCGTCCCCTACAAATTCACAGTCCCCGCATTGGCCAAGTACAACAAGAAAAAATAAACCAGCAGTTAGTTGTTCATGCACATGATGAAGCCAGGCTGAGCGCCATTCTCCAGAGTACATGTGCCATTGAAGAACGCAATGAGGGGCACGAGAGCAACTCCATCCATACAGTGCAAAAGGCAGTCGCAAGAATATTCGAAGTTGCTATTCTTTCTAAGTTATTCTTCTACTAGTCCTATCTTTCTTCATTTCACAAAGCACATACACACATACTAGCATCAGCTGTCAATCATTGGCAAGCCTGTTCCTTCGATGGTCCAATTAGAGCCCCATCACGGCAAGCAAGATTCCTCTCTAGTAGCTGTAGTAGTCCTTCTTCTCTTCACAGGTCCCAGTTCCAACAGAAGCCAAAGTCTTACCAAGGGCAATGGAGGCAGCTGCTTCAAAGATAAAGGAACTTGCTGCTTCTTTCAATTCGCCGTCGAGAGATTCCATTTCCTTGACCAGCTCCTCCCTGGTGGGATTGACTTTGTTCTTCTCGTGCAGTGAGAGCTTGGCCCTGGTGGCCAAATAGTCGGCTGAATCAAACACAGAGCAGATTGCCTTTAGGACAGCTTCTATCTCGCCGTTTCGGGGGGCGCTGCTTGGGACAACTTGGCCACCGGCCATATAGCTAGCCCAGTCGGGATGCGACTCATTCAGGTAGGGGGCAAAGTTGGGGATCCATTGCTTGTGAAGGTTCCAGTTGCCTGGGCTTGGCGGAGGCGTCAAAGGCTGGGACTGAGAATCCTCGTCGTCGGAACTGCAGTCACTGACGCTAACACCAAGTGTCTTGGCAGCACCTATGAGTGTCTCAGTTGGAATTTTCAAATCAGCCTCAGCAGCTGCAAGATGAGTGCTGGAAATCGACGACAGACGGCAGTGCTCACGCTCAACGTTGCGAATCAGAGATTGGAAGTCCGATTGGACACTCAGCTTGCTGGGTTCACCAAAGGAGATCTTGACACCACTGAATGCTTTGCAGTGCTTGCCTTCGATGCAGACCTTCCAGTAGAGCGACAACATATCCCAGATTCCAAGGTCGGTTGCATTTCCAAAGTCTTGCTTCTTGAGATCACTTTCCTTGACTCGGTCGTAATCCATGCAAAGAGGAACCACTGTGTAGTCTTGCTTGCCAGCACTGTTCACGAGGGAACGAAGGAAAGTCTCCGATGCAGGTGAGTCTTGAAGCGTTGCGGCCAGAGTCACGTGACGGTCGTATTGAGACTTGATCTCCGCGAGCTTGTCGCCAAGCCTTTCGTCTTCAAAGTCAGACTGACCAACGGTAGCAGGGACATCGATTCCGAGGGCTGCCGTGGAGAAGGCTACAAACTTGGTCAAGACATCGTCAATTGGAGACTCATTCTTGGAAGCAAGCAACACGCAATGTTTCCTTTCCGTAGCAGTTGGTTCAAGTTCCATCATGGTGGTTGAGACAGGTCCCAATGTAGTAATGTCAACAGAGGCGCTTCCATGGGTTTCCCTGAGGATCTTGCAACTGAGGTAGGCTTTCATCCTATTGGCAAAGTCCTTGCTCGGGAAAGTCAATGCCCACCAAAGATCAAATCTACCTTGTGGGAGAAGCTCCGTCTCTCCAAGGCCTTCCACGGTGTTTGGGAAGAGCGACTCCCAAAATGAATGCGTGGCCTTGAACAAGCTAGCACAGTACTGGTAATTCTCAAAGGTTTCTGGCACATCAAAACTGCTTTCAAAGTAGTATTCTCGTCCCATGTAAGGCTTGTAGAGTGCGAGCATGTCAGAGAATCGAAGGAGCTTGACAACTGGAACTTGCTCCAGGATAGATTTGATGCCCAGGGTCTTCACGGTCCAGCAAACCAGCTGCAAGACATAGAGTGGACCAAGGTTGAAGATCAGGTGCAGGATTGGGAACAGTTGGGGGATCTTGTACACAGTATTGATGAGGGCGAAGGAAATGGCATTTTCCGTAGCGGAGAAGTGGTGTTTCATCACAGCCGAGGGAAGACACACGTTGGCCATAAGCATTCCATCAATGCATTGACGTGGGGACTTGTGCGACCAGATCAGGTTCCGGATACTGACTGGGGTCTCACCACTCGGCTTGACTGTTGCGGGTGAAGGTGTGATCATGGCGTGAATGATAGCAACAGCGACAACATCAACGGGAACCATGGGGATACCCCGCTTTGTCAATGGGGCGAATCGGATGACACGTGTGCCCCAGAGAAGGAGCAAAGCAGTAATGGTAGAAGGTTTCTCGCCATTCCAGCCTGTATATTGTACGGTGGTCAGAAAAGATGCAGAATGGTGTGAGAACAAACTGATGGGAAAGTGTTGTGGTATCGGCTGTTGACTTACCTGGTTCGGGGAGCGCCCAAGCAGGACCTACAATAGCAGGACGAACAATCTTGAGCTCCATCTGCTTGTTGTTGCGAACAACAAGGTGCTCTGCAACACACTTGGTGAAGACGTAGTTGTTAGGAAAGGCCATCTCCTCCTTGACGGCCAAAGCAAGCTTCTGGTCCCCGCGCATAGAATCGTAGAGAGCCTGAGGGTCATACTTCCCGAGAGAGAAGAGCTGCTCTGCCATTGGTGCTTCATCGGAACCGTGTCCTGGGTTCACAAAGGCGGTGGAACAGTGAACAAAGCGCCTGCAAGAAGGCCACTGTTGAGCCAGACCCTGCAGCTGAAGCGCAGGTGAAATATTGATTCCAGCCGAGTCAGCAAGTGGGCGGTTGAAGTTCACATCAGCAGCACAATGGACTACATGAGTGATCTTGGCACCAGCAAGCATCTCCAGCGTTTCCTCTGACATTCCACAGTTGACTTCCTGGAGGTCACCCGATTGTGCTGCGATAACCACCTCGTCCCATTCCTTGGTGTACGGTGCGAACATCGGTTCATCTCTGAGCTTCAGCAGTCGTTGAGCTGCACTGAGGTTCTTTCGGGCCTTTGCACGGGCCATGACATACACCTTGTGCTGAACTTTCTTTCCAGTTGCCGCTTCGCCATTCGCAATCTCACGAAGAAGCTGGAATAGAAAAGCCCGGCCAACGTATCCTGTCACGCCAGTAAGTAGTATGTTGTAGCTTTCATCTTTGCTAAGAATTTCCTCCTTCCACATTTGGCTCAAGCCTTCAGGGTTTGCAATCTTGTCCAAGTCAACAACCCATTCGGCAGGGGCTGTCTTTCTGGACATTGCCGCCAAGTGTTTCGTCATTGGGGAACATTCTCGGAGTTTCTGTCCGTTGTAGTAGTTGACAAACCAGACCAGCGAGGTCAAAAAGCCAAGTACCATTGCAAAGGCAGTGCTCATGTAGGTAACCGGCAATGATCCAAGAGGGAGACCACGAGACCATAGCGCTCCTAGAATCAGCCCAGCTACGATGAGAGCCGTCGAAATGCTTTTCCCCTGGCGAGTTTTCTCGGGGGTAGAAGAAGTTTGGGTGATGCTGCACATGTTTGCTTCGATTGTCCAATTTATGAGATCGTTTTTCTTTCTTTGGGATTGTGGTAACAAGGACCGCTGCAGCAAAGCTTTGGCACTCCTGGAAGAACAACTTGGACTGCTGCGATCCCACTTGGCTTTGCGGACATTCTCTGTCTTTGCTTGTTCTGGTTCCCTGCTTGTTAGTTTAGGCACGATTAAAGCATCATCCGTGACCGATACCCGAAGTGCCCAAGTGCTGGCTTCTGGTGGCAGATCTGGAGATTTCCGTGTTAAAAGCTGCGCCGATTTCATCAATCATCAGCGCGAAAGGATTTGGTGGGGCCGCAGGAGATCCTTTTGCCTCAGAGGCGCCATCGTCATTTCATCACGGATCTCCTTCATCCCTTCACATGGCGGGTCTCCACCCGCATGTGGCTCACTAAGTCTTTTGGTTGGCCGCTTTGCTCCGCTACTGGGTAATATTGATGGCTAGCTAGTAGCTTGTGCAGTAGGTTAACACTTATCTTTGATGGCTCTCGGTCACAGTTTTCTGATTTCCACCGGTTTACTGAACATGCCACGCCACATTCCCTACTGGTACTACACATGTACCTATTATTAATAGCTTCCCATTTCCCATGACCTGACCGTGGAGGTACGGTGCCATTCCTTCTCCGTATTCATGAATAGTGCTGTACCACAAGACTTGCCTCTCGCCGAGCCTCTCTCGCCAAGGCCGATCGTAAGCAAAGATCTATCCAAGAATACTGTACTACTTTGGCTGCTTTCGCAACGAGCGAACTTGGGTCGATGTTACATGTAGAGACCCTCCAAGAGTTGGTGAGGGGACTACCGTACCGGGTTCTTGTGCTTGATAGAGAGAAGACGCGCAGCACTTGATACGCTGTGCACCGCTATACTAGTACATCATAGTAGATCTGGCTGCTCAGTCACCGGAACGAACCGTGGCTTGCTAGCTACATGTAGTAGTTTCCTTTGATCATTGCTGAGTTCAATTCTTTCTCTTATCATCTACAGGCCATATCACGCACTGCCAGCAATATTGGAACCTCAATAATTGTATCGACTTCCGCTTCCACTAAACCTCAAGCTCCAAGTCTTCCTCTCGCAGGACTGTCTTGTGGGCCACGTGCATATATTTGCTTTTGCTGTACTTCGTGAAGGCCGCCTTTAGCTGTGATGATTCGGCCTTTTGATGGTATCTGTGAAGCACCTGGACAGTATCTTTAAGTTCTTCGACGGAGTACCCTGTGTAGCATTGTAGCGTTTTGTTCCAGAATTTGTTCTGCTCCCGTTCGTCACAGTCTTCTTCGACGCTATCATTGCAGATCCCCAAGGTCGCCCTCGCAAGGAACACTGTGGCAGCCGCCACGAGGCTTGGCTTGACAGGCACAAGCTCGTAGGCTACCCGCGAAAGCTCCAAGAGATAGTGGACCATGTTGCGCAAAAGAGAGTGAAAGGCAGGCCCTGTGGGGCTATTGGGTCGACAGGGTCCTCCTTGACTGGCCAGGAGATACTCATGGGCATAATGCACGGGAGTCACATGCTGCAAATGAAACTTGAGTGCCGAACAAACATCCAGTTCCATGTCCAGAATCTGCCCCCTTCGATAGATATTGTCCGAAATGTAGACAAAGTCATCAACCGAAGGGGGATGGGTTTCCTCCATCTTGGCAGCAATCCAGGTACAGGCGCTGTGGAATCAACGAAACAGAAACGAAAGGAACGAGTGAGTAAGCATTCAAGGAAGCAATGTATCAAGTGTTTGTGCGGTCGCGTTCTGAACGTACCATCCCAAACACTGCAACATGTCTCTAGGAATGGTCATGCCGTGCCCAATCATTCCCTTGCCTTCTGCCTCCTCCTCTGTGGGTGTACACGCCATGCTCTTGTCAATCAGAGTAACGGCAAGATGGAAGGTCATGGGAGACAGCTTGTACTCCTCCGATAATTCAATAATCCAATCCATGAGAATACCCCGCATGCGATTCTCCATGTCGGGCTGTCGATCCATGTAACCATCCAGTGTCCAGTCCATAGCTACAGCCCATTTCGTCCGTTGTCGAGTGCGGAACTCGGGAGGGGGTACAATATCCGAGAGGGTCAAGAGGTGGTAAGGATCCTTGTCATCCAGTTGTTGCGGCTCCACATCCTGGTACTCCTTGTCTTCCACATTCTTCAAGAGCGCCTTGTATTCCCATCCATAGTTATGGAGATGCGCGACAGTATTGCATCGACCCAAGCAGACCGGCTTGTTGACTGTCATGAAATGATGACATTGGCAAGAAGTAGGTTCATGCTTCGGGAACGCAAAGAGATCAGGGACTTTGGGAGGAAAACCCACTGTTGCAAGAATCTCGGATCTGGATAATGAGCTGTCATCTTCTTCGCACAGCTTGTTGCTGCTGGAAGATGCGGGTGTGGAAGCGGCGGTGTTTGGAGTAAACAGGGAGTCTGGTGAAATGGCAATAGACTTTTTGGATCTGAGTGGGCTGCCGCCGCTGGTTTTCTTGTCATCCGCCGCCAAGAGGTTTTCCTTGCTATTGCTGCGGTGCCTACGGGCCTTTTTCCGTCTTGCGGTTATGGATCCGGCGCAGGATAATCCATCACCATCGGACGAACGCTTCTTTGCTGCCGTCCCCTCTTTTGCCGCTTGTGGAAGCTTGGCTTTCTGACTTTTGCTTCTACTAGTAGTGCGTGCTGGTGTGCTTTCTTCATCCATCCTTCCAGCGAGTTGCCAAGAACGAGGTGTTGCGTCTTTGTCATCCATCTTGTTGTTGCTAATGAGAAGTGCGGTCGTTGGGACGAAGAAAAGTACGATTGCAATGAGATTGATGAGACAGTGTTATCTTCAGGGAAGAAACTCGACGCTCGCGCTTGTATTGTGAGTGTAGAGGACCACGGATAACACTGAAATTGTGAGGACCAAGCAGTAGCGGAGGCAGGTGTGTTGGCTGGAGTGTAATTCAATTTTTAATGGCGGTGGAGGCAAGCTAGCAAGGGTATATTTGTTCCTCTTGCATTCACTTTTGTTAGGCTGCTAGCCAGCTAGCGTCGTAGTAGATCTTCACGGGCACCACCCAACAGCCAGCTTCAAAACCTGCTGTTCGCGCCTTTCCTGAGTCGTTCTGCCGCCAAGCTGAGCCCAGTGGGGTGGAATGCTCGGGAGGATCAATTCCAAGGGAAAAAGACGATAACGGTCAAAATGGCGAGGAGGGCGAGCGCCGGATTGACGAACTGTCAGGCGCTCGTTTCCGAAAATGAATTTCGGACTTTCTCGGAGCCGTGTGTATCTCTCGCATGGATGACAAAGAAGCTTGTCTCGCTCGGCTCGGCTTTGGAGATTGTCACACTGTCACTCGGCTCCTTGTGAGTGTCTTTTGGGGGGTCAAAATGGGTTCTGGGGGAGTGGACTAGACTACCTGGTATGGGGGTAAAATTATTGCAATCCAAGGATCTTTCTCAAAATCTCGTGGTCTCACATCATCTGCTTCTTCTTCTTCTTCTTATACAATCCTCAAATCCATCACCATGTCGGCAACTCCGCTGCTAACAGATCAAATGCGCGCTGCAACCAAAAGCGATCATGACAAGTCTGATAAACTCGTCAATCTGAAACTGGCGCTGGTTCTCACTTCCCCTGCTCTCTATGGGGAGGCTTTGGGTCTCTTCCTTCCGGTTTTCGAGACAATGGAGAGCATCATTGATCGCAACTCCAAGCACCCACAGATTGGTAAGCTGCATCCCATGATGGATATTCTCCGTCGAACCCCTGGCTTCCGTTCCGATTTGGAATACTATCTCCCTGGGGATCGCCGTCAAGAATTAGAAAAGGCGTGGAAAAATGGTGAAAACGCCGTGATCAAAGAATACGTGGAACACCTGGAGAAACTCGAAAAGGAGGATCCTGTGCGAGTATTGGCGTACGCCTATCACTTGAATGGAGGCGTATTGGCAGGGGGGCAAATAATTTCCCGAATGGTGCGAAAAGCAATGGGCCTCCCCAACAATCAAGAAGAGGGAGTAATGGTCTTCAAAGTCAAGGATGAAGCAAGCATGAGCAATAAGGGGGTGTTCCAAAAGGTCAAGTCTATCTTCAACGAGGAACTCGAGTTATCTGCAGAATCAAAGCAAGCGCTGATTCAAGAAGGTAAAGAGGTATTCAGACTCAATAATGCGCTTGTGTCAACGGTGAAAGGCACCCAGGCGTGGGACCAAGCCGCCGATGCCTTCACGAAAAAGATCTTGCTGATCTGTTGCGTCATTCTTGCTTGCTACTTTGCCTGGCATGTCTTTGCGCTTGGTTCAGGAGGAATCCTCCAGCATGGATACTAGCTAGCTAAATCATTGGACTGACTGAATAGTAAGGAACTATAGTTATTATAGTACCAAAGGCTCCCGTTTACTCTAGCTACCATAGACAAAATTGGACTTCCCAAGCAAACCGAGACAGAACCTACAAAACAAGCAATAGTGACAAATTGAGTCAGTGAACAACATCATATGAATGCAACTTCACGATGAACAGGAGCTGTTCTGCCAACTATCCATCCGTAATGATTTCACTCTTCAAGCACAGTTGTGTCAGAGAATGTAGATAAAATAAAAAAATCATCGTCATATGGATGGTGGCACAACCTTGGTCAAAGGAGCTGTCAAAAGCCAGGAAGGTGGCTGCAAAGTTACATGAATCCCTCGGAATTGAATTTTTGTACACATTCACGTCGAATCAACAAAGCAACCAGAGGTTGCTCAGACCGCCCGACGGAACTATCGTCATAGGGAATTCATCGACTTTTGCGCTTGCCAAACCCAGCCAGACAACGAATGAGCGAACGGGTGACCTACCTCGATTTCCCCCTCATTCGTCCAGATATTGACCGCCTTCCCCTTCATCTAGACCACTCCCATTTGGCGGTTCGTAGACATCACGCAAGTCCCAACATTGCTCCAGTGCCTCGTCGCAATCATCGACCTCTGGCAAGGTACCAGTCATGACTTCGCGCTGATAAAACCCCTTGGTCTTTGACGATCTCAAGGCTGACTTCATTTGGCTGGCAACAGCGTGCAAATGTGGATACATTCGAGTTGTGTTGCCCAGCACACTTAGAACTGGAATTTCGACACCCGCCCCCATCAGATACTGCCAGTAAGAGCCAGCGCCATAGCGATGACTAGCGCAGGTCAACTTGTTCAAGTCCTGGTGACAAACCAGCCCAAACGCTGTTTCAGGTCTGTATCGAATTCCCATACCTTCCATCAGGCATGTCAAATGCTGCTGGTTGTCATTCAACGAAGGACTTCCCGAGCTCTGTGCACGCCTCAAACAGGTAGAGAGACCATAATGGTGATGAAGAGATCTGTCCTGTTTGGCGACGTGCCTGGGAGACAGACTGGTTAGAAGTCCAGGAGATGCTGGATATTGTGCATCAAACAACCAGACACCAGGATACTCCGTTGACATTGAGCTTTGAGGTCGACGCATTCGGGGATCTCGTTCCACACTAGTCCCCGCCACCAGCGATTGACCAAGACCTTGTCGATTCTCAGATGTCATGACTGCGTCTAACTCCAACAATGAATAACGTGGAGACGGTTGCAGCGAGGTCAGATAATCTCCCATTGTCATTCCACCCGGACTAGCTCCTTCCTCGTATCCACTCATTGAATTCCATCCGACCAATGTCTTGTCTGAAGAGGACTGGCAACGATAGGGAAGCGTTACCGTTTCCAACGCCATGGCCAATTCGGCAGTTGCACGGAACACTGAAGTTTGCCTGGAGGGCAAGGTCAACGGCACCATTACGTGTGAATGATCGGATAAACCCGCCAGAGCCAAACCTCCTTGGACACTGCCTCGAACTCGCGCTTGCGCACGTGATAATTCCGTGCTGCGTCGTCGTGGAGAGGCGTTTTCTTGGTTGCCTGCATCCAAAGACGCTTCTTCTTGCTGGTCATGGTCATCTCCCTCTGCGACATGAAAGACCCATCGACCAGCGGCACGACACTCTTGCTGTAGTTCTTGCAGTACCCAGTCCGTCATACCCGCATAGATACCGCTCCCCTCCGTAAGAATAGAAAACCCCTGGCAGGCGTCCATGCGTTCTAGTTCATGTCGAATCTTTTCCCAAAAGTCTTCCAATATAGTTTTGGAGTAGCCACTGTGACTGGCAATGTTGAACGCGTGGAGAGGAGGTGCTTCCAGAGATGATGCCGCCGATGTCGACGGCAATCCATACGTACACTCTGTCAATGGAGACGGATGCGGTGGCATCCAATAGTCCATCCAAGACAATTTCGACAAATCAGCTTCTGTTGGCCTGGAATCCAATTCCCCAGCTTGATCCCCTTTGTTATCACCTTCAGCAGCAGCATCGTTGGATGGCTGCGATTGCCACAGATTCGATAACTGCTCTTCGTGTTGCCGTCGTTCCCCTTCCCATTGTTTGTGTTGTTCCCGTCGTTGTCGCTCTCGAAGTGCCTCCATTTCTTCCTCGTCTTCCTTTGGTTCCTCCCCTAGATCGTCCCAATTGAAATGCCGAGAAGAAGTCGTATCTGCCTGCGTTGACGATGATTGTTGTTGCTGCTGCTGATAATTCAAAGAAGACTGGTATTCTTGCTCCGACACTCGATATTGCGAATAAGGTGCATACGCCAATTGATTGGCCGTTTGTTGCCAGGAGGATACCCACGAAGGCGACGGCTGTGTCGGATTCTGTGGTACCCCCAAAGAATTTGAGTTCAAGCTAAAGTTGGTAACTACCATGTCTTCCGCAGCCGACCCCGTCATCATTGTCCCCATATCAAAGGAAAATGCATCCAGGTTGACCTGTTGAAACGGTCCATTCCACGTGGGAGCCGCGTTTGTTGTTGTAGGGTGGTTGATGCATCACTGACAGCAGCAGCATCTTGTGTTGCTCTTGGCTGTCGTTGTATCCGATGAGATTCATCCACCAGCAAGACCCGTGGTACCCAAACCTGATTTGCGAAATCTCTTCGATGAGTGACGAGAGGATCGCAAATGGGTTGGCCACCTCCACTCGCACTTGTGGCGGCAAGACCCTCCAGATTCATCAAATGGGCAGACACACAGTTGGCCGTTGGCCCAGAGAAAGCTTGATGGTTTCACGACGACGTCCACTCATCTTTATTTATTTGTCGGGACGATGTATGTCCTCTGAGAGGAGAACGAGGAGGAAAGGAATGAATCCAAACTCGCAATGGCTGAAGAGAAAATGAAAACAGGAAAGATGCCAACGAAAACGGGTGGCTTGGAAGATGATGAATAACAATAAAAATAAGATTTAAAAAAATAACGAAATTTTATTTTAAAGGCTGCACCTCGTCAGACGATCCGCTGAACGGTGCCGTGACGAACCCATATACCTCAGGCGCACGAGTACGCCCACTTAGGACGGGCCTAGTGTAAGCCCCCCTAACAATAAAAATAAGATACGCAACAGGTTTTACAGAAGATTAGAGCAATCCCACTGGCTACGGTAGTCCGTACTAGTACGGTAAGGATTTGAGGGAATGAGGTGAGCGAGGTGGGCTTCCACGGAAGACGGATTATGGTCTAAATCCAAACTGCCACGGAAGCGAGCAGTAGTGGACACGGGCAACGTCATTTCCAAGGAGCTGCTCCTCGTCGCCAAACAGACGAGTCATGTTGAAAAATAGGCATTTGCTTGGTGGCTTTAGTGACGTGTCAGAAAAGATAGCGATAAACAATGCACCTTCACTTCAACAGCCAAAAATAGGATGTGGCTCGTCTTCTTGACGGCCCCACCATTTTCACCATCCCACAGAATTCTCGGTGTCGGCTTTGTTGGTCTTTGATTATTGTCCTCATCTTTGCAAAACAACACGCATAACAAGATATCACCAAGACTTACGCAACAACAAGCAACTGCTAGGTACATAGAGAAAGAGAAGGAAGGAAGCAGGAGAAAAGCATGTGTAGCATTTCCAATGACTCGGCCGCTTCGCGAGGTGAACTCAACAACCGTGTGTCGGTGCCTCCCCTCGTGCTGGGCAGTATTGTTGCGCTCATTGTTGCGTTGCTGTGGAGATTGATTCCATCGACAGCAGCCTTCGCGGCTTCCGTTGCTGTCCTCGGGGCCTCTGTGGTTGGTTTCCTGGCCTGCTTTGCCCTTTTTGTGGACGTCTACGCTGGACCTACACTCCGAAAGGCTACAACCTCCGCCTCCCACATTGCCAATATTGTCAAGAAGGAGGAATCCCTAGCAGACCTCATTTCCGACTTGAATAAAATCACAAACCCGGAAGGCTTGACACAGCTTTGGAAAAGAGAAATCCACGACAATGAAAAGGCTTTCAAACTTCTCTTGACGGGGGTCACTGGCTATGTTGGTAGAGCCTTTCTCTTTCAGCTACTACGAGAAATTGCTCAGGCAGAGGAAGATGGCAAAACAGCATTGCCCCACAAGGTCTACGTTATGGCGAGAGGCAAAGCTCGCAAAAATCTGACAGCAGCCGAACGCCTGGAAAAGATTCGTGATGAACCCATGTTTGCGCCCTACAAAAAGCAATGGGATGATGTTGTCATGGCAGCTCAATCTGGAGATTTGCAAGACGAAAACTGTGGAATGTCCGATGACACTGTACAGATGCTAGCGGATGCGCAGATTACTCACGTGGTACACTGTGCCGCAGATGTCAACTTCAACAGACCTCTTCCCGAGTCGGCGGGGATCAACATCTCTCCTGCTCTGCAACTGCAAGCATTGGCTTCCAAATGGTCCACCTGCACCCGTTTTGTACATTGCTCGACTGCATTCGTCAATCCAGGGCCAGGAACCGATGAAAATCCGATGCCAGAAGCATTGTTTTCGCTTGGAAAGTATGATCCACAGGACCTGTACGATTCCATGATGGGAGATCAACAACTGGCCCTCAAAGTCAAGGCCGAATTCGGATTCCCCAACAACTACGTTTTGACAAAGTGCGTGGCGGAGCATTTGGTGACCCGACACAATGACAATAAGACCATGGAACTCCGTATTTGCCGTCCAGCCGTGGTAGGACCTGCTTGGGTGCTCCCAGAACAAGGATGGAACGGGGATAAGCCTTCGACCATTTCGGGGGTCTTTTTGCTTTGGGGTACCCGTGTCATCCGTTTTGCTCCGCTCATCCACAAACCCATGCCAGTCATTCCTGTCGATGTGGTCGCAGCTGGAATTCTGCATTCTATGATTGATCCTGCCGCGGAAAAGAAAGATGACGAGTTTCCGATTCGGTTCCGCAACTTGATTTGGTCGCACAAGTCGCAGAAGAAGCCCATGCATGGAGTGACAATGGCGAAGCAAAATATCCAAGCAGCAATGGACCTGGATCACTTCACTGCCACTGAGGCTGCCGTGTCCTTTCTGCTCTTGGATATTGTCGCTGCATTCCCTGCTGCATTTGACTTTCTTCACTCCATCTTCAACTTGGGACCTCTATACCTGCTTCAGTTTGTGTGCTGGGCGGTCAAGACTGCTGGTATCAAGTCGGTATTGGAACAAGTTCCTGTTGTGAAGCTTTTCAAGTTCTCGGACATGCTTACTCTCTACAAGCCCTACATGGGAAGAGATTACAAGTTTACCAGCTCCCTACACATCCCTGAATCTTTCGACATCAACAGATACAGTGCTAGTCTTTTTGTTGCTACACAGACATTCTGGAGTAAAATGTTCCCCGGAACGATCAAGGAAATTAACGAGGTGGACATGTTGCCAAAAGGACGCCTCGACCTTTGGTGGGCCCTGACGCAACCTTGCAGCAGCTTCTACAACCGTCTTGTTGGATACTTGGCGTGCAAAATTTTGCGTGCTGCTTGTCTCACGGCAAATGTCGATTATCTTGGTTCGGCCAATTTCTTTGACAAAATGGTGGAGCTGGACGAGACCATGTCCGAACAAAAGCACTGTGTTGTTCTTGCACCCAACCACAAATCCGCCATGGACTACATTCTTATCAAGTATGTGGCCTTTTTCATGTCTTTGGCTGGCATCGATGCTCCCGTTGTTCTTGCAAAGAACGAATTGGAAGATTCCGAGCTGACACAAAAACTGGCCAAGGCCCAATGTGACCGTCACCTGACTGTTGCTGCCTTTTTGGAAGGGTCCCCAAGCACTGATGGAAGCATTGGCAAGCCAAGTGCCAAGGCACTGGGAAAGATTGTTCAGATGGACAGCAAGAGCGACTACACAGTTGTACCCATGGGAATTGAGTACAAAGCAACAAGCGACAGTGAAATTATCTTGCAGGCAACAAAGAGTAACAGCGACCTGGGACTTGTGGAGATGCTGTCCTTGTACTGGGAAATCTGCGTTTTAAACAAAACCAAGCCATCAAGTCTTGGCGATATCCGAGTGTCTTTTGGAACTCCAATCACTGTAAAGGACGTTTCGGGCGTGGATGCAACTCTCAAGACGTTGCACTCGGAACAAACTCGTCTGACAACTGCAACAAATTGATGAGCAAGGAATCGTAGAACCCTGGGAAATGTCAAGTTTACTCTCCTGGACAAAATTCGCTTCGCTACTAGATATATGTGCACACACGAACATGTAAAGCCTGTTGACTACATGTATGTACACTCGTTCCCTACCTGCTACGAGGCCAGGATAGAAACGCTACTACAGTCGTACTGTTCAGTTTCTTTGGTGGATTAACACAACGTCAAAACGAATGAAAGAAATCTAAATGACATAGCATAGAGTTTTTCATGTCCAGTTGTAGCTGTCCCCGTGTCGTATCGTGCTCAAGATGGAGGCCATGCCATACCGGTATGGCAAACACACTAAATCGTCTCCGAAGACCGAAGTGAAGGGGTTTGAAAACCTGTTTCTTTTGGCCGGTGTCCACAAGACTAGATCTCCGAGCTGTTTGCATCATTGTTAGAACTTAGCAACGCGCTCGATTGCTTGTGATTGTTGCTTGGGTGTCCGGGGCATTGTTTGGATGGACGAACTATACCGTGGTATTGCTTCGCCAAGGCACCCCGAGCTACTATTTCTTGCCAATTGCCGAGCTTCATTGCTGTAGAACCCAGTCTCTCATACCGGTACCGGGTACCGGTATGACATAGCGGTATCCTGCCACCAACTCTCATCCCAGCTTTTCTCTCAAAGAAAGGAAATTCCATTGCTTACTCAGCTACCGGTAGCTAGCTAGGTGTTGGCTCAGGAGAAGGGGCCCTAGCTAGTAGGGCTCTTTTGTTTTACTGCATGTCGTTCATGACGTCCCGGGGTTGTGCTTGGCTAAGAGTTAGAAATGGAATTCTGTGAGGAGGGGGAGGCCCCCAGACTTTGTGGTGCACCGTGGCTGTTGACCGTTGGAGGACAGCCAACAAAAGCATCATCACTCAATGCGAACAGCGGAGCTGTCAAATTTTCCTCCGCCCTTCTCCTCCACCTCCACTCGACGGTTTGTCTCCCCTTGTGACAATGGGAAGTTCATCGGACACTGCAGCGGCAGCAGGTTCTCCTGCAGCAAGTCGCAGTATGTGGAAGGGAGTGCTAGCAACGCTGGTGGTGGCACTAGCCATTCCAAATGGATTATTTTCTTCCATTCTGCCACCTGCACTGATCATTGGTTTGTTTTTGTCCACCTTTGCTTTTCTGGGCTTTCTGATTGCCTTTGTCAACTTTTATATTGGGAAGGACCTACGTAAATGCTCTCCACTGAATGAACATTTGGCTTATGTAAATGAAGAAACTCAATCCTCCGAGTGCATTAAAGACCTCGATAGGGTGGCCAGTCCAGAAGGCCTCAGTCAACTGTGGAAGACAGAGATTCAGAATAAAAATGCTACATGCAAGGTTTTGCTGACGGGCGTCACGGGGTATGTTGGAAGAGCATTTTTGTTTCAGTTGTTGAGGGAGATTTCAGAAGCAGAGCGAAGTGATGAGGGCGAAGACCAACCGCCTCCATTGGATCATAAAGTCTTTGTGATGGCTCGGCCCAAAGCGAGAAAAAACTTATCCGCCCAACAGCGACTGGCCAAAATGAAGCGAGATCCAATGTTCTCGGCCGTTCAGGAACAGTGGGACAATGTCATTGTGGCTGTAGAATGCGGCGACCTCCAGGAGGAAAACTGCGGAATGACAGAGGAAACACTGATAACCCTGGCGGATTCCAATTTGACTCATGTGGTCCACTGTGCGGCGGATGTGAACTTTAACAGACCACTGGCAGAGTCTGCAGGCATCAATATTTCTCCAGCTCTTCAGCTGCAGGGATTGGCGGCAACATGGCCATCCTGCCAAAGATTTGTGCACTGTTCCACTGCCTTTGTCAATCCAGGTAGCGGATCTCCTGATGCTCCCATGGCGGAGGAACTCTTTCCACTCGGTAAATACGATCCAAAGCAGCTCTACGAATCGATGCGTGGCAACCAGAGGTTGGCACTGGAAGCAAAAGCAGAGCTTCATTTTCCAAATAACTATGTGTTTACCAAGTGCGTCGCTGAACACTTGGTGGTACGCTACAACAAGAGAAGTGAATTGAGAATTGTCAGACCTGCAATTGTTGGGCCCGCATGGGTGTTGCCTTCTCCTGGATGGAATGGTGACAAGCCATCCACAATCACTGCTCTTTTCCTGCTATTAGGGACGAGAGTTTTACGGTTCTCTCCACTCACGGACCAACCTACGGCTATGGTGCCCGTTGATGTGGTTGCTGTGGGGATACTGGATGCCATGATTGCTGCATCCGCGGAACCAAAACCAGACAATCCACTTTTCCCATTGACCATTCGAAACCTCACATGGTCTCACAAGTCACCAAACAAATTCATTTCCGGTATGCAATTAGCAAAGCAGTGTATCCCTGTGTGTGTGCTGAAGCACCTCTTCACAGCAACAGAAGCCGCCGTCACGTTTGCTCTGATTGATGCATCATCAAATTACCCATTCCTCTACCATTTCCTGCATCGAGTATTCAATCTTGGCCCTCTGAAGCTGCTCCAATTTGTCTGCTGGACGGCACGAAAGCTTGGCATAAGGAGTGTCCTAGAGCAAGTTCCCGTTGTCAAGTTGTTGAACTTTAGCGACATGCTCACGCTCTACAGACCATATGTGTCCCGTCCTTACTTCTTTGAGAGCTCCATGGATGTCCCGCCTTCGCTGAATCAGTCACAGTATTGCATCTGCTTGTTCACCGCAACACACGCCTTTTGGTCGACACTCTTTCCAGGAACAATAGAAGAGTTGTCGGAATTGGAGCTCATGCCGAAGGGCAGATTTGATCTCTGGTGGTCACTCACGCTTCCCTGTGGGTCCTTCAAAAACCGACTCATTGGCTACCTTGCCTGCAAAATTATCCGAGCAACCTACGAAAGCTCTGAGGTCAATTTTGTGACTCTCTTTCATGCTGGAAGAACACTGCTGAAGCTCGAGGCAACAATGAAAGAGCAGAAGCATTGCGTCGTGCTGGCGCCCACTCATCGTTCTCTGATGGACTATATCCTTGCCAAGTACATTGCTTTTTCAATGGTCGGTTTGGGGATTGATGTACCCTCCATCTACGCCGATCACGAATTCAATGATCCCATCCTACTACAACGGATTGACGTGACAAAGCAAAGATTTGACCGTCACGCAACCCTGGCAGCGTTTTTGGAGGGGAAACCGAGTCCAGATGGCAGGCTTCAAAAGCCACGAACTCAATTTCTCAAAGCCCTTGTGGAAAGTAGAGGTGATCATGATTACACATTTATCCCAGTTTGCATTGACTACGACCGCGTGGACAACCACGACAAGATTATGAAAGTAGCAACACGCGAAACAAGTAAGCTTGGTCTGCTCGAGATGTTCAAACTGTATTGGAAAATACGCGCATGTGGAAAACGCCCACAGTCCTTTGGAGACGTTCGAATTTCCTTTGGAGTCCCAACATCGCTGGATACTAACTCGGACGTTGATGCCGTTGCTGCTCATATCCAATCGGAGCACCTACGATTGACAACTGTGTCAGATCTTCAACTGTCTGCCGCGGAGCGACACTTGCAGATACCAACGTATACCCTTGGCACTGCCTTGGAACAATTGGGTGTCAACATTTGCAAGAACAAAACAGAGGAAGAAGCCAACCCAGAGGCTCTTTTGCCAACCACCACTCCGGACGACTTGTGGCGTTTGCATTTGCAGTGGATGCCTCGATTGGCTCCGTTCCTGGTCGATTCTCATCCGAAATGGGCGCAATGGATTGTGGGTGGAGCGAAAATGGATGTTGCTGCTGCGGGAGAAACGATTTGCTCTGAAGAGATTGAAGAGGTCCTTCGAATACTGACAATGAAGCTGGACACTGCAGAATCTTTGGTCGAGCAGGCTACAGCTGCGTTGAAGAGCGATGTAGAGGAGGTGACTGTTGAAAGTTTGGTAGAGGCAGTGAAATCCCGATATCCAGATGACAGCATTAGTCAATCGCCCCTGCTAAATGCCGCGGCGTCTTTTGCCTTGGAGTAAGAAGAGGGAGATTTTCAAATTGCTAATCTAACTAGCACCTACCGGTTTATAGTTAGTCGAAATCCAGTAGCCCCTTGCTACCGTCAGCGACAGAGCGCATCTTGCTTCCTAAATCAAGCCCATTCTGTATGAAAGACCTCGGCGCGTCCTGAGTTCGAAGCTCGTGCACTCTATTGTCGATTTCTTCTCGGTTGAATTCGGTCAGCAGCAATACTCTCAGTATCCTATCCCGATCTTTCAAACAGGATGCTTGGGCATCGAGTACACTGGTCTGCAAGTGAGCAAACACATCTGGCCCAGTCACATGGTTTTTTGCTGGGAGAAGTCTATAGTGGTTGGCATAGATAGTCTCGCAAACTACCCAGCACCTCGAATAGATATCAATGTTGAAGTTTCGAACCACGCAATAGGTCGACGCAGATTGTATTGCTTGTACAAAGGGTGCCTTTTCAAGCGCATCACCACTGTTCCCAATCTGCTTTGCAACCAACTCTTCGTCGGATGATTGTATCAAAGCAAGTGCACAAATCCAAAGGTTTGGCTTCAGCATTGCTGTCTGGAATGCCTCACGAATGGACTGAACAAATGCGGCGAAGTGGCAATCCCATGCGTGAGACACAAAGACGTCAACGGGAAGGCCCTCTTTGCTGAGACTCAAAGCATAGGAAGTCTTGGTTCTGGTACAGAGAGGTTCAATGATCCACTTACAAATATCGCGCATAGTTTGTCTGGGGTACTCCTGTTCACCAAAAATCCTGGATGCTTTTGTATCCAGGTGCATCAATTGACGATAGCTGATACACCACATACTTGGTGGGATGGTGCACTTGGTAGCTCTTACCGAAGAAGAGCTTGAAACGTTTCTTGGAAGGGTTTCTTTCTTACCTCTGTTGACTAGTAGACTTCTGGTTTTTGGTTGAAGCTTTTTCCTTTCTGGCAAGTGTCTTTCTCATTGTCAACTGAATCTTGGTGGCGGATTCTGTGTCCCTGCTCCCTTCAGGAGGGTCTCTGTTTACTTCAATACCCTTGTGTGCAGCTTTTTTCTTGCCAGTGAGTGCCTCTCTCATTGCCAATTGAATCTTGGTAGATTCTGTTTCCCTGCTGCCTTCAGGGGGATCTCTGATTACTTGAACACAAGGTGCTGGCTGGTCTTTATGTGCAGCTATTTTCTTGCTTGCAAGTTTCTTTCTCATTACCAATTGAATCTTGGTAGCGGATTCTGTTTCCCTGCTCCCTTCAGAGGGGTCTCTGATTACTCCAGTGCCATGTGTTGGCTTGTCTTCATGTGCAGCTTTTTCTTGCTGGCAAGTGTCTTTCTCATTGCTGATTGAATCTTGGTAGCGGATTCTGATCTCTTTTGTGAAATCCCGTGGCCCTCTGTGGAAGGAGGTCTGGTTGCTTCCAAACCAGCCATCATTGCCATTGGGTCTTTCCCGAGCTTGAGTTTCTAATGGCAATGTTGACAATCTTTGAGGTCGACATGATATCATCTCTCCGCTGTTTACAGTACATGCAGCTATGGCAGGGCAGGATCCAGCGAGGGTAGTGGGAGCGTGGAAACACCGCAATGGGTTCCCGTGAAACAAATGAGGGATGTTCGCGTTGTTGTGATCTTTGTTCTGCTTTTGAGACTACAGTCGTACCTGGTACCGGTACCGGTACTGGTACCAGCTAGGTACCGGTACCGGTATCTCTAAGCCCCCTTGCTGGCTTCTCGAAGAGGTCGATGATAGCCCTCAAAACAAGAAAACGCGTCATTGTCGATCCCACACCAACCAACCACAACATCTCACCTCGACCAGCTGCTTTTGAGAGAGCGCAAGTTGTCTTTTGGGTTTCTTTCACAATCGCATTGTTTTTTGGACAATCGCACGGGCACCGAATTTTCAAATCAAAAGTAATGACAATGATGAGGCGGCGGTCCTGTTTGGTAACCCTCCTTCTGACCTATGCTTGGGCTCCAGTATCCAGTGGGTTAAGTGCTTTGTCGCCTCCTCCAGCCAACAGCAACAGTAATGTGCCAAAGGAGATATCAGAGTTCCAGAGCCTGGAGAAATCAGCCTTCCAGCTGGAAGGTCCATCAGAAACAGCTAATAATAATGGAGTACATTCCAATGGGGTTGCTAAGAAGACACATGCTGCCATTGTGTTGAATACCAATGCCCGTGGAGTCAGCCAAGACCTGGTTCCTGTGGCGGAATCGATTTTTGGCAAGGCTTATGTTTTTGTGACCAACACGGAAGAGGAAGGCAAGGTGGCCGCCGCCAAGATAATGCAACCAGACAGCAATATCTCCATGATTATTCCAGTGGGAGGAGACGGCACTCTTAGCAGCATGATCAATTTTCTATGTGGTGAAATCATGAAAAACAATCCCGAATTCACGTCAATGGACCAAGCCATGCAAGCACTTCCTCTGGTAGCCTATGTCCCACTGGGAACTGGAAATGGAGTTGGATCAGTGGTGGGATCTGAAATGCTCTCCAATCCTCCCTGGCAAATACTAGGTCAAAAACGAAGAAAACTTCGTCAATTGAGGAGAATGTTGACTGCCTATCAACAAGTGGTGGAAAGAATCAATGAAGATCCCAATTTTCTAGAATCCACAGAGAATACCTTTGATTTGGTGGATCTACCCATGATGGAGGTGTCTT
Organism: Seminavis robusta; assembly: GCA_903772945.1. Lineage (NCBI taxonomy): Eukaryota > Bacillariophyta > Bacillariophyceae > Naviculales > Naviculaceae > Seminavis > Seminavis robusta. The sequence goes on from CAICTM010000025.1 coordinate 49,189, forward strand.
ATCCCGACTCAAAGAAACATGATGATACCCTGTGTTTCTTTGCCGGTGCTGGGTTTGACTCGTTAATGCTTCAGGACTTTCAATCCATCAAGAAATGGGCCATTCGAACAAAATTCTTGACCAAGACACTCAGTTCTGTGGCTGGATACTGCGTGGCATTGGTCGTAAAGACTCTCCCCAAATGTGTGGCGCGACAAGAACACAACATTCATGTAAAGGTCACCACCCGAGATCCCGATTGTTTGTGGGTAGATCATCGACGAGGGGATGTGGTGCAATCGGTGGGACCTACTACTACCAAGAGTAACAACGCCGATGATGATGACACGGTACTGTACGAAGGTACCACGGGTATTCTGGCAGCCGGAACATCTCCCTTTTACGGTGGAGGCCTCCGGTTGTTCCCCTTTGCCCGCATCACCAAGGATAAGATGCATTTGCGATTGGGACGGATTCATCCATTGCGAGGATTCTTTAATATTCCCCAGATCTTTGAAGGCTCCTTTCGGGACAAGAGCTTGTCTTCGTTTGGTTGTCTAGACTATATTGGCGGAGACTTTGATATTTTCATTACATCTACCGTTACAACCAACAACTCGACCGAAACAGAGGAGACAAAGGGATTTCCAGTACAGCATTCGGGTGAAAGTGTAGGGTACTTTGAACGATTTCGACTTCGGGTTGTCAAGACTCCAGTGAGGTTTTTGACATTGATGGAAAAGCGAGTGATTCGTGAAGAGCAGAGAAAGTGAGTGGAGACAACACATGACATTGTAGTAAAAAACATCAATCATTCTTGTCAAAGGAATGGACATGATGATGCGATGAGATTTGCCATTCATAATTTGCTAGTAGATCTAGTAGTCAATCATTCATTTTTGTATGCTTGCCACGTCCAATCACCATCCGTGTCGTCATCCCCGTCATGAATGATTCCAATGGGGGTATCGACATCCAGCCATTGTCCAATGAGTTTCGTCTGCAATTCTTGAATGACGCCATCTTCCTGGTTCTCAATGATCATGGACACTATCTGGTCAGGACTATCTCGAAACCCTGGAGTGATAAAGTCAGGAGAACAGTCCACAATGAAGACCGTGTCATAGGGCTCCACCGAATCGCCTTGTTTGACCAAAAATTCGGTTATTCTCGCTTGAGTATGCGTGGGTGAAAGACGTGGGATCGTCATTCGTTTGGATAATAATGCCAACGTTCGTCTAATCATGGCTACTATTGCACAAGTGTAGTGCAGAATGGAATGATTGATACTACAGATGAAGCTGAGATCGAGGTTGTCTACATTGTGTGCGTGTATTCTGCTTCGATCCTCGGGATCACTCGTGACTTACATTTTGATTAGTGCCGATTCCGGTGACGTTGGTCGCCCCAACAACGCGGCTGAGCCCTTTGTTGCCGTCGAACAGCATAACACCATACGGTAGCATCAGCAATCAGCAGGATATACCTATAGAAAGTAGAGTGGAGAGATCAACATTCTAACATGACGAGAGCTCCCAGTGTATTCTGGGTATTTGCCATCACTTTCACGTTGCCATGGAGCCGAGCCTTGACCCTCAGACCAACAAGTCTTATTAGTGAAAACCAACAAATGACGAGATGTAAAGGATCAGTTTTGAATGGACACAGATGCTCCGGTGGTAGCATTGACACAACAACAATGGATAAGAGGATATCTTCATGTGATCGCCGCACACTGCTGACAAGCATGGCCGTTCCACTTTTGCTACCACCAACCATCGCTCATGCAGTCATGGCGAACTCTCAAAACGTGTTCAAGGTGGGACAGAGTCTATCCATGGCTGAAGCAGAAGCCAGGTTCAAAGAAGGACAAAAGAGTGCCAAGTACTTACTAGACCACTACGATGAAATCTGTCAGGGAGGCGGTGACAATGTTCGAAGATACCTCGGAACCGTCGGCACCACCTCGGGATTGTTCGGCATTTCCAAGGTCATGACAGTCTTGGCCGACAAGGCCGATGATTTCGTCGAATACACGGAATTGTCCAATGAAATCCTCAAGTCCATACAGCAAGCGGATGGATCTTCCTACATGGCCATTTTTGTCACCACCTCAACCTCTCAAACTCCTCCCTCCAAATACTTTGGTGATGCCAAGATTGAAATCAAACGGTGTATCAAAGGGTTAGACGAACTTGCAGCACTGATTGGCATATAGATCTAGAAGAATTTTAAGGAACTCGTTTCATAACTCTATGGTAATGCACAGCTTCTACTGCTGCCAGCAACAGCACCATACCGGTACCCATGACCAGCAGGCATGCGAAGCTACCTGAGCTCAAAGAAGCGAAATGAATACAAACCTCGTTTCTGGCTTTCTGTAACCCGCACCTGGCCAGTAGACCCGTTACGAGGTGCTGTAGCGAGATATCCATACAGAATGCCAGTGAGTTGTACATCATGTAGTAGTTCTGGAAGCAATGACTTCTCTATCGCCCGCTTGCTTACTTCCAGTTCGCTTGGTTAGTACAGTTGCCGAACTACATGATCCTCACTCAGGATCCCGACCTTAGCCCCAAAGATGTCCACTTTTACGTCTTCGCCTAATGTACCGCACTGGTACTGTAGCCACAGTAGCACTTCTTGTGGTGCCCCCGTTTCCAGGTTGTATGCGGCAAAGTCGCCTTGCAATCTGAACAGTCCCTGCAAAAGATCCCTCGGCTGAGCTCCAGCCATGCAGTCATCTTCTCCCTTGGATTCCCCTCCAAAAGTGAGGGTAGATTTTATATTGCTCAATGCCTGCTTCGAGGCTATCCAACGATACTGCGACGGATGTTGCAGCAGTCCGGCCAAAGCAGCGAAGTATGACTTCTCGCCGAAGGAGGGCACTTTTCAAGTCAACTCACCTGAACTTGTTTGATGGGCTGGTGGCTGCTCTACTAAAAATCCACTGCCTGTTGCCAAATCTCCCTGGTCACCACAGTGGCCACTACCAGGTATTGGTCTTGACCGTACTGTTCGTACCCGAACAAAGTGCATCTTACTTGTCCTTCTTGCTCCCTTGAAAATATCCGCATGGGTTGGTGCTTGGTTTCGGACATGCACAAAGGCGAAGGATCACCCACGAAAAGAATCGCATCGAGCTTGTTTCCAGGCTCCCAGCCAGAGTGGGAATTGTCAACTTGTTGCTACCTGCCCTCGCCAGAAACTATCATGTACACAGTGTAGCTGGCTACTAGAGCCGGCAAGTACACGAATACTTACTTGTTTAGCTGGATGGCGAAGGGGGCTATCTCCCACCACCGCCAGATAGAACGACCTCAGCATGATCCTACTATCCACTATCATAATATATCCTGAGGCAGCGCGAGTACCAAAGCTTCATGCAATCCCGTGAAGACCCTCTTCTCTTTCCTTCACTTCGGACAGATCATTCAGATTTAATGATTTAGGACATAAATCTTTTAGGGAAGCATGGAAGATGCGATTTGTGACCATTCAGTAACCATTGACCTATAGTAGGTGCTGCATTGACATTCTCCTGGAACCTGGCACTGCTGAACTTCACCCTTCACCTCCTCGATGACTGAAAGTTCTCGATTCTTGAAGATTCGTCCAAGACAGGGCAATAATCTTACTGTTACCAAACCATGTTGATGATCGTTGAAGTGGACAATAATAAATGATAATAGCCTCGCTTTTCCACTTTCTCCTTCCCCAAATTTGTCAATAACCAATCAACAAGTCTACTGTGAAAAAGACATTATGCCTTCTTCTGCGCGAATGTACCACTTATGAGGATGATCTTTGACATGTCTGCGAAAACGAATCTCTTTAAATCTTTATCGTACTACACTTGGCTTTTGCGAGGCAGTTCCCAATTTTGTGGTCACGGAAAGTGGCAAACACGATAAGAGGCTTCGGGTGGAGGGAAACGTTTGCCCAAAAGACTCAAGAGACAGTCTTCTTCCTGATAATTGCCAAGGGAAGCCGCACTGTGTTTGGTGACGGTTCTGGTGATCTGTGATGGGTGCTGATGGGACTAACCAAGGAAGTGATACGAGTTACGAGTAGACTGGTACCGACCTTCATGCGGTATCCAGGTCAAACGTAGAAACGACTGGCCAGAAGCAGTTGAAAAGAGAGAGTAAAGCCCGCTCTGATGATGTGTGAAGTTTTGCGCTCCCTCACAATTCTGAATCAATCGCCAAAGTGATTGCTCTCATTTCTCCTCTTGCAGCCATCATGACCCAACCTCAGCATTTCAGAGCAGCGTCCCTCCAGGAGTCAACCATGGCTCTTTATCTTCACGCCGATATCGTCGAATTGACGGATGAGCGAAGACTGCTCAAGGCCAGATCCTCGTGGGCCCACTACTCCCGAGTACACCGACTGAAGAAGCGCCATTTGCCTGGCACTTCCAAGTCATTGCCCGAAACCCACCGAGAAAAGCGAAGCCGCAACTCTACTACTACCGGTAGCAGCAAAGTCAATGAAATGATTGCGATGAATCAAGAACGATGCTCGCCTCAAATGGGACAATGCCGATGGGAAAGTGCTGCCAAGACCGAGGCAGCCGCGGCGTCCTCGCCCAAAAGGGGATGTGGCCGTCCCACGCTTCCCAGACGCCAACAGTCCATTGAACATCCATCCAACGAAGAAAAAACAGAACCCCAAAGGATGCGCAGGAACAAACTCAACGAAGCCGCCAAGGACGAAAACACTTTGCGCAGTTTCCGACGATCCTTCCACTCGGAAGCAAGCAAAGCCCGTTTCGCGGCGTCCTCGACCTTGAAGTACTCTTCTGGTGCAGCGAGGTGCTTGTAACTATGGGGAATACCACTAATCCAAAGCATCATAATATTTTAGCAAATCATTGAGACCTCTTATTCTTGTAATTTATGGGCACTAGTAGCCTGCAGTATGCATGTCATCAAAGGCTCTTGTGGTTTGGTTTGGTTTGGTTTGGTTTGCGGAAACTGTGCTGTGGGGTATTGGTATTGTCAATGTTTCGTTCCACCCCCCTTCCTCGTTTGCATCGACGCTGTAAGGCTCCGTTCGACCACGATGGCGAAAGGAAGCAGCAAAACATGACGATGATGGTTTTCAAGGCCTTGTCCGTTGCCTTTACTGAACCACAACCTGCAGCGACGTTGAAGCGACGTTGAATCCTGACTATAAAGAGTGGTGCATAGAGTAAGCAACGGTGCATGTCCAACTGTATCAGTCCAAGAAAAACCATTCAATCGGCTAGATTCCACTGGATCGTATCGAATGATTCAATCCGTTTCAGGCTCCGCTCCAAGGCCTCTCGGACCTGGAAGCTTGCTGCTTCTTGCTGCTTCGTGGATGCTGCAAGCCGCTCTCATAGCAAGCAAACCTTCCCAAATACCAAACTTATCAAGCTGCCTTTGATATAGGATTGGACATGTGGAGGTTGACCTGGAAGCAAGCTTTTGTCTTTGCCTGGGATCGCAAAGAAGTACCGGTGATCTTTGCGTAGCAGCCTGAAACGAACCAATAGCAATATCCGTAGCGGTACCATCGCCACTCATTGGAGGCACCGGAGCACCTCAGCCTGAGTAGCTATGCCACTGCTAGCAATGGTTTTGGTCATCAGCAGCGAACAATGATGGCTACAAAATGCTGCTGTATCTTGCTAGCTTGGGATTTTGCACGTAGCAAAGAAAAACAACGTAGCAAAGAAAAACAACCTGTGTTGCATAGTGGGATACAAAACTGCTACCTGTACTTTACTCATCTATCATCGAACCGTGTCATGGTCTAGCTGGAAGGCGTGGGTATCTGTGCCTCTCCTATGAATTCCACACTCCTTTGCCTTCTGGGTGGTTTTGGAATGGATGCCCTCTTGTGTGGTCTTTGAGAGACTTTCGTGGGGTCAATTTTGGCTTGCTCTCCTTGACACGACTTGACATGAGACGGATCACTCTCCCATCTTGTAGAACCCAACTCCTCGTCTTCAATGATAGGGAAAACGCCTATTGCGCTTGTAGACAATGACATGGCTGTTCCTTTTTGAAGGGTTCCGAACCCTCTGTCGTCGTTTTGTGAAAGAGCGTTGGTAGAGTGCCACTTCTTGAGGCTTCGAAACCTGGCATCCTTTGCTCCGTGGGAGCCACTGTAATGGATACGTCGACTGTCGAATCCTTTATCTCTCAGAAGCCGTGAGGAAGATTGAGTTGCACTGTGAGTAGAGTTGTGATCTTCCAGCAGTCTTTGTGGTTGGTATTCGTCTTGTTGTCGCCGGTTCATTGTGATCTGTTTCCTCTGTGCAAACGGTATAATCCTCTTGATGTTGATGCTGCCTTTGCCGCTGTTACTTTGTTTTATGGGTGTACTAGTACCTTGTAACAAAGCGACGGAAAATAGTGCTCACCAGCCCGGATTGTTGTTTGTGTGAGCTTGATTGATACCTGTACGTAGTAGCAGTGATGGGCTTCCTGCCGTTGTGAGACGTGTAGTAGAAAAGAGGTCAAAAGCGACCTTGAAAGCTTCCCCTGTTGGTTCGGTGCTCATACAACGGCTAAAAGAAGAGAACTGTGTTTGCTGGCCTGACCTCCGGACTTACGGTTCCCATGGTTGAGTGGTGTCGAGTCAAGTTAGTCAAGTCACATTTTCCACCACGCCAAGACTTAACGTGATTCAAGAGATGAAATAAGCAAGGAACCCAATCGAAAAATTGGAACACCATTTGTTCGCGTGAGATGAGAAGGTCTGTTTTTGGGACTGCTAACAAATCACTTTTCAGCTGCTCTTTGTGAATATCGAGCTGATTTCAGTGGGATCTTCCTGGTAAAGAGGAAGCGAAAGGCTTAAACAGAAAATAGATGAGTATCGGGATGTAACCTTTGGAAAGGAAAAAATATTTGTCCACTCCTTCGCAGCAAATCAACTTGGCTTGTATCCCCTCATCAAGCACAGCTGGTCCACTAATAATACCGTGTACTTTATTGTGTATTGTTTCTAATAAAGCTTTCAATTTGATAACTGCTTTGTCGTCGATTGCTGCCAATGGTTACACTTCTACAGTACCTACCAGGTACCGGTACTGTAACGGTGGTGAACATCGTTGTGACCGCACCTCTGGCTGAATCCGCACCTTTGATCCATCCAAAGCAAACCTACCGGTACAAGCAAGCCTGCAGCAGATACACTTCTGAAGCAACATGAATATAGGAATTGATTCTACCGGTAACGTACCGATGGTTTTGCATGCCCGTGCTTCACCTTGCTTGCCCCGCTAAGAACGCAACAACAGCCTTGGAGCTGGCTAGCTAGCTAGCTTTGACAACCTCGGCTGCAATTCAGAACAGTACCGGTATAGAGTTTGATGCGATTCAGTTGTATTGTTTGACGACCTCTTTATTTCCTTCATACAAAGTTTGAAGATAATGGTAAAGATGTAAACTGTGGCTCAACACCTGCACCAGTACAGTCCTTTTCACAGTAAGCTCTCCCAGGTGCTGTTCATGAAGCCTTGCGGCTCTGCAACCGACTGGCAAATACCAGTGCAAAACGTTGACTAGAGTTCGTGATGATTGAATCTTTGGGTAAGTCAAGAGCGCCTCACGACTGCCGCTTTCAAAAATTCGTCTTGCCTTCAACCGAAATGAATGATTCAATCGAATCTTTTGCTGCCACGAACCCCAAGAACCGCATCGTTCCTGTTCGAAGCTTTGGTCGCCGTTGCATTGTTGCCATTGCCAATGGCCACTGCCAAAGGATTGTATACTTCTGCGTTTGTGCGATAAATCAACACGTTTCCAATGTCTTCCTCTTCTTCTGATGACGATGCTAATTTCCTGCGTTTGCACGCAAAATCAATAGCGGAAGCTCTCCAGCAACGAGATGCTGCTGAACAAGCTCTTTCCAATGCTACCGGTGCTACAACTACCAAGTCCCAACGAGAACAACTGATACACGACACTTATATTGCATTATGCTACGACGATCCTCGTGTTGAGTCTGATTTGGGCTGTCAATATCTTGCCATGGCAATGGTGGATCCAAAATCACCCTATGCTCTTTCGGGTCCTCTGGTGGAGGGTATCCGGCAACTCTGTGCCAAACAGCAAGAAAACTCAGGTGCCGCCGTTTCCAGCACCCAAGAATCGTCATTGTCTTCTCCAGCCAGTGCGGGATCCAATACCGCCAAAGGATCCGCCATGCTGGCCTGGGCCATTGGTGTTCGGATACCTCTGCTCTGTTGCCAGGCATCGGATCTTTCGCAGGTTGACTCTCTTTTGGGATCCTACCGACCTTCACCTCCACCCAATCCACTGACAACCAATGACACCAACAACAATGACCAGCATAATTTATCCCACGCAATCCAGAACAGTTCCAAACAAAAATTGGGGGAAGAAGCTGACCGATTGGCAGCCATGCTAAGTCAACCTCTAGAGGAGGATAATAATGCTACCAACGGTAACAATAACATTGCCACCAATGACGAAGAGGAAGAAGTGTGGGCTGCCGAATCAGATCCCTCTGATTTCGAATTCGAGTCTGGATTCTCTTACGAACAACAAATTGCAGAGGTCGAAGACTCCTTTGCCGAATGGATGATTGACCGCACTGATCCCATCAAGCTGTCCACACCATCCTCCAAGACTTCCTGGAAACAAGTCAGACATGCCGTCATGGATTTGACCTCGCAACTCAATTTCCGTCAAGTGGCTTCGTTGTGGACGAGTACCAATAATCTTCAGGGCCTCGTGGGGACTCGAGGTCCTTCGAATATTCTCACTCAATTCACCCTGACGCTGTTGGTACCGCCAACCATCACAACGAACAAACCTTCTGTATTTGATTCTCCAGACGACGATGAAGATGCTCTGCAACCACACCGTCAGTTGCAAGCCATGGCGTGGCATCCACTATGGGTCATGCGAGACGCTGCGGCTGCCAACACGACCAGTACAACCACACTCTCCGAATACTTGACCATGTTGCAGACATTGATTGCGATTGACGCGGCCGCAGCCAAACCTCCGAGCGAAGGAATGGCTCCTGCTACATATGTTGGCTTGGCATCCTTGTCGGCACTTTGTCAGCAATTCATGACAGAGGCATCGACGACGACGACAGGTCAGCAACAACTCGTGGAGCGATTTCGAATCTTGCGGCGCAGTGTTTGGGGAACCTGCGACGATTTGGCGCATGCCATGGAACAGGAAGAAAAGATTCGAAAGACAGCAGCAGCATCGAGCCAAAAATCGTCCGAAAATTGGATTGTGTGGACGCTGCTGCCGCTATTTGAAGTCATGACCAACCAAAAGTTGCAAACGGGATCTACCATTGTCGCCAAGGCCGAGTCATTGGCACAGCAACATCACAATCAGCAACAAGCCAGTCAGCAATGGTCTGCGGGGTTGCTTCAAACTGGTCTTTTGCGGCATTGGCTGCTCAAGTGCCAGGAACTTGGACAACAACAGGAAGAAGATGGTTCACCGTCTCTTCTTGTCCTCTTGCAATTCGTGAGACGCTCGTTGCTGTTCATGATTGCTCAGTCCATGACATCTACATCAGCACTTGGGAAGTACGCCTGGCGTTTCCCAAACTTTGGCTCGATTGTTGAGATTGGCATGTCTTACTACGAGAAATCAAAAAAGGACGATCCAGATGTCGACGCGATCTTGTGGAACATGCTGGCGATGGAATTGGCAGGAAACGTCGCTGCTTCGGCTCCCACAATTCAATGGAAGAACAAAGCGAGCACCGTCAAACCGTTGCCGTCCCGGCTGGACTGCCACAAAGCTGCTTCGGTCGGCTACCAGGACCTGTGCTGTGCCGTAGTGCGTGTTCTGGAACTTGCCTGTGAGGAGGAAAACAAGAAGGAAAATCTCAACACGTCCTCGTCCGAGGAAAAGAATACCACCCAACAAGAAGACAAACTCCAGCACCAAGTGATCCTACGATCCTTTCAACGATTTGTCGATTGTCTTGCAGCTTGTCCACTTCTGGCACGTTTGTTCGTGCAGGACTTGACAAGCGACAAGGACACTGATACGAGTACAAGTACCAGTTGCCTGAATGATATCCAAACGGCGCTTTCCCAATACAAGGCTCCATCCCCGGATGACGCGACCGGACCCAAAGCCAAGGACGAAGATGCTGCTGACGTCGAGGGTCAAGCCGTTCTAGAGAACACTCGAGCAGCTAAGGAGCAGGTCCAAAGTGCCAGCCTACAGGAAGAGATTCATCTGGTGCGCAAGGATTTGAAGGTGCTTCGTTCCATTTTAGCAACCAAGGCATCATCATCGGGCACGACTTCGGCTGCAGGTTTTCTGGTCCCTCAAGAACTGACTTCGTCCTCCAAGACGGACTAGCCAGCTAGCTAGCCGCCTAGCTAGCCGCATAAGGTGGGCTTTGCCACATTACGTAGTACGAACGATTGACTGAGCGTGGTGACCCCAAGGATCGAATCATTTGTTGCTGGGGAGCTGGCTTTGCTGGGCATCAGGACGTGAGGTGAGTGAGAAACTGAAATAAATAAATAAAAATAAAACCTATCTGAACATAGTATGTACCAGGTAGCATCACCAGTGAATGCGATCATCTGTTCTCTCCTACCGTAGCACGGGGCCCGATAGAGCCGTCTTAGTTTCCTTAGCATTTGGGGGCTCGAGTACTGTACCGGTACCACCTTTTCTGCCTGAACGGAAATCACGGAAGCCCTTCGAATCGAATCTTGGACGAGTTGCATTGGTGGAACCGAACATACAAGATCGGATTTTAAGTAAGAAGACTGTGGCGTACGGATGTACCCTATATGGCTAGGTCTAGTAGGCTGTGTACCCTATAGCGAGCTAGGTTGCACGCCATCAGCCCCAGAGCATTGCTAGAGTTAGAAATTCATGTGTGTGAGGTTTATTATTTTTATTCATTAGATTTATTAGGAGTTGTCGTGTGCATGCAGTGCATTGCACCAAGCCATCCATCCACCCACCCTGCCAACCAATATCCTGGGACCGAACAAAATTGCTTGTCACCAGAAGGGGAAAAGTCACCACAAGAGCGCCTCGTCGCACGGGCGGAATGAATGAATGAATCCTGTAGATTCCAAATCTAAAGGTCCATCATGGATACTTGCTGTGGAATGCCCACAGTGTCCAGATCCATCGTGGCGGGAGGAACAACTCTGTCGTACCCGATATCAAATCGGTTGGGTGTCAAAAAGGCCGACGCCAAATTTGAATGTGTTGTGGTGATCATGGATACATCGGAAGAGTGTTGTTCTTCTTTATTATTCCACCCTGGAAAGAGTGACGAGGAGGACGTGCGATATCCCGCCGTGTTGGCGGATGCTGCCGTGGTGATGCTACTGCCCGAGGATCGTCTACTCCACGAGGAGTTGGACGAGAGTGAGGACGACGAGTACGTCAAGGAGACATCATTGGCGCAAGAGTGACGGCGATTGTTGAGGTTGATGTTGTATGTGCCGTGTATTTCATTGTGTTGTTTTCGAAATGTGTCAATGACAAATTCGAGTAAATCTCCCAATCGCTGTACGGGCGACCAATTGTGGTAAACGACCGTGTTTCCTTGATGAATGGGATTCGCATTGTTTTTGATTTGGTGTGGCTGATCTTCTGGAGAAATGACACTGGCACCATCGGATCGTCCCGGTGGTGCTTCATGAACGACAATGGTTTGAATGGTCTGTTTTGTGTTGTTGTTGTTTCCTCCATAGTTGTCTTGGTAGACAATTCGACTAATGAGAGGTGGTCGATGGGGGTACATGCGTGGCACTTGAATCCACGCGACGACGGAGTGCTGAAATGTCAGGCGTAAGCGCAGACTCTCCACCTTTTTCAATTCAATGTGAGGAGGGGGTGGTTGATTGTGTGCCTTGACCGTGACGGGAGGAGCCGGAGGATGCCACATCCAGACTTCGCTGTTCTTGTGTCGGTTGTCTTGCTGAGGAACCCAAGTGCCTGACGAGACCATATGGCGCAAGTCCCGCTGAAGTCGCAATTCTCCTGGACTGGAGGAGAGACGCACGCGCTTCAACGAGGACTGCAACGATTGACAATCCAAATAGGAAGAAGAGGAATTGTTGTTGCTGGGATACGCCGTAGGAGTGGGCGGAGGAGCCATCATCTCTCCCAACCCACGCTTGTGGTGGTTCTTCTGGAAAGCCTTGGCCATCATGGTGGCTGTGATGGTGCTGGCGGTACTTGCGACGGGAGTGTGAGGAAGAGACTTCATGGCGCTCATTGTTGTTTTGTTTGCTTATCTATTTTGATTGTTTTGTCTCAATTCGATCGTGTCCTGGTCAGCGTGCTTCTGCTTTTGGCGTTGTGATTTTCACAAAAGAAGATATGGCTGAACCTTCCGGGAAGAGAAGCACGGGGCACGTTTCTCGGTTTCACTCACAGAAATAATGAGGCGCTCCTTTGCATACACGCAAGTTGGTTGTTCGCAGCTGCTCTTTGGGACTCGACTCCACTCTTATCCACCAACGCAAACTGGTGGGGTGAGCGATTAATAGCTACCGTACTAGAAGATGGGAATGAATCGACAACAGCAACAGCAATGATCCGATGAGAGCTCAAGGGGCCTTTTTCAAATTCCGGCCACAGAAATTTGTGGCGATTGCTTTCTTTTGCGCTCGTGGACGTTGTGTGCCGTGGAAGGAGCTTTGGAGGGCGGGGCGGGCACGCGATTAGCAATGCTGGGTTTGAATATCGTGACTGAACTATCGATTATTAGGGAGGAGGCTAAAATTAACAAAGCTCCGATGACCTTCCCACAACAGATCTTTTGGTCACAAAACACAACCAAACCAACCTTGACAAAGGAAGCTGTATAGATATTGGCAGATCACCATGATGGGCTTGAACAATAGTCAGAAGATAGTCCAATCGACTCCGCTGGTGGCACAGCGGCCGAAACGAGCCTCCAGCAGCTCCAGTCTCCCCAAACGATCCTCCAGTAGTAGTAATGGTGGTCGTTTCGTCTTGTCTCCAAAACTGCTGCTCTCCTACATTGTGATTGGGGCAGCCTGTTTTTATTCGGGTATTTTCGTTGGGGCACACACGGCAATCCACACATCCGAGTCCGAATCATCCGCATCAGCACCAATGGCTATTGACAGCTGCAAGGAACAAGAAGACAAAATGATGGATAAAATCAAGAGACAAGAACACCGCATCAAAAGTCTGCAAGAAAAATTACAAAAAGCAAAGAGTGATCCTCAAAAAGAGCAGCCACAAGCCCGACAAGCCAGAGAAGAGTCACCCGCCGAAGACACACAACCTCGATTTCCCCAAGGCATGCAAGCTTACATGGGTGGATTAGCGGCCGTCGACCGATTGGCATTTGCCAAGAAATTCGACGTGGGAGTGGCACTCGACCAAAATTCCAAAGGCAACGAACAAGTACTTCTACTGTACGCGCATCCGGATGCGGCGCCAAAATCCGATCCCTTCAAGGCGGCCGAAGCCACCAGCAATACCAAGATACCCGATTTGGGCGAAGATGTGGAAATGGCGACGGAAAATTGTGATTTGCTCAATCTGATCTTGACACAACCCAATGAACGACAGCAATGTTTTGCGTTCATGGGACAGTACCGAAGTTATCATATTCAGAAATTCTTGAGACTGCCCGTTGATGGAGGTCGTTTGGACCGAAATGTACCCCTGCGGTTGCTCAATCGAGGAGCACAAACGTCGGGACGATTGTCCGTAAAGGTCCCTCGCAAAGAGAACACGCAAGATTATTGGAAAACGCTGACGACATATTTGCAAACTCTGGATGCGACATTGGAAACGTTAAAGCCATTTGCTTCCAAAGCAGCATCCGCCAACAAAAACAATGCTGTGATTGTCTTGGTTTGCAATCATGGGTGAGTCAGCAACTACATCACAGCACTAGCATGTTTGCTTTTTCTCTCACTTCTTTCATTCTGCCGTGCGCTCAACCTTGTTTTCTCTTCGCAGGCAATCCGAGATCCTCATGAATTTTGTCTGTGTCGCTCGGGCCAGAAATGTCGATCTCGCGTCTGTTCTGGTCTTTGCAACCGATGAAGAAACCAGAGACCTCGCTCTGGGGCTTGGAGTCAATGCATTTTATGATGAAACTGTGAGTTGATGTGTTGTGTTGTTGATTGTCAAAGTCTACATTGATCGCAACACCAAATCCTTACCCCTGCCTGTCCGTTGGTGGTTGGTGAAGAACTATGGGCATATACCAAAGAAAGCCGCCGGAAGATATGCTGACCGTACTTTCACAGCAGTCATGATGGCAAAGGTTTACTGCGTGCAAATGACACTCATGCTGGACCATGATGTGCTCTTTTTGGATGTCGACATTGCACTATATAGGAATCCATTGGAGTTCTTTCACGACGAGGCTTCGGGCAACTATGATATTTACTTTCAGGATGACGGTGCCAGAGGACTGTTCTACGCTCCATACTCTGCCAACACTGGCATGTACTATATACGCAACAATGACAGGACACGATACTTTATCAACAGTCTATTGCTGTCTGGTGACTTGATCACAGCAACTCACAGTCATCAAATTGCCCTCATATCCCTGCTCAATGAACATGCATCACTGTGCGTACGGCTGCTGGCCTTTACTTTCTCTCGTCTTGGTCTTGCGTCGATCTCACATTCGCTTCTCCATTGTTGGCTATCAAATTAAAGGTACAATCTAAAGGTCAAGATTTTGTCCAGGGATGCTGACGAGTTTCCAGGAGGCTTCACTTATCACAAGCGCTTCGACTACATGCGAAACTTGTTTGCGGGCAAAGTGAAACCATACTTGTTCCACATGAGTAAGTAGTGCATTATGTTCAGAGTGCAGCAATTAGGACCGCGGATTGGGAACTCATCAGTGGTTTCCTTTTTGCACTGCGACGCAATGCACACTTACTCGCAGGCTGGACAGAAAACAAGAAAAACAAGCAAAGCTTCTTTAAGCAAATGGGTGAGTGGATTGTCTACCAGGAAGTAGAGTGTGATTGCGTACTTTGTACTTGATACAAACTGATGTCACGTTTAAACATCGCAACCTTCAAGGAAACTGGTACTTGGAGGAAAAATGCGTTGCCAGCACTGTGGAAGAAATCACAAGGAAGGACAAGAAAATCCGAAGAAGCAATTCCCACGCTTATCTTGCAGAGCCATGCTGCTCTAAAGAACCCCTGGTATCTTGCTCATACCGAGACAAGCCCAGCGTCATTCCCTGCAAAGACAGTCCACCTTTGGACAAGGGCAAAAAGTCCTTTTGGTAGTGACAATGTGGTTGGTTATCCTGTTGAAACGATCACAAGCACACTTACTTGTTCCATTGCCTCTGAAAAGGGATCTTGGCAGAAACTGTTCGTGTTTCCCGGTTGAGGATCAGCAATCTCTGGAGCTTCAGGCAGCACTCGCACACGTGTTCTAGCTCGAGCCACTTCAAAGCGAGCTTGGCAAGCGATGTTAGCGTTGCCCAGTTGACCGGTCAAAGGCTCGAGAGCCTTAAAAATAATCTCAACTGGGACAGATAGACATCGACTGAACACGAGATTGAGGTCGACTTTCGCCCTTGATCTAGTAGGACTGCGTCACTCATAACCTGCATACCTGATCAGGCAAAGACAAGGCGGAGTGAATGCTACATATGACTCGTGCTATGGATAGATGAGTAGAAAGGTTGGGGCTTGGGTGTGTGACTAAACCGTTCTAAAGATAAGCTTTACACTACTCCCTCTATATGCATGACATGGTTACTTGAGTGCAGTTCTGCGGCACAAGAGTCCTGTACCTCATGGGTGCTGCCATCTAGCTGCTCACTACGTACTTAAAACCAGTGGTAGTGGGCCTCGAATGGAGCGAAAGACTGTCCATCGTATCCAGGGGCGGCACCAAGAGATGCAACGATGGGGACAGATCCAGCAACCTTGTTGGCAGAGATGAAACCGAAGATTCCAAGCATGGCAAGGCGGCCGTTGTTGATCTCAGCAACCAATCCCCTTTCCTTCTTTTCTGCTGAAAGGTTCTTGCGGAAACCAAAGGGGTCGTACAAGTTCAGAACAGGGTGAAGGAAGCTGTCCTTTCCGTCACTCTTGAACTCGGGGAACTGTCCGGGCTTGCGTCCAGCAGTGTAGTGAGGAAGGAGACCACCAGCTCCGGATTCGTCCCACATTTCAAGGAATCCAACGAAAGCAAGGATCTGGGCCTTGGCAAGGAATGGGATGGCGTCCCATTGAGCTTCTGGTGTAAGATCAATGGATGGGTGGGCATCACCAGCCATGGTTTGTGCCCAAGGGAAGACAAAGTTCGATTGGACGCAGTATCCAACGAAAGCAGCCATGGCAACTCGGCCGTGCTTGATCTCAGAATGTCTGTACCAGGCGATGGTGGCTTCATCGCCATCTCCGATATTCAGGGGGTCGAAGTACTTGACGACAGGGTTGCACTTGGCGGCAAGGGCTTCCAAGTCAGCCTTAGACTCGCACAAAGAGGTGGAACTCTTTGTGGAGGCAGTGTTGGAGGGGGCGAAAGCCGTGGCCGAAGCCAAAAGGGATGCAAGGACAGTGTACTTCATGGTTTCGTTTCTTCAGACAAGAATGTGAGAATTCCGGGGCTTCGTACCACAAAGCCAAGGCTGCCCAGAGAACAACGAGCCTTCAAGTGCAGCCCGATTGATACCCGCAGTTGAAGTGCAAGATACGTGCCAAATTAGAAGCCTTATCCTTAGTAAAGATTCATACGCCCCCTGGGTCGTCTCCGTTTCCATAAATCTTTTATTACCAACACCTAACTCCCTTTATTGAAACAGTATTCGCGCGCTCCGCGCGCTCATCCCTTTCAGCTTCGCCCCGAGCCCCGAAACTGCTCCCTCGTCATTCATGCAAAACATGTGATCCCTCATTCATGCGAAAAATGTGAAGAACGCAAGGCGACTTTCATGTGCATGTACATGCGTTGACTGTATCCCGTCAATACAATACTAGTCGAATACGTAGACTTCTACAGAGGCCTCTAAGTAATGCACGCGGGGTATAATTCAAACCTCCACTCCCCAAAAGTACCCTTACCCCTAAAAGCAAATCGTCTCCGGGAGACGAAATACGTTAATCACGAGTATCATTATACGGGACCTCAAATGACTCGATTAAGTTTTTTGACGGTGCGTCCGGCGTCCGTTCGGGGGCAAGCAGCAGCCACCGACGATGGTGATCATCCACAATCCACAACGGCAAAACGACGTCGACTGAAGACACTCTCCGTGCTTTTGCTGACCACAACTACCTCTACGCTACTAGTAGCTAGGTTCGAGGATCCTCATTCATTGCGTTCTAGCTAGCTAGAGAAAAGAATGGTACGTGTCCATTTGTGAAAGGTGAAGAGCTGAAATTGAAAGAGAGAAGACTGACGCAATGATACCCACAGCTTTTGCAGAGCGCGGCTTGTCCTGTCGATCCCTTATCTTCAGTGTTATACCTAACGATGCGACATCTGCCTCTCCTTATTATCTTCTTAGGCTCAGTTTATTGTGAATCCGAAACCGTTTCTGGCAGATCTGACGGGCAAGACAGTGCGAGTCAAGCTGAAATGGGGTATGGAATACGAAGGCGTCCTTACCAGTGTGGATAGTTACATGAACGTCCACTTGGAGAGCACACAAGAGTACGTGGATGGCCAGTTTGCTGGCTTCTTGGGGGAGGTGTTGATTCGTTGCAACAATATACTATACATCAAGGCAGCCCCACCACCAGATGACGATGACGAGGAAGACGAGAAGGGCAAGGCCTCAGAGAAAATGGAAGAGTAACCTCCCTACAACTCCATGAATATTTTAATCAATTCAGCCAGAGCAAAGTCAATCAATAATTTGGGGGGAGACTCTGGATCCGTCAGCCCGATCTTCAGTGGAAGTCCAACAATCAAGCATCACGTACTGGTAGTTTCTCTAACAAAAAAGGTAAGTCAAATCAAGTTCAGAGCTGTTGTTCGTTTGGATAGCTATTGCATGGATGAGTTGGTTGATTGATTGATTGGATGTTGCCTTAATGAAGAACAAGAGCTTTCCGAATGGAGCTGTTTGTGCTGCTCTCCGAAAGGAGTGGGGCCTGCATCACCGTGCGAATCTGTTCCAACTAAAAAAGCGTTGAGGACCATTAGTCTTTAAGACATATCACCTAACCCATATCCGAAAGGCACTCATTCAATCAAGCAAGCAATCATCACATCTCAATCTGCTTCATTTTGTTGAATAGATGTATTCTGGCGTTCTGTTTCTTGTGCGATGTCCTTCTCACTGTTCTCTTCCCTTTCTGATTTCATTTATTAACTTTGCAGAATGGAAATCACTAAATCGATCTGGTCTGTTGAGGCATGGGAAGTTCCTTGATTGACTTGATTCTTGCAATGTATTTCGTCGGGTAGAGAAACGTTCGTGATAGCTAGCTAGGGGCCAGCCAGAAGTGACAACATCAAAATAGATCATGGTGGTTAAACGCGTGTACATGTACCGTAATGAGTTGACCCTTTCCAGTGGAATGACCGTGATATCAACTCACACTGGAAACGAGAGCTTGGAAGTGAAAAGACGGAACGGATATGGTACCGGTAGTCTAGTCTTCGCTAAGAGTTTATATGGCCCATAGTGCAGTTTCAGGGTCAGCCTTCACCAGAATCTACTTTCGCCTCGACTGTTCGTTTAGATCACGTCTATGCTACTAAGGCTGTGTTCGTTTGGTAAAAGCCTGTGTACTCGTATGGTATCGTAGAATGAGAGAAGGACTGAAAAAAGAAAGGATTGGGGGTGCGGCTATTAGTAGTTCTGTGGGAAAGACTTTAGAATTCTTAATCAATGGAACTACTAGTACTAGCTAGTACTCAAGGTCATCAAACCAAGAGCATTGGGGATCGTTTTCATAACGTCTATAAGCTAGCTGGAAGGCTGTGTTTGTTTGGCAAAAGCCCGCGTATCGTACAAATGAACGAAGGGCTGGAAAAGAAAGGATTGGGGTGTTGCCTTGTTTGTGTGAAAGACGTCGTTAGGATTCTTACTAAATGAGGAACTAGACCTACTCAAAGGTCCCCAAACCAAGCAATTGGGACTGATGTTGTTCAGATAGAAGCTCTATGTCTCCTTCTAATGTACCGGTATCCTTGTCACTCCAATACGGGCAAACTGGTTGTGAATTGTAGACTCAATATTCATATTGGTGTGGACCATACCCTCCGAAAAGAAGATCTACAGATTGCACCATCTATTTCCTCCATCATTTTCCATGGGATGAACAGCTCTTGCCCTCAAGTATACGAGTGTTTATTTATTTGAAGAAGAGGACATGAAGCCCCATGAGCAGACAGCTGGCTCCAACGTATGGCGAAAGACGTTCACCTATTCGACTCAACTTCCATAGAAATCCCACCATTCCCTCTCTCTTGGTATGTGGAATCGGACCAGGAGGCTGTCCATTCGCCTGATTTTTTAAAAGGTTAAGATGGTCAGACCGAGACATAAATGTAGGCAAGTAGGCAGTTAACATCGGGCAGCATTGGTTCACGAAAAAAGCATCAAGAAATTGGCAATACGTATGGTATCATTTTCGATGCTGACCTACCTGAGGTTGCAAATTTGGATCAAATATAGTTGGCCTCATTTCTCTTAGATATGTACAAGTACAAATCATCAAGAGGATCACAGTCAAGAGACTCGAGAAGTTGAAAAGGGCGCTCATCCCGTGCTATGCTATTATGATACCGGAGCTGAGAAGTACTTTTTGTTTTTGTAGTGAACTGGAGCACTTCCACCAATCTTTCGTCCTCGGGAAACCTTGGCGAAGGAAATCTCTTGGAAACAGTCCCCAAGAGCAACGAAAGGACAGTAGCAGCTTGCAAGATAGATAGTCTCTGCAGCTCGACTGAGTGGATGCTTTGGTGGTGTTAGGTGTTCGGTGAGTGTTTGTTCGGTGAGTGTTTGTGCGGTGAAGCCTGGGAAATCTTTTTGTGAAATTGGACTGCTTTTTGCATTTGCTAATTTGACAAAAAATATTTAATTTTAATTTTCCGCATTTTGCCTTTTTAGAAAGATTCGCTCAGCTTCGGCATCCTTCCTTCGTCAAGTCAAACCAACAAAGATCAGTTCAGTGGCAGCCTCTCACTCACAACCAGAAGAAGACGCCGCTGCATCACCTGCCTCTCTACCGTATCGTTCTAGCTACTAGATCATCATCATGTCGGAGTTCACTCGTCCTATGGAAGGCGCTACGGAGATTCCTCCCGCTGGCTTTAACTTTGAAAATGTCAGCCGAAATGCCCGTTTGATGGAAGCATGGACCAACGCCAAGGAACAGGCGGAAGCGATGCGAAAGCACCACGCCCAGCACGGCATGGACGTTGCTCCCATGATGGCAGGTGGCGGGTATCCCAACCACATGCCCTTGGCGAAAAAGACGGGAACCACCATTGCCGGTATCGTCTTCAAGGGAGGCGTGGTCCTTGGCGCCGATACGCGTGCTACCAACGGCGATGAGGTAGCCGAAAAGAACTGCCGAAAGATCCACTACGTGGCCGACAACATGTACTGCTGTGGTGCTGGAACGGCCGCCGACACCGACCAGACGACGGCCTTGGTGGCCAGTCAGTTGGAACTCTTGCGCATGGACTTGCATTTGCCTCATGCCACTTCCTTGCGCATGAAGACGGCCGTCACCCGCATCTCCCGTCTCTTATTCCGCTACCAGGGACATGTCTCGGCGGCCCTCATTTTGGGAGGAGTCGACAAGGCTGAAGGGGCCCAGTTGTATTCCATCCATCCACATGGATCCAGCATGCGATTCGCCTACACGGCCATGGGCTCGGGAAGTCTCGCCGCCATTTCCGTCCTGGAATCGGCCTGGGAACCCGACATGGAAGAAGCCGATGCCGTCACGTTGGTCCAGCGAGCCATCACCGCTGGTATCTTTAACGATTTGGGATCTGGATCCAACTGCGACATTTGTGTCATCAAGAATGATGGTGCCGTCGATTACCAGCGTCCATCCTTGACACCCAATAACACTGCTCCCTTCCGGGCTGCCATTACGCGTTCTTCGCGTATGGACATGAAGCCAGGAACCACTCCCATCTTGGATTCCAAGTTTGTTCCGCACAAGGGTGCCACCTTGGCGGATGTCACGGTCACCGAAATGGAAGTCTCGTAAATTATTGTTCATTCTGGTCTTCTAGCTAGATTGGTGGAATAGCCAGGTGAGGAGAGAGTGGATGGATACCGGTAGTCATTAGAAAGGTATAAAAATATTTGAAAGGAGTGTTTACACATACGCTTAGGCTTCTTTAGCTCGTAGGGTTGCAATCAAGAGAGCATAGATACATGTAGCATGCTGTCTGGCAGAAAGTAGCCTAGCAGAAAATGAAACTCCTTTTCTCTCGGGAGAATTCCAGTGCAACATGTGAACCATCAAAGCAGCAACTTCTCTTCTTTCTGTTGGTGGTGGCGGTGGGGATGGAGTTGGGGTGCTCATCTTTGCATTATTTTGCTCATTGTTCACTCAAGAACCGTTGTTGGATGGTCCGGGACTCGAGTCGAGTCAGTCCACGCAAACGACCCGCCGAACGATCCCCCATCTTTTTCGAAGCGTCCACATCTCACAAAGCATCCTACTTTTTCTCTTCTTGTCATTGAACAACACAGCAAGCAAAGGAACACCACAAGCACCTTTCTCTACCTTTCGTCTTCTTTGTAAGCCATGAGGAAATCGAATGTCTCTACTCTTCGCCTTCTACGCGCTGGTTGCCAGTCGCTCGGCTTCTTCTGGCTTTGCACCGCGTCATTGGTCTCCCATGCCAATGCCAACGACTCTGATTCGACCAGCTGTGGATTTAGCCGCTTTGACAGTGGAGACTTTTGTCCCGAAGGATGCTACGCTCAATGGGTGCCTGGTATTACGGATGGAGTAGACTGTACGGTGACGTCTCCTGGGTACTTTAGCTTGGACGGACACTACGAGCGCAAAGCTTGCGAAGTTGGCTACTATCAAGACTCTCATCGCGCGTCGTCGTGTCTCCCTTGTCCTCCTGGATCGTTCAGTCGAGAAGTTGCTTCTGCAGAGTGTACACCGTGCCCTTCTGGTCACTACCAGCTGGATGTTGGCCAGACTACTTGTTTCCCATGCATGACAACCATCTTTGATGGCCTCGGCTCGGACTCGGTAATCACGGATCCAGATGGAGAGTTTCTCTGCACCAAACGTCCCACTCCATGGCCTTCCAGCTCTCCTTCATACAGTATCTCACCCTCATTCAGTCCTTCGATGATGCCGTCCATGTCTCTTCCACCGACCCATGATCCAACCACCACTCTTCCGACTGCGATTTCAACGACTGCACCGACCAACGACAATGGCGCCGCTTCGCAAACACTTCTCCCTTCGACGACTGACATTCCATGGACAACCGAGAGTCCTACCTTGTCGCCATCGGCACAGGACAATGGACCTGGCCGTGGTCGAGGAGGTTTGAATCGCAATCAAAAAATCGCTGCCGGCACATGCGCGGCCATCTTCGTTGCAGTCGTCTTCTTCATGCCTCTTCTATCGAAGATTCGGCCCAATCGCGATGAAGACAGCACGTCGTCCGAATTGGAAGCAGAGACATCGAAGGAGGCTGTCGGCGACAAAGTTCCAGACAGGTTGGAGCTGGCAGAGCGAGGACACGTCGAACAAATTCCGGCCGTCATGGTTGGCGTCGAAGGAGACAACAATCACCAGCAGCATCGCCATTATTATGCCCATCGACATCGTATTGGTGAGGCCCCAGCGTTTCTTTCTCCCGTCATCCCGGTGCACCGCGACAACAACCAAGTTCCGTTTCCGCCAGCTGAAAACGTCGCTGCCGCCACGGTCACGCCGTACCCAGATGGCGAGGAAGATGACGAAGAAACCAAGGTGCCAGATGATTCTTTCGAGACCATCTCGACCTACGCCTATACCGATCCCTACGTCACGAATGGCTTTCCAACGAATGGTTCTCCCGAAGCGATTCGAGATCTCACGTACAACGAGACATTGCATGAGTCGCAAGATGTGGGGGAATCCTTCACGGCTGTGATGCAAGACGGAGATGAACAATACTTGGACCAGGGAGATTACAACGACGGAGATGAACAATATTTGGACCAGGAATACGACGATACCGGTTTCTACCAGGAAGACGATTTGGAGGAACCAACGTCATGGGAAGAACAACAAGGAATCGCGCTGTACTCAAACGAAGAAAATTGCTATCGCCAGGAGGACCAGAACCAGGAGGCCTACGAACAAGCTGGCTACTTTGGTTGGCAGGTTGATGGCTACGAAGCAGACAACTCTCGGATGAGTGCGCCTGGAAACGACGAGGAAGGGGCCGAATTCGACTACTCTTTCAGTCCAATGTCCGGTAGCAGCCATCCCTATTAGAGTATCTGCTGTTTGCTGTGCACTCGATCATGATACCTACTGATGAGGCACTGCTAAGCAAGCAGAGCCATCTAAGCTTCTCTAACTAGTCCTCACTACGAAGGATATATGAGTTTCCCACACTCTGTACCGAACCGTTGTAATCTATAATTTCAGTCTAAAAGTATTTCTTTACTCAATCTATCGCTTTCGCGTACGTTGCTTTTCAGCCGCCACAACCGTTCGGTTTGAGTCCACGAGTAAGCCTTTGCGGGTCCTCACCTTTCGAATGAGGTTCAGCGCCGTGTTGTCGAGTCCTGTCGAGACATCTCCATTCTGTTGGATTTCTCCAAAGTCTTCTCTCTCCTCTTGTGTTGCTGGAATCCAAAAAGGATCTTCGTCTAGTCTGCTGAAATGCGAGAAGTTCAGTTCAGGGGCTGTCACTTGACCGCTCGTTTTCTTGAACAGTTCTGGAGCAAGGCCAAAAGCTTCAGCCTGAGGTAAAGTTGCCGTGATCTCAATCAAGTCGGTGCCTTCAACCATGTCATCTTTGACGACCTTCCCCCGTCGACGTGATAAAATGGCGTAGAGTGGACCGAGTCCAGTTAGAGTTGCATGCATGGTCAGCGAAAGATGTCCTTCGATCAAACGCGGAGGCCGTGTTCTGGAGCAAATTGGGAACGTGTCAGTTACACCAGAAAACACACCAGAAACAAAGGCCAGAGACGAAACTTACAGCATGGAACAACGCACACCGGACAGAATAGCTGACATGATCATCCCACTGCTGAGGGAGGTCGCGCTTTCGAAGTCTGCAGTGTTCTTTCCATCGGCATCTTTCTTTGGGACCACGGCCACCTCAAAGCCTTCCAGCACCACCAGGATGTCGCGAATTGGTTCCTCGCACACTGGTCCTGCTCTCACGGCAAGCTGAAAACCGGCGACCGCAGAACTCAAGTTCGCCTTCCAAATCTGCAGGGCCGCGGCGTCAGCGCTTGACTTTTCTGTTGTACCAGCAGCATCTGGAGAATAATAAAAGCCACATTGTCGGATTCGTCCGCGCACAATGTCATGTTCATCAGAGCATTGATTGAGAACCAATCCGTCTTCGTTGTGCTTTTCCTCGACGGCCTCTTCCTCCTCGTTTTCTTCATCATTCTCACCCCTTTCCTTTCTATCTGAATCTGCATCTGAAGTCTTTGCTATGTACACCTCGTTTGCCTCAGACACGACGCCTTTGACTGTCTTTCCATTTGAAAGGTTACGGCTCTCAATCATAGCGTTGCCGTTACCGTCAATGGAACAAAGAGAATCGCACAGAATCGAAAACACCGAGTCTGTTGTCAGTTTGGTATCAGCATCGTTTTCGTTCTTATCAAAAACCTGCAGTGCCCGGGCGAGGCGCAAGAGTTCTTCTTCGCAATCGTCGCACCCAACGAGGCTTTGCTGTTTCAGGGCTTTATATACGGAGGATGCCAATGGGACGACCCTCACGCTAATCGCAGCGCATCGACCTGAAACAACAGCCCTTGCTCGACCATGTCGTGCGTTTGCCAGTCCTTCTTCTTCGTTGTAAGGAGGGATTGTCGTTTGTCTCATTCGTGGCGATTGATCGTCAAAGAACGCCTGAAAGTCGTTATCTTCTTGTTTGTCAGCCATCCAGTCTGTTGTTTCTGCAAACTCTACAATGGGATCTGAAACTCGTAGCTGGATATCTTTTTTGCGGCAGTACACTTGCTGCAGATCCAAAATTGATTGTTCCAAGTGAATTTCCCCTAGGCAAGCCAATATTCGTTCTCCCTTGGATGTTGCAGTTACTTCCACTGCTGCATCAGCCAAACTCAACTGCAGCAGTCCTCGTTCCAGGATTTCTGTGTCAGCCGCATCGACTGCCTCCACGTTGACTTTCACCAACGGCCTAATGCCTCTGTCAAACCCCTGAAGCGGCATTCCATCTGCTTCATCACACAAAGTGACTGTTTTCAGTTGTAAATCTTCCAAGTTATGAATAGCGCAGAGATGACCTGCAGGTACTTCATTGACCCTCACAAGATCTGATCCCATCAACAGATAGAGGCGAATCTTTCGTTTGGGAGGGACATTTCCAGCTTTGTGTTTTGGGCCCATGACAAAGTATTCAGATCCAGTGCGTAGAGTACCACAGAGGACTCGTGCCAACCCCATGATGACATTGTCGTCTTGTTCTTCTTCCCCATTGTTGGTATTGTTTAGTTCCGGGTCACGCACATGGCGGCGACTAGCACCCATGAACTTACAGACATGAGCCACATCGGGTCCTTCAGATGAGGGATCGCAGACCAGGGCAGCCTGGCGCATTCGGAGAAAGTATTCGGACGGTTCTGGCGGTGCCACAAACGCTAAAGCCCGGGGTCGTGCCGAGGATGCTGCTTCTATCGGCGACGGACAAATTTCTGCTACAGTGTCCAAGAGCACGTCACTGAGAGGCCGATACCTCCTCAAAAGAGATCGCAAGACTGCTTCTTCGGTATTGGAGCCCGTTTGACTCAGAATTGTTTGAATGTCATCAGCAGACTTTGGGATATTGGCCCCTGTTCCACCAGACTGCATGGCCTGGATCACCATGTCCATTCCAGGTGTGCTGCTTGTGATCTTTTTGTGGTTGTCGCTGGCATTGTTGTTGCCGGATCCATTTGTGCTGGTTGGTCCTGTACTGGACGACAGTAACGATGCCCGTCCATCAGCAAACAATTCACTCTGCAAACCAAGGGCGGACGTGGCAGCCGCCACACCTTCGTACATGTTCCATATTGGTTGCAAGGCATATTCGGCAAAGAGTGGGACTTCATCCGTGCTGGCGTCAGCCTTCCAAACGAGGACCTTTTCATTTCGGTATTTGAAGTCGCCAAACAGACACTGCCTGAGAACCATGGGTTTCAGTGGAAGAATTTTATTGCGAAACAGGGTTCGTGCCAAGGAGGGAACTGTAAACCCCCAACCAAACAGAGCACTGGCAAACACAACATTTCCCTTCATGGGATCAAATGTCCAAAGAAGTTCCTCTTTGTCCTCCTCTTCTTGCTGTTTTTGTTCTTGAGTTGCTTGTTGCTGTTTTTCTTGTTTCTTCCCCTTTTCTGTTTCATCTGCCTCCCCTGTTGGTTGTTCGTCGTCTTGATGATGCCTGGATGATGTTAGCATGGCCGAAGAGGCAGCATTCACTGTTTCAATGAGAGTTCGCAGTCTCAAGTAGGCTTCAGTGGCTGTCAAGCACAAGTCAGTACACAATCGATCCACTTTGTTGATGACCAAGATAGGAACGAGCTGATTGACGTGGGCTTCGCGCAAGACTTGATGAGTGCGAGCGCACATTCCTTCTACGGCATCGACTACCAGAAGGGCCCCATCACAGCACTGCAAAGACGAGGTGACTTCAGAAGAGAAATCCGTGTGTCCAGGAGAATCCAACAGATGAATAATCATATCTTGAGGCGCTTGTTGCTGCTTCTTGGCTCCTGGGGCCACATAGCTGTGCTTCAGACCAATGGCCGATGCTCGCATGGTAATCCCACGACGTCGTTCTTCTTCCAACGAGTCCAAATAGCGGATAGTCCCAGCGAGCCGCTCGCTGATGATACCATTGTGTTCCACCAGATTGTCAGCCAATGTCGTCTTGCCGTGATCTACATGAGCCACAATCGTTACTATTCTCGTCTGAGAAGGAGGGAGAAACACAGAAGACTTGGACATGACGGAATAAGGTGGTTGAAGGTTGAAGGCGAAAAAATGATTGATCGAGAGAAATCGGGTGGTTGGAATCGCCATGGGCTCCGGTACGATAGAAATTGCAGCTCTGCGGTGTTTTGTTGCAGCACAACACATTCGACAGACGCAAAGAGACGGAAATCAAAACCAAAGTGCAATGGCTGGTGGCATACCTATTGGCTAGCTCCTAGTAGCTGCCAGCAGAGCACGAAGGGAATGAATACGATACGAGAAAGAAGTCGAGAACTTTTCAACGCAATCACTAGTTTATCTTGTCATCGTACTTCTTCGTACTCGAATCTCTTCGTTGTTTCACACATAGAAAGGGACGCAATCAACGCGACCAATCGAATCTCTACTCTTCTTCAGCAGAGGCAGACACCGAGACAGCTCCACGAAGATTGAACTTCTGGTCAGACGCAGATGTGATGACAGCAGCAGTAGAGTCATCAGGGGCTTCTTCAAAGGTGATCTTGCAGTCCGTAGCTCCCTTGAAGACATTGTAGTTGCTCTTGGACATGATCTTGCACAGCTTCTTCTCCCAGACTTCATGATGAGTAAATGGATGTCCAACACCAGCAGTAGCACCATCAGTCACTTCAGTCGCAATGGAAAGTTCTTCAAAAGAAGCAACACGGCAGGGGGAACGACGGGGACAGAAGAGCTGGGGAAAGTACTGATAGATGTCAACATAGCTGCTACCTTGCAATCCCAAGGAGGCATCTTCATCAGCCGCTGAGGTCATGTAGGGCTCATGGCTCTCACCAGCATACTTGGCTCCTTTGAGCACAAAGATGTCAGTCTTGTCATGGCTCTTCTTGTAGGAACTGACCAGGGCTGCCTCCATGAACTTGATCTCATCAGGGGTGGAGACAGTGCCATAGGGACTGATGATGGAGACGGTGAGGACTGCGTTGGTGATGGGAAAATCGTTGTCATCAGAGGCATCCAAGGCAACATCCTCCATGGCAGTATCAGCAGTGACCTCCAGAGTAGCAGCATCCTTGGCAGTGGTGATGACAGCAGCAGTAGAGTCATCAGGGCTTCTTCAAAGGTGATCTTGCAGTTGGTAGCTCCCTTGAAGACATCATAGTTGCTCTTGGACATGATCTTGCACAGCTTCTTCTCCCAGACTTCATGATGAGTACTTGGATGCCCAACACCAGCAGTAGCACCATCAGTCACTTCAGTAGCAATGGCAAGTTCTTCAAAAGAAGCAACACGGCAGGGGGAGCGACGGGGACAGAAGAGCTGGGGAAAGTATTGATAGATGTCAACATAGCTGCTACCTTGCAATCCCAAGGAGGCATCTTCTTCAGCAGCTGAGGTCATGGAGGGCCCATGGCTCTCACCAGCATACTTGGCTCCTTTGAGCACAAAGATGTCAGTCTTGTCATGGCTCTTCTTGTAGGAACTGACCAGGGCTGCCTCCATGAACTTGATCTCATCAGGGGTGGAGACAGTGCCATATGGACTGATGATGGAGACGGTGAGGACTGCGTTGGTGATGGGAAAATCGTTGTCATCAGAGGCATCCAAGGCAACATCCTCCATGGCAGTATCAGCAGTGACCTCCAGAGTAGCAGCATCCTTGGCAGTGGTGATGACAGCAGCAGTAGAGTCATCAGGGGCTTCTTCAAAGGTGATCTTGCAGTCGGAAGCTCCCTTGAAGACATCATAGTTGCTCTTGGACATGATCTTGCACAGCTTCTTCTCCCAGACTTCATGATGAGTACTTGGATGTCCAACACCAGCAGTAGCACCATCAGTCACTTCAGTAGCAATGGCAAGCTCTTCAAAAGAAGCAACACGGCAGGGGGAGCGACGGGGACAGAAGAGCTGGGGAAAGTATTGATAGATGTCAACATAGCTGCTACCTTGCAATCCCAAGGAGGCATCTTCTTCAGCACCTGAGGTCATGTAGGGCTCATGGCTCTCACCAGCATACTTGGCTCCTTTGAGCACAAAGATGTCAGTCTTGTCATGGCTCTTCTTGTAGGAACTGACCAGGGCTGCCTCCATGAACTTGATCTCATCAGGGGTGGAGACAGTGCCATAGGGACTGATGATGGAGACGGTGAGGACTGCGTTGGTGATGGGAAAATCGTTGTCATCAGAGGCATCCAAGGCAACATCCTCCATGGCAGTATCAGCAGTGACCTCCAGAGTAGCAGCATCCTTGGCAGTAGTGATGGCAGCAGCAGATTCATCAGGGGCTTCTTCAAAGGTGATCTTGCAGTCGGTAGCTCCCTTGAAGACATCATAGTTGCTCTTGGACATGATCTTGCACAGCTTCTTCTCCCAGACTTCATGATGAGTAAATTGATGCCCAACACCAGCAGTAGCACCATCAGTCACTTCAGTAGCAATGGCAAGTTCTTCAAAAGAAGCAACACGGCAGGGGGAGCGACGGGGACAGAAGAGCTGGGGAAAGTACTGATAGATGTCAACATAGCTGCTACCTTGCAATCCCAAGGAGGCATCTTCATCAGCAGCTGAGGTCATGTAGGGCTCATGGCTCTCACCGGCATACTTGGCTCCTTTGAGCACAAAGATGTCAGTCTTGTCATGGCTCTTCTTGTAGGAACTGACCAGGGCTGCCTCCATGAACTTGATCTCATCAGGGGTGGAGGGAGTGCCATAGGGACTGATGATGGAGATGGTGAGGACTGCGTTGGTGATGGGAAAATCGTTGTCATCAGAGGCATCCAAGGCAACATCCTCCATGGCAGTATCAGCAGTGACCTCCAGAGTAGCAGCATCCTTGGCAGTGGTGATGGCAGCAGCAGTGGAGTCATCAGGGGCTTCTTCAAAGGTGATCTTGCAGTCGGTAGCTCCCTTGAAGACATCGTAGTTGCTCTTGGACATGATCTTGCACAGCTTCTTCTCCCAGACTTCATGATGAGTACTTGGATGTCCAACACCAGCAGTAGCACCATCAGTCACTTCAGTAGCAATGGCAAGTTCTTCAAAAGAAGCAACACGGCAGGGGGAACGACGGGGACAGAAGAGCTGGGGAAAGTACTGATAGATGTCAACATAGCTGCTACCTTGCAATCCCAAGGAGGCATCTTCATCAGCAGCTGAGGTCATGTAGGGCTCATGGCTCTCACCAGCATACTTGGCTCCTTTGAGCACAAAGATGTCAGTCTTGTCATGGCTCTTCTTGTAGGAACTGACCAGGGCAGCCTCCATGAACTTGATCTCATCAGGGGTGGAGGGAGTGCCATAAGGACTGATGATGGAGACAGTGAGGACTGCGTTGGTGATGGGAAAATCCTTGTCAGCCTCCACAGCAGCACCCTTGGCACTGGCAATGGCCAGAAGGCTGAGGACGGCGAGGACAGAGGTAATCGAGATCTTCATGGTTGATGCAACTTGGGTAGCTAAATAGAGTTGGATGCTTCGAGTTTCGGTTCAAGGCTTTTGCTTTGAGTCGAAGTGGTTTTTGTGAGCTGAAACTGATCAGGTTTTGACTTGCCAAACTTTTCCGCCAGGCCGAGAGCTTTCGAAGCTTTCCCGTGCTTTTGCCTACCAATCACTGTAGAATGCCACGAGGGGTATCCTTTCGCACCCCACGGTTTTGCGCCGGTCCCAGTTCCCTCTGTTGGCAACCGACAATCTCTCTGCACTGGTCGTGAGTTTTCGACTCCCGAGGTTTGCGGCTACGCTAGTCGTCACGGTGAAGTCTCCATCAAATTGCGAGGAAGCGAAACTCGACTCTTGTGGACTTTTGGCTTTCCCTTGACTGGGTCGCTTCTGTCGCCTTGAGTGTCAACGACAGCAAATATCGTCTGCGTATTATTTGCCTGGTCCAGCAGCAACTCCCGCGGTTGAAGTTGAGCGCGGACTCCCGAGGTTCAACTTGGCAATTCCATGCCGCCAATGGCTACTAGTAGTCGATACTTGAGGCTCGAGTACGGTACCAATCACATGAAAGTAATGACCCCGCAGACCATCGACGTCTTATGTAGTCTTGGTTGCCACAGAATCAGAAATGCCCCAGACTTATATGGATCGAAAAAGGTTTCCTTTCCCAACTCCCGCGGGGGTTGCGATCGATGCCAGGTATAGAAAGCAGTAGATTACCGCAGTCGACTAAGAGAGAAGCGCTGAAAGCTGCCATGAAGCTGATACAGGAGAATGCGATACATGAGCACTGTTTCCAGGCACGTGCGGTCGAGGATCTTGGTACGGTAGCTACGCAGGATGAAACCGCCTGTGTTTTAAGGACGGGAAGAAAGGCTTCCTGGTTGTAGTAGTCTACATCGTCGGTCCAGATAGAATCGAATCGGACACCGGCACTATCCCCGCTCTTCGAGCGGTTACGCTCAGTGAGACGCCTCTCGCAGAAAGAGTCAGGAGATCGATGGTTGCCCTGCCTTCAAGAGAGCGACTTGCTAGCAATAGAAAGGCCGGCAACAGGAAGACTTTTCTCTTGCTCTCCCGCTCTCGGGCCAACAACTTGATGACAGTGATAACCTTATCCTTGAGAAATGAAGGAAGATTGCGAGCTAACCGCAAAAGGTTTTACTTTTGAAAGCTCGTGAATCTCAGACCTGCGTGACTGCGCGCAACAAAAGACTGACCATGACGGCCTCACAAAAGCCACAGACAACGGCTTTGTTTTTCTGGTACTAGTAGTATCCTTGGAGACATATCAAGAAAGAAGCATCTGGGCTACTACTTTTGGACCCATCCTTACTCCCTGCAGCTAGTTATCTATCTCTTATCAATTGATCTTTGTGTTACCTGTCAAATCGATCGTGCCTGACCACGACAAAGCTTTGAAGAGAGGAGACTGAGGAGTCGAGTCCAGCCAACTGCCGTGGCTACCTTCGGCATTCCCAGCAGATATCATTGACCCACAGCCAGAAGAGTCGACGAGATGATGCAGCGCAACGCCCAACTGATTGGCGGTCCGAATAACAATAACAACAACAACGCTGCGAGCAGTAGTTCTTGGTTTGTGGGTGCCCCCATCTCGCGTCTGTACGCCATTGCCACAGTGGTCTTTTACGTACTGTTTCATTCCAAGTCGGCTCATGAGAGCATGATGATGGATTCCTTTCGCATGCTACGTGCCTCTCAGTACGGCAACAGCAGCAGCGAATGGCATCGGTACTGGTCCAGCAAGCTGACATTTGGCAGCACGGGGGAACTCGTCATGGGCGGAATGCTATTGACCTATCTGTCGCGACAATTCGAACGAGAAATGGGGTCCCGCAAATTTGGAGTCTTTCTATTAGTCACCACTATCAGTGCCATGATGATGGAAATGGCCTTTGTCGTGGGAGTGTCCACCTTGATGGAAAAAAGTCAGGGATACCGATACCAAGGACCCTACGCCGTATTGGGAGCACTCATGTATCTGTTTCATCGGTATACGCCCAGATTGCATCCGAGATTCTTTGCCATTTTGGGATTCACTTTTTCCGAAAAGTCATTCTACTACTTTTGGTTCTCTCAAGTCGTCGGATACGGAGGAACCTCCACCATTCTCGCAACAGCATTGGGAGTCGCCACAGGATACATCTACATCCTCACAAACTTGCATCAAACCGTCGATATACCCGATGCCATTGCCAAACCATTGGCGTCGCTAGGAGCACACTTGTCTGATCCACCTCCACGGATGGTGGCACCCTCGGGGCGACGAGCTGCAGCGGGAGCTGGAGGAGCTGGCGCAGATGCCTTGCAGCGACTCATGAGAAACAACCTACCACCGGCACAACCACCGCAAAGACCGGCAGCAGCCGCTCCACCAGCACCACCCGATCCGGCGGCCATTGAACAATTAACTTCCATGGGTTTCGATCGACAGCGGGTCATGGATGCCTTGCAGGCCACAAACAACAATGTCGAACGAGCAGCAGATCGACTGTTGAGTGGGTAGCTGCCTTTTATTTCTTATTTTTTAATTAAAAGAATAGAAGGGATCCCTGACACACTGGGCCCGAAATGAGGACCAGCTGATCCCCACACAAGCCCCTCCCTACTGCTCAGCAAAAAACCAGTAGCGTTGGGAGAGAGCTTTCAAACATCTAAACGAATAGAAACAACTACTTCTTACTTAGAACGTTCTAGCTAGCTACTACTGTACCTTTCGTCATGTTGCTAGCCATATAAAAACAATGGACGGAAATGGTTGTCAAGTGCTTGTCATTTATCGATGGTACTCAGGTGGTTGCGGTTGTTAATGTGTGCAGGTTGTCGTTTTTCATGATCTCATCGTTGCCAGTTCAGAGGAAGTGTGGAAGGCACACTCCTGGCCAAAAAAAAACATCATTACGTTTGCCATTAGCTAATAGGCATGCTTCATTCTTCTTCTTATGTAGGCCTCTTCAACCCATACACCTCCACCAGGCCAATGTCCAAGTCCCCCTTGATACCCGCCAAGGGTTCATTGTCAAAGCCTACCGCTGGAGACGACTCGGCACGCGTAAAGTCTTCATTGAAACGAAGACCACAGGAACCATCCGGATTGCCTCCCATACTAATGTAGCTCTGGGTGCCAACCATGAATTGTTCCAGCAAGGCAGTGTTGTTGTGACTACTATTGTTGTTCAAGCCAGCACCGGAAGCACTGCCGTTAGTTTTTCCTCCATCTTCCTCCAACGTGATTTCCTTGTTGCGAGGATTCCACTTCCATGACTTGGGGTCAGGTGCGAGACGGAAGAGAATGCATTCACCATCACCATAGACTTGGTTCGATGCCCTCCAAGCCTGTGATGCGTAGCACCCAATAATGGTCTTGCCATCGTTGCTGTTGCCATTACTGCCACCATTGCTCGTACCGGTATGTGAACCTGGTACAAAGACTTCGGCCAGCAACACTGTGTGCTTAAAGTCCTTGACTCTGGTATAAAACATATCCAGCGTTCTGCCATGATGATTGGTGGAAAAGAGCAACTCGAGTTTGGTCATTCGCAAGGACAACGGCAACCAAGATGCCAACAGAACACGATTCACGGTGGGTTGGGCCATGACCACATCGGGTGGTTTTTTGTCGTAATTGCCGAGTTCGTCTCGATCCAACTCGGGATGCACAAATGGCTCCGTGATCCCCAAAGGCCTGGACGGAGCCACATCGGATGTATCCAAGGAAGGGTCATTGAGGAGACGTTCTTCCTCCATTTTGATAATGCGGGCCATAATGTTGCGTCGTGGAAAGCGTCGGGGACGTCGTTGTCCATGCACACCGTATGCCTTTTTGACGAGAAACTCAAAGTTGAAGCGTTCGTCATGTGTCCACAGTTTCAGAGCCTCCCAGACATCAAAGTCCTCGTCTTCTTGCTCTTGTTGCTGATCCTCCACGTCTTCCTCCTTTTCGTCGTCATTGTTGTTGTTGTCGCCATCTTTGTTGCTGTCCAGTCCAGTCAATTCAATTTCGGGAACACTTCGCGTACTGTCAAAGACATCACTACTGTCCAATCGATTGTTGCTGCCGTTACTGCTCTGATCCATTTTGAACAAGACCAAGAGCGCCACACCGAATCGAAAAATGACCTTGCTTCCTTCCAAGGTATAAATATCCAGAATTCGCAGGACGTATTCCTTGGGCAATAGGTCGGTAAAGAAATCGCGGAATATCGGTGCCATGCCGGGTACGTTCCAGACTCCATGCAGTTTGTAAAAGTTGGCCGTGGTAGGATGTAGGCGTTCCAGGATATCGCAAAAGGCATTGACCCATGCGGCATATTCTCTGCGATAGGTAGGAAAGTACCAATTGGGTGCATGTGCCATTTCTCTCAAGGCACAAAATACGTATGATTCGCTCATGTGCGAGAGTAGCAATTCGCAGAGTGTGGGAAGGATGGGACTGTATTCAATGACGCCCAAGACTTGATCGACTCCAATCATGACTCTCTTGACGGTGATGGTCGGCTCTAGGAATTTTTCTAGATTGTTTCCAAAGTTGGGTGTATTCAAGTCTTTCCAAGTGGTTTCGTCGTGAATATTGCTGTCTTTGGATGAGATAGTTCGTTGTAGTAGATTTTGGTATGCCAGATCGAGGGCTCTGACTTTGGCAAGGGTTCTGTATTCCTGGCTGTATTCCGGTGGTTGATGGGGATGCACGGTTGCAATAATGTTGGAAAGCCAGACAGCGCATCGAAGAACTGGTGGAATACCCTTTCGGAGCATCTGTGTGAAGATGATGAGGATGGGTTAAGTGAGTCAGGAAGGAAGGAAGACACGATAGATAGATAATACTGTAGAAGAACAAGTAAGTAAGTACTCACCCCTTTGAGCAACGCAGGATCTTCGGGTCGCTCTCGTTTCCGCCAGCTCCCCTTTTCCACTAGCAAGGGAGGCCTGTCATTCCATCCCAGTGCTACCCTGAGATCAATTTGTTTTCCCTCCAAGGTATCCACCGACGTAATGAACATTTCTCCCAGAGTGGGCGGAGGTTCCGAAGAAGCGTCCGCCATCCTTCTTTCTCTTTCTCTGTCGGTCTATCCTGGTCTTGTTAAAGTGGGCGCAGCTAGCTAGATCTAGCTAGCTGGTGCTGGGATATTGTATAATTATTTATTGGATCGTGTTGAAATGCCGATAACGAAAGAGCTCAATGGCTTCTCGTTCGGTCTGTAAGGTAAGGTTCCTCAAGTGATCGCGATTCTTGTGTCTTTGTTCTCTGTTGCGTCTTCCATTCAGCTATGGTACAGTATTTCAACTGTCTTGGGGTCAAACGAAACGGTACACTCCTAGTCTCTTCAGCACCAGCAGAAGGATTAGTATTGTACGGATTGGATAATAGATGGCTGTGCTTCAAGCTTGTCTACAGACAGTGGTTGCAATTGGTTGATGGGCTTGATGATGGGGGACATCAACGAAAAATTGAACCTCGCTTTTGATGGATTGGATCTTTTCGGCCGTTGACTCGTGACATGATTGGGCGGATTCATCATTCGTCAGCCCACTCATTTTTTCATTTTCTCCTTCCGGCCACTCATGATCACACTGAAGTTGGCTGTCACATGTCACACCACCACCTTCAATGCACCCACCATTATTACTAGCTACCAGTAGCAGCTCTTATCAAACCCTTCCAGCTATCAAGTAGCTACTAGCCAGCTAACTAGCTGGTAGAAGGACCATTTTAAAAACAGACATGATGACGGCGACAGATAAAGATAACGACGACAGAATACGACGAGATTCCGTCAGTGTGGTCGACTATTCTCATCAACCCGATCCTGCTCATGGGAGTTCCAACATCACTGTGGCAACCTT
This sequence comes from Seminavis robusta, assembly GCA_903772945.1. Lineage (NCBI taxonomy): Eukaryota > Bacillariophyta > Bacillariophyceae > Naviculales > Naviculaceae > Seminavis > Seminavis robusta. Next base: position 85,559 of record CAICTM010000025.1, read on the forward strand.
TAATCTGGTAGCCACCATTGTCGGCGGTGGAGTCTTGAGTCTTCCATTTGCCTTTTCCAAATGCGGGGGAGCACTCTATGGCTTGGCGTGGATGCTACTGGCTGCCATTTGTACCGATCAATCCTGTGTCTGGCTCTGTTGGTGTGCCCGACCTGTCATTACCACCACCAGTGATGATCCAGATTTACAACACAGACTCATGTTGTCATCTTATGGACAAGTGGGAAAGGCTGCTTTTGGGGATATTCTCGAAGTTGCCATTAGTGCCCTACTATTTGTATTTTTGGTATTTGTCCTCATTGCCTACATGGTACTGGTCAAGGACATTTGGACTCCTCTGATAATAAGACTATTTCTGCACAGCCAACAAACAGATATTCAATCAGCAACAGTATCACAAGCTCAACGAGATGCCTACTGGGGTCCTTACGTACTCTTGGCCATTGTCCTATTCATGACACCCTTCCTGGTACAGCGAACACTCCACGCGCTACGATTCAACTGCTACATTGGGTTTGCCTCTGTCTCGATACTTTGCATTGCATTGGTACAGCATGCACTCCAACAAGAAACATCCAGCACACACAATAATATACTCCTCACAAGAGACTTTTGGACCAGGCCACCAGAATCGGCGCGAGATGTCATCATTGCCTTTCCCATCATCATGTTGAGTTACCTGTGCCATTTCAATGTCAATCCAGTACAAAAGGCGCTCGTCGATCCAACACCCGCACGGGTGCATCAGGTCATTCATGGAGCCATGCTCGCTTGTGGTGTGCTCATGACTGTTTTTGGAATTGCCGGTTATGCCTATGTTCTGGGGGCGGATAACGCCGAGAATGCCGTCGTGCAAGGCAATATCCTACTCAACTGCGAAGAACAGCAAGAACGGATCGGGCAAGTCGATGTCATATTACTGTTGGGTCGACTGGGGTGTGGAACCACCATTATGCTGGCCATGGCCATGATGCTGCTGCCCTGTCGAGATTCACTTTTGGAAGTCTTGGATATTTTCTTTTTTAGAAACGACAATCCGCCGACAGCCGACAATAATACGAATAAGGACCACCCCCATGAAATGTCCCCATTGGTATTCCCGGACAACGACTGTAGCAAAACACCCCCACCATCTCTGTCCGACAATGAATGGGTTCACTACACGGCAACAGTTCTCATCGTGGCGGTCTGTTACGTTACTGCCGTGAAAGTTCCCGGCGTGCAAATTGTTTGGAGTTTGTGTGGATCTTCCATGGCGTTTACTATTGCCTTTATACTCCCGGCAGCATGCTATTTGCAAATGATACATCGGCGAGAAGCAGAACAGCAAGAACCTATGGTGTCGTTGCCGTCCAAGATACTGGCATGGATTGTACTGATTGTTTCCATTCTGGCTGCCATCGTCTGCACCATTCAAACCATACAATCCATTTGAGGAAAACAAAGGCGATGATTGATTCGATCATCATTGATTAGTATTTGAGCCTTTTCTCTTGCTGGATTGCTCGTTGGCTGGCAGAAGGGAATAATCGAGAACACAGAGCTTGCCAACCAACAGTCTACCAGCATCCATGTGTTCGCCTGTACAATGGACCACCAGATTAAACCCACAATTTGAAATCGTGGCGACGAGCCTCTCTGACCACATCGATACAGGGACATGTTGCGAGCTACTTTCAAAGCAGTTAACGTAACAAGGTTTACTGGTGCCATCGCATGATTGAGTAGCATAGCACATTGGTCCACGCTACCGTACTGCGTAACATAGTGGCCGCACTTTTATTTTTAAGCATTAATAGCTAGATGCTCACATCAAAGTCTTCTGAACCTGGACAGCCATTCTCATGCAGATATTTCATTACTTCCACTTGGTCCTTTGCAGCAGCAACACGGCTTATCCATGTATCCCATGGGCATCCACTATGGTGGGCATACTCTAGTATTTTCAAGTGGCCATTTCTAGCAGCATTCTGGCAAGTCGATGTATCCCATGGGCATCCACTTTCATGGGCGTACTTCAATATTTCCAAATGGCCATTTGTCGCAGCATTCTTGCATGTGCTTTCATCCATTGACACCCATTTTCATGGGCATATTTGAGGCAATCCAAAGCCATTCAGCGCAGCATAGCTGCAAGTAGATTCATCCCACTGACAGCCATTCTCATGGGCATACTTCAAGACTTCAAAGTGGCCATGTGCAGCAGCTTGACGGCATGTAGCTGATTCCATGGACAACCATGCGAACGAGCGTACTTGAGGATCTCCAAATGCCCCTGCTCAGCGGCATTCGCACACGTCCGAAGGTTCCATGGGCAACCATTTCCATGGGCGTATTTCAAGATTTCCAGATTTCCAGCACTGGCAGCACCTCTGCATACCAATTCGTTCCATGGACAGCCATTTTCATGGATTTGAGGAATCCATGACCATTTTTAGCAGCACTCTCACATGTCCCGGCATCCCATGGACAGTTGTTGTCTCGGGCCCATTGCAGTATTACTAGATGTCCACCCTCGGCTGCTGCTGCACATGTTTTGGCATTCCATGGACATCCCTTTTCACAAGCATATTTCAGGACATCCAGATGGCCATTTTTGGCAGCCCATGCACATGTCCCTGCTTCCCATCGGCATCCATTTTCATGAGCAAATTGGAGAATTTCCAGATGGCCCCTAGCAGCAGCACCGTGGCATGTAAAATAATCCCAGGGGCATCCATTTTTACGCAACCATTTGAGCACTTCCAAATGACCATGCCCGGCAGCATTGGCACAAGCCCATGAATTCCAGGGGCATCCATTTTCATGTGCCCATTTGAGCAAATCCAGATGGCCACCTTGAGCAGCAAAAGCACATGTTTCATGACCCCATGGATATCCTCTCTCTCGAGCCCACTGGATAACAGCAAGAGTCCCAACGGTGGCAATTGCCTGACAGACATAGTCCTTCCGTGGAGTTTTCTCTTTTGAAGTATCTGATTCCCAGTATTCAGCAGTTGCAACATTACAGAAGACGGCACTATAGTATGTATCAGTGCTGGCTGCTGGGCTTGTTTTTGCCTCAACGATACCAGTCTGATGACCCATCTTAGCCTTAGCGGGATTCTCCTCACTGTCAGCATAATTTTTGTAGAGGTGATTGAATTGTTTGTTGACAGCTCCCACAAAGGCGCAGAGTCCCATTCCTACAAAAGGAAATATCCAGCCAACCCAGATATCCTTTCGATTTTAAAAAGAAAGCATCGTTAGTGGACGCCATGACAACACAAAGAAAAAGAAGAATGCTGGTGAGAAATGAGGTTGTTTTCTAAAGGAGAGCTCGGCTCTTTTCGTGGAAGCGCAACGAAGGGCCTAGCGGTTCAAACCTTAACGCTATTTCTAAAAACACACCCTCTCACTTATGGGACCGTTGGCCCAAGGTTTAACCGGAGCGAAGCGATGGTTAAACCGTGGGGGCAGGTCCCTTAAGTGAGTGGTGTGTTTTAGAGGCAATGCACCGTTGGGCGGTTCTGACAGTAATTAATGTGGTTATTCAATGATATTACCGGTTAAAATTATATTTAAGGAGGTGAAAATTACTGTTTAAGCAGGTGTTCACTGTGACAAACGGCACTACTTGAGAATCATAAAAAAGAACTGAAATCATCAAAATGAAGCAACCACACGCCAACAATCATCAACAACACCCCAACAATCATACAATCATCATCAACAACAACAACAACAACAACAACCAACAGACAACCACACCATACAATCAAGCGGCGTTTGATCGACACCAGTACCAGTAGAAGCAGCAGGTTGACCACACACTCACAATGACAAGCCCTCGCGGCGTTTGAGCGACACCAGTACGGTAGAAGCAGCGGGTCCATCACAACATCCAAGCCCTCGCGGCGAGCGACATACCCACAACAAGAAAAGCCCTCGCGGAGAGCGACAACACCACAAGAACAAGGCCCTCGCGGCGAGCGAATCCACCCACAACAACAAGACCCTCGCAGCGAGCGACAGGACGACTGCAACACTGCACACCAACAACAGAAGCCATCGCGGCGAGCGACACAACCACAACAACAAAGCCCTCGCAGCGAGCGACAGATAGCGACAGGACGACTGCAAGCCCTTGCGGCGTTTGAGCGACAACACACCAACAACAGAAGCCCTCTCGGCGAGCGACACACCCACAACAACAAAGCCCTCGCGGCGAGCGACAGATGCAACAACAAATAAGGCGACCAGTAAACAAACCCAGGAGCTGTTGGTTTGTGTTGAATTTTGGAGAAAAAGCATAAAATAGCTTTACATTTAGCCAAAATCGTTTTTCTCTTTTTTCGTTTACTTAAGGGTCAAGTCCCGGTGAAAATTACTTAGGAAAGCCCAGGTGTGTTGCTGTAGATCCATCAGGTTGATCTCTTGGGTCAAAGATCATCACTTGACACTTGACACCCTTACAGCGGATAGATGAAGGGATCACACGAAGGCATTCACCCCTATTATCATCTCTAGCTAGATCTGCTTCGACGATGATGACAATGAAAGGCAGCGAGCTTCCCGAGACAATGGCTATCAGAAGAAATCATTCCTTTATCCTCCTGTTGACCCTGTTTTTGGCAGCAATATGTCAAAGCAATGCTTTTGTGGTACCAACGCAACCGATGAGCGTTGGTCGGCGGCCTGTGGGTATAGGGGCTGATCCATCCATGAGGATAACTCCAAAACAACCTTTGTATCCATTGTCACAGCTTCGCAAACACTCGACGACAATTCACAAGAGAAGCCGTCACAATCAGCAACTGCATCTGGCATTGCAGGAACCAGTGATCCAATACTTGACATCCATGTTTCGTTGCACAGGTGGTGTTCCCTTTGCACAAGCCTTCACTATTAATGCCGTGGGAATCAGCATCCTGCAAAAGCCACTCTCCAAGATGCTCACAGGAGCCGGATTACTCAATGCTTTGATCTTGGGCACTTCGCTCTGGCAAACGTTGGGCTGGAAGGGATGGTCAGTTTGTGTGGCATATCTCTTCCTGGGAGTGCTGGTCACCAAAATTCGATTCAGTGAAAAGGAAAAGATGGGAATAGCCGAATCGAGAGGAGGGAAGCGAGGCCCTGAAAACTTGTGGTGAGTCGAGTCCAGCTACCACCTGGCTACGGTATATCATGTGTCTTTCTTATTAGTGTCATGAAATCAAATTTGCCTTCTAACTAACTGACTTGCCACCCACACAAATCTGATTGACAAAGGGGCTCGGCGGCAACCGGGCTTGCTTGTGCCATTTGTTCACGACGAGGATCCTCCTTTCTGGGGATCCCATCCAATCTCTACATTCTGGCCTATGTTGCTTCTTTGGCTACCAAACTCGCCGATACTTTTGCTTCTGAAATTGGCAAGGCATTTGGCAAGACAACCTTTCTCATCACCACCTTTCAACGCGTCGAACCGGGTACTGAAGGTGCTGTTTCCGCTGAAGGGACTGCTGCTGCTGCCCTGGGAGGATTCATTCTGTCAGCCTATGGGTGGTCACTGGGAATGATATCTGCCAAGGGTGTTGCTATTTCAACCGCTGCCGCTTTTCTGGCCACCAATGCGGAAAGCTTGTTAGGTGCAATTCTGCAGGATAAGGAAGGATTGGAATGGATTACCAATGAGGTGATCAACTTTTTGAATACATTGATTGGTGGTGGTTTGGCTATTCTGGGAGGCAAGCTGTTTCTGTAGAAAGACCAAAAAGACACTTGACAATCGGTGGGTTCGACTGGCTGCTTGCTATGATTGCTACCTGCTAAAAAATGCTGTACACAATATCTCCTAGTGCCTATTTTCTTGTCCTGAAATGAATCCAATCTTTTTGTCCTCAGTTGTTTCGCGAGGGGAATAAGATCAACATGGATGCTTTGTCTGTCAGGATGCTTCGTGCGTACGGGTTCGGTACCGGTATCCCGAAGGGTGGTCGAACCATCTTCAAGGCTTCGCTTGAACCTCTCTTTTCCGATACTTTAACTGCTTCCGTGATACTAAAATGTAGGAATAATCAATAGCCTGCTACTTTTAGTTATAGTAGAACCTATTATACTGTTTATTTAGGCTGCCACGAATTGGCTGGGGTCAACCTCTCGCAGAAGTTTTTCGTTCTTCGTTGTCAATTGTGCACCGGCACCCCATGCAATGGCACCCTCGCCCTTGACACCCGCTGGTGGCCTGGGCTTGTAGTCCTTGGCAGCTTCCACAATGTCTGCCTGAACCTCCTTGACGGGAGGCAGTTCCATACCCTTGGCCTTCTTCGCCACAACTTCTGCAGCCAACTTACCTCCAAAGACAGCACCTTCCATGGATCCCAGATACTTTTGAGAAGTCCAGTCTCCTGCCAAGGTAAAGTTATCAATGGGGCTTCTCTGACTGGGACGGTACTTGTTACGGCCTGGAATGGCAGCGTAGACACTTCGTGGGACCTTGACGACTGCGTACTTGCGAAGCTTGGCTTGTCCATTTGGACCTTGATCCTTGGTGGCAGGCCACTCGGGATCCGCGGCAATTTCGGTAGGGAACAAACGAGCCAGTTCTCCCATGGTAGCATCAATGATTTCTTCGTCAGTCTTGGCGATCCAGTTGACGTTTCCACCGGCCAATGGCGAGCAGGGAGCAAAGACCAACTCGAGCATACTGGCATCGTCATCGGCATATTCCTTGCAGGTGACACTCATATCGGCGTAAACACTGAGAAGAGGCGATCGTGAGAAGCACAAGTGATCGACGGCCTTGAGCTTGCGATCGAACCACATGTGCAAGTTGATGACAGGGATTCCTTCCAGTTCATCAAACTGTCGAAAGTAGGGCATGTTTTGCCACTTTTCTGGCACGTATCGACGCATAATGTCGACGGGCATGGCGGATACGTATTCATCTGCGACGACTTTCTCACCCGACCTCATTTCCAAGTGTTTGATAGATCCATCCTCGTTGGTGACAATCTCCTTGACGGGGGCATTCATGACGATCTTTCCACCTCTGGCTTCGATGTGTTCCTTCATGGGAGCACAGAGACGGTCCGGTTGGTTTCCGTCCAAGAAAGCCATTTGCAATCCGTTGTCTTCGTTGAGGAATCGGTTCATGGCAGTCAAGACGACCGTCATACTGAGCTTGTCGGGGTCAATGAAATCCAATGCCTTTGCCATGGCAATAAAGACCTCTTCGTTGATTCGTTCTGGCATACCGTATTTGCGCATGAATTGTGTGACAGAAAGTTCATCCTGAGCATCAATAAAGTCTTGACCTTGAATTAACATGGGCAAGAGTGGAGGAGCCGTCTGAAGCTTTTCCTGCAATGTCAACATCTTTTGGTTCATCAAAATGGCGAGACCAAAATTGAAGGGAGCAGGAATACCTGGGATAAAGTCAAAGGTTGTGAATTCTCCAGGGAGTTGTTGCATAGCAAAGATCATCTTGTGAACCTTCCACTGCAATCGATCATGAATATCGAGTTCGGCAAACATGTTCATCATGTTGGGATAAGCTCCAAAGAAAATGTGCAATCCAGTTTCGATCCAATCGCCATCGGCATCTTGCCACGCCGAAACCTTTCCACCCAGGACATCCCGAGCTTCGTAGACAACGGGTTCATGTCCAGCATCGGAAAGGTACTTGGCACATGCCAATCCTGAGAGTCCACCTCCGATAATGGCAACCTTTTTCTTCTCGCCGCCATCGGCTTTGAGGGTAGTTCCAAAGGATTGCGAAAGCCTTTCGTAGTTGCGATAGTTGTCCGTGTCTTCTAAATTGGGTTTGGGGAAATCCTTCATGACCAGGTTGCTCTTCATCCCGGTCGAAGCACTGGCTGCTTTTCTGGAAACTACGGGAGTGTGGGGGGCAAAGGCGACAGTGCTGGAGGCCAAAAGGGCCATCAGAGCCGTGGAAAGACGAAACATTGTTTGCTTGTTTGTTGATACCTGAAGAGTACAGTATTATAAGCTATACTCGTATTGCTACCTCTGTTCTCGTTTAATTAAAGCAACCTTTAGAAGAGACTAACAGTCGGAAACTGCAAGGTGGGCTCCAAGGCATGATGTTCAACAACCCATCACAACAAGCATACACAACACCGCAGAGCCGTTGCTTTTGATGAGTCCGAGCTTTCCCTTTGCACGTCAGAGGAAGAAACCTCTAAGACAACAATGATGTTCAAGATTCCCTTTGCTCGTGTTGTTTTCGCGACAAAATGGAACTTCAACTTGGATATCTTTCAAATATTAACATGACTGAAACTGGTACGTCAGTCCCACTGCTGCCAATCGGCCGCAGTGACTCATCGTCTCATCCAGTGACACCACCTCGATTGTGTTGATGTTGATGGCTGTTGGAAAGCCAAAAACAAATCTATCGAAACAATCTAGTCTACAGTCGAACAACCAAAGGGAAGAAAAATTGAACTGAATAATTATTGCACCATGTCACTGGCAGGATCATGTCGCTATCAGATTAACCACGGCCAAGGACCGTGGCGTTTTCTGCTGGTATGTATCCTTTCGTGGGTCAAGAGCAGCCATGCCTTTGTAATGTTTCAAGAGTCCTTCCAAACACAGCAATCAACACCCCGAAAAGCAGAAATTCCATCGTCTCTCTTCTCTGTATCTGGACCCGAAGCACAAAATGAAGACGTCCGTGCCGTTTCGGAAGCACCCATGGGACGTCGAAGAGCTCTGGATAATTTTGCAGCAGTGGCAGGATCCATGTTGCTGATACCAACCAATTTAGCCCTGGCGGATAATGACGACGATGCTACCATTCAGAGAGGCAACGGGTTTGCTTACAAATTTGTACCACCCCCGGAAATGGAACCAGGAGCCAAACCAGTCAAGACACATTTGTTTGAAATCAACTGGAAGTCTCCCACAACTGCAAGATACACCTTTGGGGTCACTGTGGATCCAGTCAGAATCCAAAATCTAAAGGAGGTGAGTGAGTGGACTTGATGATGATGATGATGCATGCATGTCATTGATGCAATGAGCATTCTGATATGGAATGTGTGAATGATTGCCTCGTCTTTGCTCCATTGCAATAATCACCTACTGATGTGTTCTTTTTTGTTGTTTATTTTTTGGTTGCCTCTAGTTTGGAACTCCTGAAGAAGTAGCTGCCAAGGTAGTTCTTGCAGAAGTCAACCGTGATGGGATTTTTGAAGTGACACTTGTGAAGGATCCAGTAGCCGTGGAAGAAGATGGGATACTTTCCTACATTCTCAATTATCTCTCACAGGGCAAACGAGGCGACAAGCGATTTGTGGCCAAGTTTTGCATTCAAAACCAACGATTATATGCCTTGACAGCGCAAGTTCTAGAGAGTGATTACAATGCCAAAGAAGCAGAGATTATGAAGGCTGTGGAATCTTTCCGGGTATTGCCATGAGGGAGTCGCAAACATCTATCTTCCGTCTCTGTATGATCATCAGGGCAGGTACGACTGTACCAGTTTCAGCACACTTTGGATCCATTTCTGTTCAGCTACGAATAACCATGGGCGTCCTTTTGCCCGCTACGAGAATGCAATTGGGCTAATAGCTAGTGCTGCTATTGGATCTTTGGGTCTGTAAGAGGGAAGATACCCCTTGAAGCTATGAGAAATCAACCCCAAATGCAACTAAATCGGAGGTGTACATGTACAGTTATGTCGCTACTATTAATCTAAAGGAGAAATGAACTGACCTGACCTGACTAGCTACGTACTAGCTGGTGTTGGCTACATGCTGATTAATGCCTTCCTATTAGTTGAGATTGAATAGTGACTCTTGATATGGTGACTACTATTATTTTATCTTGGCTTCCTTGAAGAGCACCCGTCGCCTGACAATGGGATCGAATTTGACAAGCCTGAGCTTTCCTTGGGTTTTGTTGACATTCTTGCGGGTAGTATAGAAAAAGCCCGTTCCGGCCGCGCTCAACATCTTGATGGGAATGGTGGCTCCCTTGCCTCGAGCCATGTGGAGGACAGTGGTGGCCTGCATGGTTACAGTACGCACGAATACCGCCCAAGATGACAAGCTAGCAATACGATCTTCGCTCTCTGCAATGTCAAAGACGCTATCTATCAACAGCAACGTTGCACGTCCCTCTTCTCTTCCTTCTACTCAATCGAGAGACGAGTGGTCAAGGTCGAGAGGATTGGCTGTTGGTGTTGCGACAACCGTGTTTGTGGACAAAGGAGGGAGGGCTTGAAGTCGGACGCACACTCGCCTTAACCTTTTCGCGCAAAGGGTTTGAAGAAGGCTGCAGTGCTCATTTCTCATTCTTCCCCACACAACAGGCTTCGATGAGCTTGTTGGAGATTGACGATTTGAACACTGCTGTATCGCTGCATGGGGAACCACTGGATCCAAGTGATGATGGAATAGACACCTTGATCAGGTCGATCCTTTCCTGTCGAAGAATCAGCCGTGGATTTGTCGAAGAACGCTTCCTGGAGCGGCTTTCAGAGGCAAAACTTCAGAACATCTTCAGGGCCCTTGTTCGTCGTCCCGCCTTGGAAAGCTTAAAGTGCTGTGGCCTCAGGGATCGATCCTTTACTGCACTCGTAAAAGCAATTCGTCAGTCTCCTCACCCACCGCCTTTGACACGCCTTTGGATTATTGGACTAGCTTTGGCGCCCACATTCTCTTCTACCGGTAGCACTTCTTCCACTACCGGTTTGGAGCTACTGATTGAAGCACTATCCAATGTTCCTACATTACAAGCCGTCAATTTACTCTTGATTGCCCCCGAAGGATATACCATAGAGTCATCGGTCAATGTGGAGTTTCGTAGCAATGAGGGCATCCTTTGGGAAGTGGGGGCCTTTGATCACTACTCAGCCGTCATGATCCCAAGGTGTTTTCGATACAACAGTGATCGTTGGACCAATATCAAAGTATCAGGGGTCGATGTATCTGGCGTTGCTATCCATGCAATATCTGATATACTTGCATCACTAGACCCATCCCGATCGGCCCTGGACAGAATGGAGATTCGATTGGATGCATGCAATCAACAGGCAGTGCGACGGATAGCCAACGTTCTAGCACAACAACAAGACCATCGTGGCTTGAAGGAATTGAGTCTTCAAGTGGAGGAAAATTTGCAATCTTCCGTTCCGATTATGGCGTCCATTTCCGAAATGCTGGTTACCAATTCCTGCCTCGAATGGCTCCAACTATCAAGAAGTCTCTTTCACGATCAATCAGCATGCTGTTTGGCCCGATGCTTGACCCAAAACCAAACACTGAAGGTGCTGGATCTCACCTACGAGACCCCCGCTGGTCGTCATCCTGTCACCGAAGACAAGGGCTACAAGGCCCTTTTGGAAATGCTCAAAGTGAATCAGATTGTGGAGGTCATACCCACCTACGACCTCGACCATGATTCTCCAGTGTTTGATCAAATAGAGTATTACTTGAAGCTCAACGAGTCTGGAGTTCGCCGTGTCCAGCTGTCTGTGAACACTCACTATGAGGAGTTCTTGGAATTGCTGGAATCCGAAGGAGATGATTTGGACTGCGTCTTTTACCTCTTGTCCAAGAATCCCTCCTTGTTTCGAAGGATGCAGGCAGGGCCATAGACTGAATGATAATCATTCAAGCTATACAACTGTAAGTAACTAAAACTAACTAACATGTACTAACTACGGTAGCTAGTAGTAGTAATGCAAGTATTTACATAGTATTCATTAAAGGAATGAAGATGCGCAAAGATGAGATACTGTAGATCCATCCCTTGACTAGTAGTAAGTGGACGTCATCTTCATCATCATGTTGTTTTTGTTTTGTGTGTTTATCGTAACGCCGGAAATTCCTCCATGTTACTGACGTTGGTCGGTTCCCCTCCAATGGCGGCGTTCCCACTATTGTTACTCGCTCGAAACCCTTGCTGCTGCTGTTGTTGAGGATACCCGTAACCTCTTGGTGACACAAAGCCCCGCCCCGGCATTCGTTGTTGTTGTCCCCCACCAACACCACCACCACGTCCCGCGGTATACTGCTGCTCCCCGTAGTGGTACGCCTGTGGAGGAGGAGCGGCCCCCTGATAGTAGACGGCGGGCGCAAACGCCGGAGCCATGGCTTGCAATTGTCCCCGTTGAAAATCCGGATCGTTTTCTTCTTCCCGTCGATTCCTCCAAGTCGCCTTGCTGACTCCACTGGACGCTGCCGCCGGTGTGGGTTGCTGGGGGTCATCCACAAGGAGACCATCCGCCGCACCGCCCAGTGAGGACGAGGACATGCGCTTGGTCAAACTGGCATTGCTGCTGCTGCGATGCACAGGTGCAGTGTTGCTGTTATTGTTGCTTGGAGGAGGTGTGGCGGACGGAGAGGGTGCCGTGGAGGAGGATTGACTGGCCGTGGCAGACTGGTTGTTACTGTTTGCTTCATCGGCAAAGATTCTGGCTCTTGCTTCCGCATATGCCTTTTCCTTGTCACTAAAGTTCTTGTTCTTCCGTGAACGGGGAGTGCTCTTGGCTTGTCCATTGTTGCTGTCAACGGATGAGTTTCGCTTCATGATTTTCATTTTGCGTTTGGATTTGTCCTTGGTGGTGGCTGTTGGGGCAGCTTGCTGTTGGGAGGAAGACGCCGACTTTGGTTCGTCTGGGGCATTCTTGCTCGATGCGTCTGTCTGGTCTCCTCCTGACTGGGCATTGTTGCTATTATTCGAGCTGCTACTCGTGTTGTTGGTTTCTTCCATATGATCCAAGAGGAGCACTTGCGGTATTTTGGAGTCCTTTTGCTTGATGAGTCGAATGGATCCCTCTAGGATGGTTCCACTTTCTCGTACAATGCCGAATCGATCGGCCAATCGATGGAGTAGACACCGCTGAAAGCTGGTTTGTCGTCCTCCAGTGTCGTTGACGGAAGCGGCACTCTGAAAGCGCTTGCTGCTCGTGTTGGGTGATACGACGACGGAATTGTAGGGTCCTCCCACTTCTAGGTATCCTTCAGGAGCGTTCATAAAGTCAATCATGACTTGTTCGAGTCGCAGCAGAGCCACTCGTTCCCGTTGATCACGCATCGCCGCAAGAAGCGCCGAGTCAACGACGGACCCATCATTGTTGGCCGTGTCCTGAGCAGGAGGAATGCCATAAGTGCCGTTTGGATTGACGTTGTTGCTGTTGTTGTTGCTATTGCTGTTGTAGCCACCATAGTCTCGATTGTAGCTATTGCTGTTGTTGTTGCCGTTACCGTTGTTGTTGTAACCGTAGTAATTGTTGCTGTTGTACTGATTGTAGCCATAGTGCTGCTGCTGCTGCTGTTGCTGCTGCTGATACTGAGGAGTGTAGCCATACTGAGGTTGCTGTTGCTGCTGATGGTACTTGTTAAAGTTGTTGTTGTACTGCATGTACTGTTGTTGTTGCTGCTGCTGTGGAGCGTAAGGGTTCATCATGGGTCTGTGGCCTCCTTGTTGGTTGTTCCGTGCGTTTGTCACATCGGAAACCGCTCCTACGGTAGCTCCCGTAGAAATCCTACTGCCTGTAGGCTCCGGCTGCACTTCACAGGCGACTGCAGCGCTTCCTTCAGCCATGGTCCCAAAATCCAAATAATTGCCGCACAAACTACCTAACAACTAGACTAACTAAACTAGTGAGGCTGACTTGACTTGAATCACTCACAACCACCAACAGACAGATAACAACAACGACCAAAATTAGAAAGAAAAAAGCCAACAACACCAACCACAACCACCTGCAAGAGAAGCAAGGCAAAATGCTTTGAATGGCCCAAAGGAAAAGCTGCCGTCGTCATCCCTCGAGGGTCGCACGTGCGCCAGCAGTCGGGCCCGCCGTTTTGTGTTTCCCCTGACTGACTCGATTGAATCGAATTGAGTCGATTCAATTCAATATTCGATTGATTCGATCCTTCCCTCCTTCGCATGCGCCAATCCCCAACACCCAATGCCATCCCACACTTCTGTCGATCCTCGACCATGATGGCAGCAACATCCGTGGCCGGCCCTACTACTACTAATAGTACGACGACTACTACTGGTAGTGGACCTGTGTCTCCCGTGGTGACTACAGAGGAACCTGAAAATGGTGTTGTAGGAGTAGCTGCTGTCATTCCCTCTTCCTCACAAGAAGAGGACTCCTCCGTACAGTCTTCATCATTGGCCCCTCCCAAGAGACGACGATCCAATCGAGATACCAATCGCATTCGAATATCGGCAGATCGCACGGGACAGTTGCAATTCCAACGTATGGAACAGCTATTCTTTCAAGAGATAGACAACGACGACAATAATGGAGCGCGACGAACCCGCCGTCGGCGGCAATGCAAGAAATCAACCATACCCATCTTACCTCCACTCCGTTTGGGAAACTTTACGCTTCAACCAGTCTTTCAATCTCCCAGCATTTACACGATCGACAACTTTTTGACACCCAACGACTTGGAATTCCTACATGGGACCATTGAGTGCAAACAATTTCAACGCAGTTTTGTCGACCAAAACAATGATGATACCATGCTCGATGATAACCATCGGACGTCCACCTTTGTCAGCTTTGCCAAACAAGAAAATGCCAAAGTGGCCGCCATTGAACGGCGAGCGGCACAGCTCATGGGATGCTACACCAATGACAATATTGAACCGTTGCAGTTGGTACGGTACATGCCAGGTAAGTACCGTAATATGGCAATGAACAAGTCCACTGCCGTTATGATAAAAGCTGGGTGGACAAGATGGCATGGATTGCCCAGGCTAACACACCAGTATATTATGAATTCATGTACTATTTTATTCCAGGACAATTCTTTGGAGTTCACCATGATATGGGAGACTACAATGAAGAAACCGGTGAGGTGGCCTTGCCACCCAAATCAGTGCTGGTCAAGCGTCGATTGGTCACCATCTTTTGCTACCTCAATGATCTACCAGCCAATGCAGGCGGGTGTACAGGGTTTCCACATTGCAATGATTTGAAGGTGCAACCGCGGGCGGGTAGGGCAGTGGTCTTTTGCAATGTCAAATCGGATGGGTTGCCGGATCCACGAACGATCCATGCAGGGGAGGCTGTGTTGGATACTATTAATACAAGCAACAAAAAGATGGGTACCAAGAAAAAACAGCAGCAAGACAAGCTGCAGCCGCCCATCAAATACGGGCTGAACATATGGATCTGTGAAGACTAAGCTTGCTGAAAGTGCGCGGCTTGGAAATGCTGGCAAAAAGGGCTTTTGTCTAGATGAAGTCTGTTGGCAAACTATCGTCCTTCATGTTGGAACAGCACCATGTATACCTTTGGGGCTGTGGATGCATTACTATAGTTGTAGAGTAAAAGATCTGATTCGATTGACTGTATTGGGTTCATGCTTGGCTCACTGCTCTATATTTATTTACCGATCATTGGTGAAACTAAAGAATCCTGCTCTCGTACCGTACCGGTTGGGTGTGAGAGCGCATTACTTTCAAGTCGGGAGAGGGCTGTCCTGAGAGACAATCATGGTAGCAGCAGCAGGGCCATTTCTTCTGCTGGTAGCTGTGGTTTGCGCCACTCTTGACAGTGGCTGTGTTTGGAGTCACCTTCCTCCTCCTTGGTGCTGGCTTGTTCTTCAGAAATCAAAAAAGGTCTCATAGAGATCCTTGACTTCCACTGCCTGCTTTCCTTTAAACGGTGTTAGTTTTTGGTCGAACTGAAAGACAACTTCATAGCTCGGCAGCTTCTGAATCTCATTTTGAAGATCGCTGATCAGATAGGATTCATCCTGATCGTCTGCAATATTGCAAAACCTAGAATAAAAGGACGTGATGCCATTGACTTTCAACGCGCACCAAATGTCTCCATCCAGATACGGAGTGATCCGAGGAGAAGCAATGCCGGTATCTTCATCCTCCCCAATGACAATTCCGTAGACGGGGCGATCTTGTCCTGTAATCCTGGGTGTCACAAGCCGAGTCCCCATGAGTTTGGCATTGAAGAGGGAGGTGAAATCTTTGGGCCAAATCTTGGCGCGACCCACGACATCGGCATCAAACGTAGAGCCCATTTCATGAAATTGTTTCTTCAACACTTTCTGGTAATAGTCGTCCGTCACGAACAGAGGAATCGAGTTGCGTACAATGCCTTGGTAGAGACCAAAGTATTTCAAGGAATGAGAAGGAAAGTCTAGACTCCAAACCATTTGAGCGGCTGTGAAGGAAAGCATCGAATTGATGGTGACTTCAGCCTGCTCAAATTTCCCCCTGGCTTGACATCATGTTGCGACATTTGAGGTGAGCGTCGCGTTTCTTGAATGGATCTCCAATCACCATGGGAGCATATCGGGACACTGTGCACTTGAGAGAAACCAACTGACCATCGTCAAGATCGACGGCCTTCCAAAACTCCGTAAGGCGATCCAACTCGAGGGGAGTTTCCATTTCGAGGCTGGCCAATCCAGCCGGCGTAATGGAACTCATGAGAGACTCCCGATGATAGCGACGCGAGTGACTTTCGCGTCGTTGAAGGGATTTGATGGCGGAGACCGGGGTATCCACCAAAGTAATAATGGTTCCTACTAAGTTTTCCCTTGCTGGGTTTCGAATGGCTTCAATAATACCCTGTTCGATATTCATCCAGGCCTCATCGGGGTCCTTCCACTGTTTGACGGGGAGAGCATTGCTAGGCAATGCTTGCCAGTGGTTGATTTGGTGCAGCATTGCAAATTGACACTTCTTATAATGATGGGAATGACAAGCGCCGTGCCATCCTGTGCCCGTTGTGTCGCGTAGGGAACTTCTTCGTTCATGATGAATTCGGAAGCAACAAAATCTTGGCTGACCAACAAAAGGAACAAATTGGATTGCTCCATGGCGGATCGAATGCTGGGATTCCATTGGGTGGCCGCCACAATTTGTTTGTCTGACCAGCATTCAATGTATCCATTCTCTTTGAGTGGTTTGAGTGTTTCTCCAGGCGCTCCCGGTAGACTTCGTCCTTGTGAGAATAACTAATGAATACGCGACAATTGGGCCGTGTTTGATTGCTATTGCTGCAGGTATTGTCTTCGGTGTGTACAGTGCTGTTCATCTTGGCATCTTCCGATTCAGTGTCCGTCTTGCCGCACTTTCTCTTTTTGCTTGTTGTGCTGGCACTGATGCTGCCGCTCTTGTTTTGATCTACATCGTCATCATCGTCGTTGTCCTGGCGGTGGCCAACACCTCCATGTGCAGCGCTGTTGGGACTGGAGAGGTCGTCGCTCATTCTCGGATGATTTGTAGGCTTGTGGTCTTGACTGATTGGATATGTGCTGCTCTTGGCTGGCCTTCTGTGGTTCAGAGTGGTACCGGTACTGTGCATCAACTGCATCTTTATCTTCTTCCAAGTACTAGCTAGTAGGGTACCGGTACCTCGGTGTTTTGTCTCATCGTTTGCGAAGGCAAACATCCCAAGACAAACAAAAAATGACGCCTGCGTTGCAGCCTGCTACCGGTACCTGCAGCCACGTCTCAAATAGAGTTCGGCTTTTCGTTGGACGCGTTTTGACTTTTTGCTTTCTAAATAGAAATGTTTAGAATAGAAAATAGAAACTAGTAAAATCTCTACTGGTTCTCGTATTACAGGGAAATGTTTTTTAAAATTGAAAACTGTCTAATTGGCATCACATTTTTTCCTTTCCTAAAATAGAAAAAACAGGGAGCGCGCTGACTGCATTGGAGACATCTGCTTGCTAGCTTGGAGCCTCACGCTGGCACGCACTTTTGCACC
This sequence comes from Seminavis robusta, assembly GCA_903772945.1. Classification (NCBI taxonomy): domain Eukaryota; phylum Bacillariophyta; class Bacillariophyceae; order Naviculales; family Naviculaceae; genus Seminavis; species Seminavis robusta. Next base: position 103,263 of record CAICTM010000025.1, read on the forward strand.
ATTTCCACAGAACCAATGCCGACAGACGTTCCTCACAACAAATAAATGCCGAAAGATAATCGCCAGCTAAAACGTTTGTATTGACTCTTTGAAAGCAACGATGGCGGATCCTTCCCCTTCGGGTCAACTCAAGCACTCCCTGATGGCAGGGACAACCAAGGTTGAGCTCATGGAAGGTGAAAACTGGTTTAATATGATGTATGGGGTATTTCACGAAGAACGAGGGTCAACAAATCCTACCAGAGGCGACACTGACATTTGTTTCGATGTCCATGCGTCCTACTGTGTCGTCAAGAATCACTCGATGTGCAATGACCTTTATCTCAAGAAAGCAGGGCCAGAAAATGAGGATCGCGAGTTTCGTCAGGTTCCTCGTCTGCAAATCCGGAGCTTGTGTCCCAACGACTGCATCCGTGTGACGTTTCCAGAAGGCGAAGATCTGTGCATTGTGCAAGAACAAACCTTGATCTACCGTCAAGAAGAACGTGGCAGTTCAGGTTAGTTTTATCATTTGGTACCGTGACACAAAAGGAAGCTTCCTCTATTTTCAAAATGGGGGCGCCTGCCGCTGGTTGTGGATGGAGAGTTCGTTTGACATTATGTCATTAGAATTATGATACATAGATTGGGCAATATGTATTTTAAGTCTATAGCTTGAGAACAATGACTTAAACAAAACGACAGAGCAAGAAATAGCGCCACAACCAGAACCTAGATTGTTCAATAAGGACCAACTCGTCCGAGCAACCATGATGCCTTGATACAAAGGTCATGCTCTGCAGCCTGCCCTCAAGTCCTTGGACCTGCTTCTGCTGCCTAGACAGAAAAATGGTCGCATCCAGACAGGCGTCTCGGTCTTCCCGATAGGCAGCAGCTGTTAGAGCCACCACAGGAACATGTTTGGGGATTATTGTTTCATCCAACTTCAACGTTTTGCTGCGCTGGAATAGAAGGAGAGTTCTGTAAACAGTTGTGCCTGATGGCAATGACGAAAGGGTGAGCATCAATCAACGTGCTCAGCGGGGAGTTGCTATACTATCTATCCCCCTTTCCTTGTACATGCACCAGAGTAGTAGCCAGATCTACCGGTGTACCTCAAGCCACAGCACTCTCGACCGAATGAGACAGAAATGGAGTGTAGGCGGTAAACACCATCGTCGCTTTGATTTTCTGGCAAAGGGAGCTGAGTGACGAGTCAAGTCCGTTGCAACTTGAAAGAGTGACGAGACAGTTGTCCGAATCATCAGGACCCACACCAGGCCCAAAACACGGTTCTTCTCCTGTGCCCGGCTACACAAAAGGCCCAGCCAAAACGAACTTACCAGCCAATACTTTAAGACCTCCGCATGGTCTGTTGCTCTAGCAAGCCTCATAACGGTATGCATGCACATTTGCAACCAGACTAACCCATTGCGGTTTTAAAAATTCTGCCAGTTTGCTTCAATGCATTGCACACCAGAAATGCCATGTTGGCCAAATTGTACCATGCAGTTGATGCCTGGGAAGTTGTGCAGCTTATGTATTCCTTAGGGACTGTGAACGCACCACCCAAAGGAGATTTACAGTCTCAAATTCTTGCTGGCTCGCTACTCTAATCTCTAATAGCAAGCTAGTTCTCAGCACCAACTGCCGGATTCAACAATAGAGGGCCAGATATTAAAGCTAGCATTCTGCTACTAGTTCATCACCACCTTATGCATCCCGATCTGGAACTACACCTTTCATACCCATTGGGTGCGAGGGCGTGTCTGGTGTTGATGCTGCATGCTGGTTGGAGAAGAGGACAGGAGGAAGAGGGCTGTCCTGTGTGATTCTCATGGCAACATCAATGGCAGGGCCAATTCCACTGCTGACGGCTTTGGGTTTTGCTTCACTCTTGAAAGTGGCTGTGTTTGGAGTCCAACTGCCACTTTTGCTGTCGAATGTGCGGCCACCTCCTCCTTGATGCTTTTCTCGGTCTTTCGCGGCTGCAAAGTCTGCTCGGCGTTTGGTCACAACAGAATCAGCAAAGGCTGGGGCTTCTGCAAAGAACTTTTTCATTTCTTGCCTTAGTCCCTGGTATCCCCCAAGAATTGGCTTGTTGCCGTGTCCCCTGTTTCCTGGGGCTACAGTGCGAACGCCATATCGCATCCACTTGGGAAGCTTGGAATGTACAAACCCTGGCGACCCGTCGTGACAGTGCCTGGAATCCATCAGAACAACGGTTCCATAGTCTCCCTCGTGTCGGATGCACCGGCCAAGTGCCTGAGCGATGGCGCGAAACGCTTCTTGGGCGTACCTTTAAATGCAAAAGCAAGAAGAAAGTGAGACTTGGTCCAGAAGAACAACACTGTGCACAATGCACACCGAACGTACCAATCATGCCCGGGAAGCAAATCTGTGTTATTGTTCAGCTTCCTCTGTTCGTCATTGAACGCTCGCTTGGCGACTATCGCTCTCTCTTTGGACGATGGAAAGGGAATTCCGACGCAGATAACCCCTCGAGCATTGTCGTCGTTGAATGAGATTCCTTCACTCATCTTGCCACGAAACACCGCTAGGAGCACACAGCTTCCTTGAGAACGAATAGTTTCGGCGTATTCATCCCTCGCTGCTTCAAATTGTTCTTGATTACTCCCGCTTGGTTCTACGATCACCTTGGTCTTGCTTTGTTCAAAGCGCTCCCAAACTTCCGGGCACGTATACTCGGAATTGTCGAAGCCACCGTATCGCCGTTGGTTTGACTCAGGGCTCCAACATTTGACGCACTTGTTCAAGACACTGAGCGAGTGAAAGTTCTTGAGCCGAACGATGAACAAATCAAAATGGCAACACTGAATAATTGACACCTACCTGTAGGAGGGGAAGAACACAAGAACGCCTCCCCGAGGGATCGTCTCGATGACTGTTGCAATGGAGTCACCAAGGCGAGGGAAGAACTCGGGATTCTTGTAGTGTTTGTAGGTGACTGTGAGTGGTGCACCATTAGGGAAGCTCCCCAAGGCGACGGCAAGGAGTTGCTTTTCCTGGGAGGTGCAGAAAAAAGTTACATTTGAGCGACATGCTTCCATACCGTTGGCGTTGTGATGAGGGTATTGAGCAACTTCCTTCACTCACCAGATTCACAACATGATTGGCTTCCAATGGTTTTGGCGTTGTCTGAAGCCGTCCAGGCTTTTTCGTACCAATTCGTTTGTCATGGAGATCCAACTCAGCACAAACACTTTTCAAAGGGGAAAGGCTCCCGCTTGCAAGAACAAGCGTTCTGCACTGACTCGAGAGCTCTTTCATGAGCAAGCCCGGGAACAAAAGCTTTAAGACGAGATGTGCCTCCCAAGGGGGAGATTGTGTCCCATCGCACCATTCTCCATGTCGGACACCAGGACCGCCCCAGCTCGGCATTGCGCTGGCCTCAGTTCCACCTTTTCCCTTTTTGCACTTGTCGTGATTGCACACGTAAAGTGCCGCCCCTGGATTGTTGACGTTGCGAGGGTACATGAATGGCAGATTGGCGGGTTTCTTTTGAAAGCGTCGGTTTCGGGTTCCAGCGTTGTTGCGGTCCTCATTTCCCAATTCTCCCGCAGCATGGTCAAAATTGCCGTTGGCCTGAATGACGCAGGAGATATAGAAATGCTGTGGAGATTGAGAAGCCAACTGAAACTTGGAAAGAAGCTCATTGAGTAGATCGAAGGTGTTGTTCTTAGGGCTCTTTTCCCCGGCACCAGCAACATCACCACCGTTCGACTCGTTTGCTTGTGCTTTGTCGCTTCCAGTTAGTTGTTTCTCCAATTCTTGGGAGTATCCGAGTAACTTTTCAATATCCGCAGGCTTTATTTGCATGGAGTCAAGGTCAAAAAACGGCTTGCACCCGACTGCTTTGCGGTGAACGCCGTGTCCATTCGGCCCGTGGTAGCTGACTTCGAAATCGGTGTTGTCTGGGGTGTGGAACCTTTGCAGAGTAGTTGTCAGCCAAGAACAATTGCGAAGGTGAGCTCTCCAACCATGCAATGAGTCTTGCACACTACATATTATATGAAGTCACCTTTGGTAGTCTTCAATGGCCTTCCGAGCACCGACGTTGCCTGATCAGCAAAGAAAAGAAGATAGAGTGAGCTGCAAGCAAACCAACTGAATGGTTTCATGTGATTTAAACTCACCAGGAGACTGCTCAAAGCGCTGCCGTTGCTCCCGCATGTACAATATGAGCTTCTCAACAAAGAGCAACAGCTCATGAGCACTTTCGGCAAGGTCTATTTTCCCACCAAGGGAACTCGTTACATCATCCAACTTGCTGCTTCGACTTTTCGCTGCGCTGGAATAGAACGAAAGTTTTGCAAACAGTTGCGTCTGATCACAACGATGAAAAGGGTGAGCATCACCCAAAGTGCTCAGCGGGGGAGGTCGCTTCTGGCGCTTGCATTGAATTCTCTCACCAGTTCAATTTCCCCGAATTTGCCACTGCCACTTTCAGTCAGCGTTCCCTCAACATTATGCGCCTCATCCAAAACAACCACCGCCCCCTCAAGGTCAATCTCCAACGCTTTTCGTATTCCAGGGTCAAGAATGTAATTGTACGGAGCAAACAGAAGTTCTGCATGCTTGCTCAGTGCTTTGTGGAAAAGGGGCAGCCCGGCTCGTCAGTATCTGACAACCCTCTGTCTCACGACACAATACGCATACTAGTACAAGTCAGTTGACTTACCCCGTGACAAGTAGTACGGACATGGAGAATGCGGAGAGTAGAGATCTTCTGATTCTGCGGGGTCACTTTCGTCGCTGTCGCTTGCTTCATCGACATCGATGGGTACGTCCGTTTGACGTCGAAGGTTGAGCCGCAGGGGGTCCACTGCTGTGTTCAAGATTTCTTGGGTGACATCATGAAAGCCTGTGAGATACTTTCCGTTGACACCAGTAATGACATCTCCAACTTTTACATTGCGGCTTCGGAGGGCTGGACCAGCCTTGAATCCGCTAATTTTGCATCCAGTGCCGAAGATTTCAAGAGTCATTCCGAAGCTTGTCTCTCCGGGAGAGCGATACAAAGCAACTTGGACCTGGCGGTGACTTTCATTCTTCGCACTGTGATTCATTGGCCGTGTTTGGATAGTTCGGGTGCCAGAAGAACCAGACCGGGCGACCTTCAGGTTCACCACGTCTGCAGTTGTGCTGGCGAGTTCGTGCTGGATATGTTGCATACTCTTGGCCTGTTTCCCGTTCACAAGCACAATCTTGTCGCCTCGATTCAGCTGACCGCAGTATTCGGCTGGTGTGTCCTTGCCTATGCTTCGGATGCGACAATCGTTGCCAATGATGATGCCAAAGTCCTCCCGACTGCCGGTATTCCTGTAAAGGGCCACTTCAATGATGTACGGGTTCACACCGAAAGAGCAAAGGTCCTCAATCTCGTGAACTCCCAACTTTGTCTTTTCACCGCCACTCTTGCAGCACTGAATTTCGTCCTGGCTCGCCGCAAAGCGGTTTCTTGTCATGTGCGCCGTTCGGTAGCTGGATAATTGACGGTAGTGGGGACATGTGAGCTTCTTTTTGCTCTTTTTAAGGATCCATTCGCTGGATTGCATTTGATCCCCCGTTGCGTCATCCTCCCCGTCAGAAGCGCCGTCTCCCTGATTTCCGTCACCATCGCCCGGAAGGTGTGCTTGAAGATGGAGGAAACAGCGAGCGAACTGTGAGCGGCATTTTGCCATCATGGTGCCTTTGTAATGGGCTTGCCACGCAAGTTCCTAACTCACAGGGAGGACGATTGTCATCATAGCGAAAGTCATACGAGTTCCAAAGCTGTTTCCGGATCTTTTCGGCATTGGCCACCCGCATTTGACAGGCAGTGTTCACATTGACGCGGGCCTTCGCTCTGTTCTGATCGCCACCATTGTCACCCTGCGTTGCGCCACCCTTGTTTCGAATGTTGCTGCGATTCAGTTTTTGTGGGCATTGTGGCGGGTGAGGGAGTCGAGTTGACTACAAGCAAGGTTTGCAGATGACAGCCAGGACGTGATCTTACCGATGAATACACAAGCGATCGCGAGAACCGAGCACTGTCATGCGCGGTCGGTAAGGCGTTTTTTTGAGGGACGCCACCATCTGCGCCACCTGGCTGTGAGTTCGAGAACAGTAAATGATGCGTGGGAAGGTCTCTGCCCCGGGTTCTAGGTGCATCTTCCCTGCCGCCAATGCGGAGATATTTCCATTGCTCAGTACGGTCTTTCCCCAATTGCTCTTGGCATAATGTCGTTGCCATGCCAAAACAGCACACAAAATGGCGGCGGATTTCCCCGTCCCCGTGGGACTTTCCAGTACGACATGACGCGAGTTTTTGAGTGCCTTGACCAAATGAATGGCCATTAGCCGTTGCGGGGTTAGAATAGAGGGATATGGCCATCCAATACGAACCCCTTCGACGAAGAACGACTTGTGCAGTCCCAACTGAGCAATGTCCCCTTCCATTTTGCATCGATCAAAGCGATCTTTTTTCTGTAGTTGCTCGATGATACGTGAGGAAGGCGGCAGAGTGTGGCAATGGCACTGTGGTGAATCGCATTTCCCTGCACTTACCTGCAGGTTATGCGTTGTGAGTTCTTCATTGGCGCTTTTTTTGTTATTTTCATTGTTCATTTTGTTTGCGGCAGTAGTAGAACTATTAGTAGTGGCCTCAGCAGAAGAAGGAATCTTGTCAGCCAATTGCATTGTCTCGGCCAGTTTTTGTGCCAGGATCTCTGTTATTTTCATGGATTTGGCAGTGCGTCCCTTTTCGCCAGGATTTTCGTATGCCGTGTTGAAATCGTTGGTGTAATGGTCCTCAAACCCTTTTCGGTTGGCTTGGGCGTCCAAGAAGGAGGCAAAGGCGGAACCATTGGCTTGGTGGCGCCGCCGAGCGTGTGGATTGACGATATTTTTGTTATTGCCGATGGATCGAAGATTGTTGGCCGGTGTTTCTGGCGACGAAGACGAAGAATCCTCAATGTCAATGACGGGATGATTGGCAGGCGCTGCTGTACGTTTGTTTTTCTGTTTTTCGTTTTCGTGAGAGCAATGCTCGCCCCAATCAGTGCACTGACTTGCCAGCTTGTTGCAGACCAAACAGTAGCACTTGTCGCAAAACTTGGACTTGTCCTCCGAAAAGCTGTGCAGACCACAGTCCGGACGTCCATGAGGATACTCCACCAACGCGTTTGTGAGAGTGGATTGCATCACACAAACTTCGTCGTCATTGGAGGACACTGGTCTCTTCAAAGCTACTCGAGGTGGCGGAGGAGAGATCACTTCAACATCACCAGGAGTCGTGTCTAGCTGTCTGGGTTTCTTCTTGTAGGGATTCCCCTGGCGTCGCTGCATTGGTGGCGGTGTGATATTTTCTTCCTTCGCGTTGTTGCCCAATGATGCAGCTGCCATCGGCAAGACTTCTTCATTATTTTCCTTTCCAACAAGAGGTCGTTTCCGTGCAGCGTTGGGGGTCTTTTCTTCGTCTGCCATGTTGATTACAGCTACCGTACGAGTACTAGCTAGCTGACCAGCTCTATGCGCCTACTCGTAGCGGAATGTATGCTATGCTCTGGGACCTGTTTGCTGTTGCGGCCTCTGTTCTCCTTTGCCTCGTCCTTCGTTTACATTTCTGAAGCTCGGAAACATCGTGCCAAATAATTCTCATCAGAGCTCTCTCAAAAGCAAATCATACCAACATTTTTTCAGATCTCATGTGCGGTCATGGGGTGGGCCCAGCCCCAAGCCTATTCACACGGTTTCAAGTGGAACAAGGTGGAACAAGTGCGTTTTCATTTTTTGGATCCCGGAAGAGGGAAGAGTTTGTAACAGGTACGACTGGTACACGTACACGTACAATTGTACGTACAATATTTGAACATCGCTATCTAGCTGGTACATACTGGTACCGTACTCTACTCAGTACCGGTATGTCGGTTTACTTAGTCCAGTCGTACCGGTACCCGTTCAGCGAAGGCTTTCTCGCAGGATACTGGTACCAGGTATCATTTTTTTATTCCAGATTTGAACACTGCTCGAGGAGCCAGCTATCGTCAATAAGCTATGGTACCGGTACTAGCTAGCTAGCTAGTACGTTACAAGGCATATTTTAAAAATACCTTATCCATTTATTGAGTTCAGCAGAGGTGAGCTCATGAGCGGCAGAAAACGATGCTTTTGGCAGAATGGATGGGAGAATGGCTTTTCGAAAGTTGCGTTTGCTGTGTTTGGATAGTCCCAGCTCACACTTTTTGCTTCTGACGATGATCGTACATTGATTCAACTACAGGAGAAAATAATAAGAAAACAAAGAAAGCACGATGAATCGGTTTGGAGGCACTATCGGTCTCTTCACAGTCGCTCTTCTTTGGGGCAGTGCAATGGTGGAGGCTGGGTTGGGCGCAGAAACTTGCGCCGCTGCAGCAAAGAAGGACACCAGCGGATACTTCCAATCAATCTCTGAATCGCTCTATGCAATCGACGGCTCGTTGCCTACTAACGTTGACGGTGATTGCCTTCCCACGGAGACTACCAACAAGGTCGGAGCCTGGTTCAACTTGAACGTCGATGGCCTTCTTGGGCTGGAAATTGATTCCAGAGTTTACGCTTCCTCGTTGTCAACAACCGTCCCTCACGAAGTAGCCGTCATGCGGGGTAGTTGTGGCTCCCTCACTTGTCTTGCCTCCGGCTCTGCGAGGCCAGATGAACGAGACCGCATGCTAATTGAAGTTCCTTTCAACCTTACCACCAATGACGACTACTAGTACTACGTCTTTATCTCCCTCGAAAATGAAACTGAAGTGGAAACGCTCAGAGTCGGCACCTCTCCTAACGGAGCGAAAGCAGATTGCGAGTTCTACCGATCACGACAGATTCTCTTTGACTCATTTAACGCTGAGAATATTGCAGGAACTTGCAGCCCTTGTGAAAGCAGTACTGTGGACACGGGTTCACTCTCCTCCGTTGAGTGGAGCACTGCTTGTGAAGACGACTGCATGCAATGTTACAATGTTGACGATCCCCTCCACACAGAGCAAGGGCCTTTCTGCTTCAAAGGGATGCGTTACTGGTCCTCCAGGACGGCTCTAGATGGTCCATCCCAGCAACCTCCTGAGATTCGTTTCTGCTACACCTTTTCAGGTGGGCATAATATCTGTGACGGTGGACCCAAGGGAGGAGTGTGCCCCCTTTCTCTCAATGGTGAAACGTGCTCGTCATGCCTGACTCTGATGGATCTACCCATACAAGAAGCCTCTGAGCTAGCCACACAGGAACCCCTGGGGCGCGTGGCTCCCTGCGACTTCCCAGACAAAGATTACGGAAATTTTTTCGCAGATTGCACGAACGTCGCTGGTGGCGCAGAGGTGGACAAGTGTCTGAACACAGGTTTTGCCGGAAGCTTGCTTTCGGATTACGCTATCTATACCGACATCAAGCTCGCCAACGCTCCTGCCTCTGTGGGCCAATGCAGCGCCACTGCAGTCACGCCCGCGGACCTCGGATTCACACAAGCTCCTTCCCCCGCCCCTTCTCCCATGCCCATTGCAACCCTGGTCATGGGCGAAAAGACTGAACCTTTCAATTTGACACAAAGGGAGAGGCGTATATTTGAACTTTCCGTGTCTGATGTCACAGCTATCTTCCTCTGCCGGGTTGAGAGTGACGGGAACAATGGCGATGTCGACTTGTCGGTGGCAGTTGACGTCTTGCCAACGGATGAGACTCAGGAATGTGCCAGCAAAAATGCTGACTCGGAAGAAGAATGCTGGGTGGTCGTCAGTGGTGCTTCTTTGTCCGTTTATGCTGAAGTGTATGCTGACACAGCAACTAGAGACATTCAAATTGAGTGCTTTATCGATGAAGACGAAAGCGACGCACGGGACGTCAGTGAAGAAGTTGGTGATGACCGAAGCTTCGACTTGCGCCAGAACCAGTATGAACTCTTTATGGTCGCAGCCCCCGAAGGAACAGAATTTGTCGCTTGCACTGTAGACTCTGACGAGGGAGAAGTCTTCCTCTGGATGAGAGTTGGTCAGATGCCAATTCCCCGCGAAGGCTATGTCGGAGATGACTCCTGCCAAGATACGTGTGAATCTGGCGTTGAGTGCTGCTTCGTTCCGGTTTCTGGTGGAGACGTCGACGTGTTCGTCTTGCTGTATGGCCTTGAGGAGGTTGACGACGGCGACATAGAGTGCGTGGTGGAATTTCAAGCAGGATCTCGACCCACAGACCGAGACGGATTGGAATTGGACGATGGGGAAGAGTTTAGTCTTTCTCTGAACCAACAACGTGATTTTTACGTGGAAATCCCTCAAGGCACTCTCATGGTGAGGTGTTCTGTTGAATCTGATGATGGATCTGTTTTCCTCGCTTTTCGTGTGGGACAGCCCCCTTTGCTGGCTGCTGATTCCGCGAACGATGTTTTCGACTGCGGGAGTTCTACTGGGACATCTGGTTCGGCACGCTGTACAGAGGTTTGGTCCAGCACCATTGGCGGAGTTTCAGAAGACACTCGGATCTACCTTGCGGTGACACCCGACGGCGGAACTCAGGTTGAAGACGCAACCATTGAGTGCACCGCCACAGTGCCGGTGGATGATGAGGAAGCGTTCGATGTGGATTTGCCGTTCCAACGTGGTAACATACGGCTCAACGAAGGGGGCAGGTCCAGAGGCCTCCTCTTCAGATTTGATATCCCTGAAGGCGTTGTGAATGTGGACTGTTTTGCGACTTCTGACTTCGGTGATATCGACTTCTACATGAGAGTGGACGATGTCCCAAACCTGGTCGGTAACGAATTCGATTGCGCTGCAAATTTTTTTGCAACTAGTGAAGAGTTTTGCTCGATTTCTGCAAATCGATTTGACGAAGGCGATGCAGTGTTTGTATTTGTGCACAATGGAGGGGACACGGCTGTTCAGGGCGGCGTACTTGAGTGCTTTGGCTTCGATGCGGAGGACTTGCTCGTTACGACGTCGCGAAGCGGACCGATGGGGAATCCTGACGTTCCCTAGTCTAGTAGCTAGCTATATTCCGCTCAAGGCTTCTTACTTTGCCTGGAATCACCTCCACAAAAAACCAGTACCGAAAGTTATCGAAACATTTTTAGAACTAATGTCTTGTAATTTCGTTTTGCCTCAAGCCGGATATATGCACGTAAATAAGAGTGATTAGTTAATGCAAGAGATCCCCAGATCATCTGGTATTGATGTCCAATGGCATCCAGCTCATGGCTGGCAAGAATCTTGAGGACTTGGGAGTCAATCATCCAGGCTGCTATCCTCTTTTTGACTCTCAGAAGCCGGGGAGGTTAGTCGTTTTAACCGAGGTGGAGAAGTACATCACGTACGAGGTACCTGTACTGTAACACTGTTCTAACGAACGAGAGAATACCAAGTGGACCCAACAACGCCACAATACGCTTTGATTTAGTTTGTAGCAACTTTAGGCACCCTTGCCGCCATGTTGCTAGCCACTGAGGGCAGTTGGCGTCATTGGTTTGTCAGTTGCTGTTTGATTACTGATTCGCCCACAATGATCATCCCATTGTTGGAACATTCTGTGCTTGTATACATGAATATTCTGTCTGGTCCAAGATATCCCTCTTGGTTGGACAGGCCAGGGCATGGACACCCAGTTGTCCACTGGGCACTCTTCGGGGTACATATCTCCTAAAAGAAAAGAGAAAGAGGAGAAAGTGAAGTTTAGCACTCAATGACTTGCACAATCGACACGCGCAGTATTGTTTCGTCCTCACCGCGGAAAGCAAAATCTCTACTCCAGACCTTGACAGTATGTCCTGTAGCACTCGCAATACCCGTCATTGACTGCTTTGGCAAGATGCTCTCACTGGTTCTGTTCTCGGGAGGTGGTAAATGGTCCGTGTTGTCCCACGTAATGTTCAGTGTCAGGAGTAGATTGTTCAAAACGACCTGATCATCGCAAAAGGTGCCACAGCCGTCCACTATCAATTTGACAAAGCGAATTGCAGCAGGGCTGGATTTGATAAAGCTCATTCCACCACAAACCACAAAACCTTGCTTCTCAAACACATTTTGGGGATACGTCTTTTCATAGGCATGAATGACATCGTATTCCAGGAACTCGGACAGATTGACGTGCCTGTTGAAGATGTTGTCCATGTCGGTCAAGACCACGGAGATGCCTTGCTCCAACTGCGAGAGTATGTAATGCCAGCGCATAGCAAACATCCTCTCTCGTTCTCGTCGAAGTTTGCCGGAAACTCTCATATGCGACTCCCCTTCCGTTATCTTTACGATCATCTTCTCAAAGCGGTACGAGGACACGTTATGTGCGAAAAAGTCTGCTCCCAATTGATCTGTTGTGATAATTGTATGTTCGTTATAACCCAAATTGCTAAGACGTTGATACCAAGTCATGGCGATATCACGATACCGAGAGTCTAGAAAAAAAACGTGAGGTAACAGAACAGTGCGGGGCTTCGCGACCCACGTCGATCACTCACCTGCAAACCCAATGATCTTGATTTTGCTGCTCTTATCAATAGCCTGCGGGAACGTTGGCGAAGCCAATGACTCGATGTCAAGCATGCTTAGAGTCCGGCCATCTGGAAGCCATTTCCACGAGGACACATTTGTAGCATTGAACGACCTTGCAATGGTCAGAAGACTAGCCGTCCCAACAAGCAAAAATCGAAGCAGTGATGGTTTTGCCGACCTCCCCCGTGTCGCCGTCTTCTTGACGGAGTCAGTGAAAACAGATTTGGGCATTGTTCACAATTACAATAGCAACTATGGCATTGTTGTGCTGTCGCCGAGCTGGCTGGCTACTGTAGCAGCTTGACTGAGGACTCGACTCGACTCAACTCACAGACGAGCGCCCACCAACCTTCTGAAATATGTTGCACGTTGGAGAGGAGCTTTCCGAGGTGCGCAAAGGCTCACCCAACAACCGTTTACATGTACTGAGAATTTTGGTCGAATTTGTGAGCTCTGGGTAAGCACATGTATGGAGGGACATGTTAACGGTCTTTTAATCGTCACATTTTGTTACTTAAATCAGCGCCTCGCTCGTAATAACTGGTTGAATTGAGCAGTGTTGATGTCACTTTTAAAAAAAGATCTCTGGCCACGGCGGTCTCGCCCTTTTCCAATCTTCGCTCTCCTTTTTGCCTTCCGCCAGCACTCCCTCCACCTCACCCCTAACCTAAAACCTAGACTACATAGCTAGCTAGCCTACCGCTAGCTACAGGCGTACGGTACCGGTATGATACGGTAGACTACCAGGTACCGTACCAGGTACCGGTACCGGTAGCTGAAGGTGCCCAGTACCAGCACCATGCATACATCCCACCTCCCTTTCCCATGAGGCGAATGATTCGATTCGATTCTAGCTAGATGGAATTCAATCCGTCACCCTATCGGTATGGTACGGTACCGTGAGCGCCTTCTGAAATAAAGCTGTTGCAGGCATCTACCCTCCCTCAAAACATGCCATGCCTACTGTTGCTACCGTATCGGTAGCTACTACCGATTGCCAGATCCCTTTCGCTCGAGGCATCTGATCGAACGAAGCTACAATGCATACTATGCTACTACTTGCAGCGACACGGTAGCTAATGTACTTTACCTCGATCTTTCTAAATACTGTTCTGTTATGAGTTATGATTATGAGTAAAACTGAATATGATTCCTTCTCCAAGAAACTGAGCAAAAGTCTACAAACGCCAAACCATCGATTCATCGATTGCTGATTGTACTGTCAAAGTAAAATCACCTGACTCCGGTAGGCCACAAGCGGGTGAAACTGGTGATGCGATATCCAACACGATGTTTCAGACGCGTTGGACAAACAAGGAAGCAACCGATTAAGCGGGCGTGATTGTTGGTGCGGTTGTTCCAGTGGCGGTCGTGGGAGCTGTGGTCGCACTGCCTGTTGTCGGTGCATTGGTAGCTCCGGGAGTTGTTGGCGCGCTTGTACCAGGTCCAGTGGTGGGACCAGGAGCGGTGGTGGGGGAACCAGGTGGGACAGTTGGGCCTCCTCCGGCAGAGGGTTCTCCTGTGTTGATAGGAACGAAGGTAGGGAAGCGAGTGAAGTCCATACGACGGATGGGGCGGAACCTCATGCGCATTCGCATCCTCATGCGGCGGCGGCCACCGCCCTTGCCAGACTTGCTGCTCTTGCTGCCGCCCTTGCCGCCGCCCTTGCCGCGCCCGTTATTGTTGCGGCGATTGCGGCGGTTCCTCATGCGCATTCTGCGGTTCATGCGCGTTCTGCGAGTCCTCATACGCATCCTCATACGCTTGTTCCTGTTCATCTGGCGCCGTCTATAGTTCAACTCTCTGTGTGCAGAGGGAATCTCTTCAACAGCGTCACCAATGTCCTCATGATCAAGCAAAGCCTTTTGCTCTAGTGCATTGTCCATGCGGTTCTCTCGAGCTGCATGGGGCTCAGCAGCCACCAATGCCACTAGTAGGGCCACTAGGAAGAAAACAAAACCGAACTTCATATTGCTACAGTTGATTGTCCGGTATAGTGAGATGCTTTGCGAGGAGTGCCTGTTAGAGGTGGTTGCTGATGTGCTTCTCTACTGGGAGGAGAATCGTTTTGTGAGGAGAAGTAGATGGTGGCTCATCAGCCCAGATTCCAAATCGGCTCTTGTCTCTAAGTTAGAAGCTACAAGACTACAAATTCCCCTGCAATGGAGGGCGATCCCGAGCATAAGAAGATAAGAAGACAGGCAATCGGCAACTATCAAACTTTGTGGAGCATCGAGGAAATTTCCAACTGTAAGACTCATGCAAGCATGCCTTTCCTGGACAAGACGGAAATATCGACTGTAGGAAATTCAGTAAGACAAGAAATTTGGTTGTTGGACCAGCGCTCATGCAAGTCTGAAAGAGTTATGAAGGAGAGCAACTCCTTGCGTGCGTGCGAAGTTACGCAGTCTAGAGCTAGCCAGCCAGCACAGCGAGGAAATTGACCTACGGTATGGTTTACCGCATGCCATACTTCCCGATGGTACCGTACCGCATGCCATACTTCCCGATGGTACCGGTCCTGTTCGGTACCAGACTGGTACCGTACGATACCGTACTAGCAAGCGCGGTTGTGGGAACTTGGATCGGCAAAGGGTGGCTGGCAAATTGGCTCCCAGTGGTGGAAAAGAGCATCAAAGCGAAACAAAAGGTACGGACAACGGATGTGGAGTCGCCCTACTACCAGGTAGTAACTAGTAGCAGGAAAATCGCCCATTGCTCCAACATCCCAAGGGTCGGATGTTGGAGCGATGATGCCGGTAGTACCAGGTACCGGTATCAGATATCAGATCCAACTACTAGTAATACCTCAACGGCTTGTTCCGTACTGTGCCGCTTAGGCTGTGCTCGTTTTGCAACCTTTTTGGCTATGATAAACAACGGTGTCTGCACAATTGACGTTGGCTGCACCGTCCGGTGCCGTATCAGATACTCCTCTAGCTACGGTATGCTCTCTGTTGTAGCTCAAGGATATCCACCTCACAGGAAGATCCGAATCTATAATCGAATCCTAGCTAGCCTTGGAACATGAGCCGAAGCTTTCACTATACTTTTTGGCCAACGTCGCCAGCGAAACTAGTAAGCTTCTGAGCATTGCTTCTAGCTGACTGATGAGATTACCGTATTGGTACATTGTACGAAATCATGGTGAAATGTGTGACATATGATTTATTCCTTTAATACCAATAGTTTACAACGTTTGCTTGTAATGTGGCTGAAAACCCATACAAGTGGACGATTATCGTAAAGACGAAGAGACCAGCGACCAATCAGGCTCACCGTGGTGACTAAAACGTCTATGCTCCCGTAACTGTCGGGGCGGTCGTGGCCGTAGCTGCTGTCGGGGCGGTCGTGGCTGTACCCGATGTCGGAGCTTGAGTGGCACCAGTAATCGTCGGTGCATTGGTGGCGCCAGTGATTGTCGGTGCAGTCGTGGTGGTGCCACCGGATGTGGTTGGCGCTGTGGTGCCGCTGGTTGGGGTTGGTGCTGTGGTGCCGCTGGTTGGAGTGGGCTCGGTTGTATCTTCAGGGACGAAGGTAGGGAATCGAGTGAAGGGAACGAAAGTAGGGAAGTCGGTGAATGATCGGGATGATCGTCGGGACTTGCTACGTCCTCCCTTGCCTCGCTTTCCTCGCATTCGGCCTTTACTCCTGCCTCCTTTGCCTTTGCCTCCTTTGCCGCCTTTGCCGCGCCCTCGCATCATTCGGCGGCGCATACGCATCTGGCGATGGTCATCGCCGCTATCACCCCCGTTCTGTCGCATCATCATTCGGCGTCTACGGTTCAACTCTCTTTGTTCTCTGTGTAGAACGTCGCCATCACGGTCCATCAAACCAGTCTCCAATGCATTTTGTTCAGCAACAGATTCTTCCTTGGCATTTCCGCCGCGGATACCTAGCTCTTGGTTTCCATGAACAAGGCCAAGCAGCATGATGGCTAAGATGACGAACAGTGTACCTCTCATTTTTGCTTCTGACGGTTGATAAAGTTCGGAAAGAGGGCCCTATGCTGAGATAAGCGTTTGTGTCTGTTGCTTAGCTGCGCTGCGAAAGAAGCTCAGCCGAAATTGTGGGTGTCGTCTCGACAGCAATGCTCAAATTGTCCATCCCACAAAACCCGATTTGTCGTACCGAGCTCAACGGTCCGAAGTTTGGGGGTCGTGTGGGTGATGTGGTCGCGGGGTGGAATGAGTGGGTTGTGTGTTCGCATCAAGGTGGATGGGAGGCCGTGGGAGTGACGAGTCACAGGAGGAAATCTATTCGTTTCCTGGTCGACAAAAACTGACTAGACAAAAAACAAGACCAACACCTATGAATTTAAAAAAAGATTGCAGCGTACCGTAGGAAGCCAGAGACCGTTCTCTGCTGGGACCTTTAGCTACCGTAGCTAGTGGTATCATGTACCGGTACGGTACCGATGCTGGTATTTCGGATTCTAATAGTAGCCAGGTACCTGCGATAAACTTTGGATAGGAATGATCCATGCCTCGGTTGCTAAATGCATGTTGAGATAAGGAAGGCAGGTGCATTGTAAACTATTGTAATCAACTACCAACGCCTCCATTACGGTATCGATACAATGGTAGCAATGTAGCAATGACGTCCTGGTCTTTCCGTTCCTGACCTGAAGGCTTCTTTGGAGGTCATGTGACCAGCTCTCCCGACTTAATTGTTTTCGACCATGCCAAATCCCAACACCCGACTCGACTCGACTGTACTGGTACTACCAGTAACTCAATTCAGACCTGCAAGGTCCCGAAACGGGACTGTTTCCGTGAAACTAATGTTACTGTAGTTTCACGGAAATGTTAGTTTCACCGAAATGGACCTCCATTTCCGTGAAACTAACCAAAAAGCGTGAAACTAACCAAAAGCGTGAAACTAACCCAGAAAAGCGTGAAACTAACCCAAAGCGTGAAACTAACCAGAAAGCGTGAAACTAGTACAGTATCTGTCATAGTACATCAATGTAAACACGACTGAAACCGTAAAACTAATGAAAAACGGTGAAACTAAGGGAAAACGGTGAAACTAACCAAAAAGGTGAAACTAACCCCCAAAAGCGTGAAACTAACCCAAAAGCGTGAAACTAACCAAAAGGGTGAAACTAACATTTCCGTGAAACCAATGCTTTTGAGTCCCGTTTCAGGACCTTGCTGATGAAGAAGCACACGGATGTTGCAGGATGGGCATGTGATGGAATAGGAGCGAAGATCTATCGAAGCTCTGCAAAGCAAGCCAAGAGACTTGTCAGTGAAAGAAGTGCATGTAGACCTGGTTGACCTGGCTCAATTAGTTAAGACAAGTCGACCAATCCGTCATGGAATACCCCAACGTTAGGCGCCGTCAACGACCTCCGTCCGAGTATCCCACTTCCGAGAGCCCCCATTTTCATCAAGGGAAGAAGAAAGACTCGTCAGAGTCAAAAAAAGGTCGTCGGAAACGAGATCAATCCACCATCAAGCAACAAATTCTGGTTTTGCTGGGTTCGCTGAGCGGACTTGGTGTGTGGTATTTGACCCCAGTTGCTTCTTGGATTACGACTGTGTTGGTACAACAGATTCCTGTGGATGCCGATGTGATTTTGGGTAGAGCAGCCCTTGCTGAATTTGAATCCGAGTACAAGGCCATTTATCACCCTCACTGGTCTCCCCTGGTAGAGCAGGTTGGGCGGGAACTGATTTCAACACTAGAGCGCACATCTTCGGATGTACTGGAACAGGCAGGGGGCGAGCATCATGCAGTGGAGAAAACGCTTGTCAGTTTGTTGGATGGATTGTCACCGACGACAACCAGGACTTCCTCCAAAGCAAGAATTCACGGTTTTAAATGGGACTTTGCCGTTGTCAAGGCACCCATTGTCAATGCGTTTGCCCTACCCGGTGGGTATATCCGTGTAACCGACAAACTACTGGAGACATTGTCGCCCACTCGTGGTGAATTGGCAAGCTTACTGGGCCACGAAATTGGCCACGCCCTCTTTCGCCATTCTCAAAAGAGGATCGTCCAGCAAAAGATGTTTCAATTGGTCATCTCTGCATTGACCTATGAAGATCACGATGAAGACGAAGAAACCTTTGGAGAGGCCCTCGGAGAACTACTGCTTCAGAGCGCACAATTCTTTGGCCGACAAAAATTTTCCCGGGACGATGAATATCAAGCCGATGCGACTGGGTGGATATTGCTTCAAAACTCTAAATCCTACAATCCACAATCCGTCGAGTCTCTGTTGACGAAACTGTGGACGTTGCAGGGGAAGACACCCACCACCTTGGACTGGATGAGTACACACCCTGCCACAGAAAATAGAATCGAAGCTCTTCAAGAAAAGTGGAAAGGCTTGAATCGAAGAGAAAAGAAAAGACTTGAATATCGCCCGATATGACGAGTTCCACTTTTGTTTACTGTAGAGCTAGCTGGGTAGCTAGTAGCTATGTTTGTAGAAGGATACCAAGTAGTTTGAATGCCTCGCGGAGAATATCGGTGGCTCTATGTGATACACGTACTACCTGTAGTGGCACCAGTGCCGTACCGCCAGGCACTGGTGACGGCAAAGTTGATGTCCGGTCTTCAAAAAGACTCCTCTGCGCTGAGGCGCGTGGATCTACAAACAGCTCTACTAGCTACTGGTAGTGACCTCCTCCATGACGTCAAAAGATCCAAACAGAAACTGGCGACTTCGACCATGACACCATTCCACTCATTGCGAAGCCAACACAGTGATTGCAACAAAAAAACAATAGAGATAAGCTGGCACCGTATCTGCAATCCTGCTCATCAAAGTACGGAACCGTAGGGTGGGTCCGCATTGATTGAACGAAGCAGTGGCAGAGATTACAAAGAGGGCAACCCAAGGTTGAACAATGACAACTTCACTTTCCACGATGATCCAACGAGCTTGTCGTCGCCCCCGGGCAGCTGGAAAATTGGTGCAGACAAATCGAATGCCTCGGTCTTGTCTGGATATGAAGAAACAATCTTGTATGTCCCAGGTGGCAAGAAGAAGTTTCTGCTCCATTTGCAACCAATATCATTATCATCAGAATTATTATACCCATCGTCCGCGACGAACATTTTCTACCTCTGACGATGATACCGACAACACAATGCCTCCATCTTGTTTACTCCCGTATGTGGGATTACCCTCGTATCCGGATGTCATTGAACTGGAGCCTGGCCAACGGGTGGTGGCGATTGGTGATGTCCACGGGGACTTTGGTATGCTACTAACTGCTCTACAATTAGCTGGGGTTATCGCAGAAGAAATCGTCTTTGACGATGACAATGGAGAAGAAGGACGATCCTTTGTTTGGACGGGAGGATCTGACGTTTTGGTACAAATTGGGGATGTACTGGACCGTGGTAAGTAGAAACAAACAACATTCCCCGTAGAGCCCGTCAAGTTAGTTGCAGATTGGACATGTCTCAATTTGCTCCCGACCATTATTTTAGGTCCGCATGAATTGCAGTGCTGGCAACTATTGATGGAGTTATCAAGACAGGCTCAAGGAGAGGGTGGCAAAGTTATTCTACTACACGGCAATCATGAAATCTGGACCAGTATCGGCTTCTATCAGCTAGATCAGGAACGGTATATGGAAAATATTGACTACGATGATGATATTGATGATGCATTCGAAATGGCCTTTGGACATCATCTGGATGAAACTTTGCTGGAGACGGAGGACCGCTGGCGAGACGCGCGGGTGTTGAATGCTCTGGTTACCAACGGCATTTCGCTGCATCCTAGAAAGGTAGCAGCTCGGTGGGCAGCCTGTGAGCCTGGTGGGTTACTGGCAAAAGATTTCCTGTCGCAATTCAAGATTGCTGTCACGGTCGGCAATTCCATATTCGTGCATGCTGGGATTGCGCCAGAACACTTGGATCGCTTTGGGGGCATTTCAGGAATGAACGAAACAACTCGCAATTGGATTCTGAAAAAAGGACCCAGGGTGGGTAGACAACACATGTTTGTGCCGCCCAATGATCCAGAGGGTCGCCTACGAACCTATGTACAGAGCATGCCAGACTTCTTTATGGAAGGAGACGACAACGCCTTTTCACCTATATGGATGAGAGACTACGGCGACCCTGCTGATGATATACCGCACAATCATAACGCTTACGATATGTTAGGTGAGAACCGATGGAGTTCTAGTTTTTTGTGCCTTGATGTTGCTGCGGAAACTGCTCGCTCTTGCTCATTGTGTGTGCGGTTCTTGTTCTCTAGAAACTGTTTTGAGACGACTCAAAGCTGATCGTCTTGTCATTGGGCATACTCCTCAGTCCCAAATCAATGCAATCCTAAACGGTAAGGCGTGGAGGATTGATGTCGGTATGAGTCGAGGCATGAACAGTACTTATCCCGAAGTACTAGAGATTGTCAGATGCGCCAATGGAGACGAAACAGTGTCCATTCTCACTGCCGAGGGGCCCGTGGCGGCTGAGGAACGCTACATTATTGATGACGATCACGTGGAGAATAATGATGAGAAGATATGAACAACCGATGCAATGGCAACGCAATCGAACCACGTCTGCCAACAGTTTTGACGACAATACAATTTCACTTCTTTGACACAACTTAAAAAACTAACTGCATGTAGCTAGCAATGTATTGTTGCAGAACCATAATGTTTTCTCGTGTGCAAGAGTGTCCCAGCAATCTGGAGAGTACCGGTCGTCACTATAAGTACTATCACGAACATTGGACACCATAGCCAACCAAACCGACCAAAAGCATTCATAGTTGTCGCGTTACATGTCTTGCTCCTCTCCTTCCAATAGTGCCAAGTAGCCATCATTGATGAAAACCTCTACATCCGAGAACAACAAAAAGTGGGTACTTCCCTTGGTAAACGTAACCGAAGCTCCACTTTCCAGGGCAATCATGGAACCCACTTCTCCAAAGACGTCATCCCTTAGAACTCTGACTTGGACTCTATCTTGCGGCAAGGGAGGCGTTGGCAAACTGTGAAGATCCAAATCCAATGACGATGCATATTTCTGAATCAACTTATGATATTCCTGTTGAAATTCTTGCTCCAACGGAGATAAGTTTTCGTTCTGATTGTTGTCGGCTTTTGCCTTGTTGACAGACGCCACGCCCTGTTGCCAGTACATGTCTTGGATTGAGTTTAATCGGACTTGGTGATACGTCAACAAACACCGTTTATGGCGTTGAATGGCAGCGTTCTGAAGCAACAGAGAGGGACGAACTGACATGGGAGTTTTCTCTTTGCTTCGTTGTGTGACGGTAGAGACCTGATCTTCCAACTCCTGCAAATGGCCATTCATTTCATCCAGGCAAGTCTGCACCAAAATATCATTGTAGGCAGGTAGCACATAGTTCTTGCCATCAGACACAGCGCTGTCACCGCCACTGCCTCTCTTCAATTCCAAGAGCAGGTCGCGAACGGAGAGACCTAGAGGTTTGGGCGGTTGGGAGCTCATCCTACTTTATCTGTTACGTAGTTTTGTTGGTGGCGTTGTTGATGGAATGTCAAAGCTGTCCTCTTCGGCAAGAAGTGTCATTGGCTTCCAAAAAGCGTAACCGAAAGTGGCTAGTTTAGTTGGGGTTATTTTTTCTTGGTTTAGGGTTAATCTTGTCATTGCTCTCAAAGAACTTTGGAGCGTTGCTCATGAAGTCCTCACAACTTGCTTGGTGAGAACAGAGAAGCAGGCAAAGAAGAAAGAGAGCGACAGCAACATCACACAAGCTAAAAGGAGAGCTCTCCACCACAGTTCTTCGTCAAGAGTGAAAGATTCGTCGCATCGCAATCGTAAGAATGGGAAGTTGTCATAGCCGCTTGCAAGGTGGACGACTCGACGAGTCGGCAAGCACGGCAGTAACGGCATGCACTCAATCATCGACCAAATCTGCTGCTGCTGTTTCATCGATCGTTGCAGATTTGATCTGCGCCATTACACTAGAACTACCGGTAGATCCGGTCACTGCTGAAGACGGAAGAGTCTATGAACGCTCGGCTATTGAGAAACATGTCAAGGTGGCTCGTCGAAACGGTCGACAGCTGAAATCGCCACTCACCAATGAACCCATGGGCGAGTCCCTCTTGCCGGCGCCTCATATGCGCAATCACATTGAAGCGTTGATCCAAAGTGGAGTGATCAATGACGACGTACTCTCCCAGCATCGCAAGGAAAACAGGGCAAAGGAAGACTTGCTGAAAAAGGCCCACGACGGACATGTCGAGTCGATACAGACTGTGGCCTTTTACTACTACGCGGGACGCCGAGGGTTTGTTCAAGACTACAAGAAATCCCTTGAATGGTCGAAGAAAGGACATGTTGCCGGAAGCACGATTTCTACTGCTTTTCTGGGAGAGGCTTTTCTCTACGGGTACGGGACAAAACCCAACAATAGTGAAGGACTCATGTTTCTCGGCTTGGCCGCGGCAAGAGGAAGTAACTTTGCAGCATATTTGCTCGCCAAAGCTCTAACGTATGGGTACTTTGGTATGGCCGTCGACAAAGAAGAAGCGACACGTTGGATCAAAAAGGTGGTGAAGAATGAGTGTGCCATCAAACACCTCAACGAGATTGGAATGCAGAATGCAAAGAGTCTATGGAACGAACTCTCTTCTTGTGTCACCGCCGACTGTTGATTGGAGTAGTGATTCAGACGACTTCGCGCCCTTGGGCAAGTCATTTTTGAGTTGGAATAGGGTCTTTCTTGCACTTACCCAAGAAACTCCCTGCACGTGACAAATCACAAAGATAACTAACTGTGCACGAGGCTTCTTCACTTCATTGACGGAAAGCTAGAAATGTGATTCTTCAACGGACATGATCTTTCAAAGCATGTTTACGGCTGGTCTCGACACGTTACTTCTAACCAGCCTCTATGTACAAGTTAATAAGTTCTAACTACCTCTGTGATCCCAGAAGAAGGGTGACTTCTTCTTGTTCAATTGTTTTCGCTCCTCTTCTTCCGCCTTCTGCGTTTCCCTGTCAATGGCTTTTTGAATCTCCTTCATGTAGTTCTGATATCGTTGTTGTGCTGCTTGGAGCGACTGCGAATTGCCATTTTGCTGTGGGTCCAATGTCATCTTCCAGTAGCGTTGCCACAAATCGGCCGAGCCAGAGCTAGTGAACGTACACGTAACTGCTTTACTCAAACGTTCTTCAAACTCCAGGTACAGATTCTGCTGAACGGCAATCTGTGCGTATTGTTGGTGGACATCACAAAAATTGGGATCGTAGGCTTCCGCCTGCATGACATGCCATCGACTCTTGGTCAAGTTAAATTCTTCTTGATAGAGTCCATTCGTGATTTTACTGAACTCCAAATGGGCCTTCGCAAAGGAAGGGCATGTCTTCAGAGCACTGGTCAGCAACGGAATCCACCCCATCCACTCCATTGTTCGCTTGTGAATGGTAATCCACTGATGGCCCAGAACGGCTAGCACCACCAGGGCAACTGTCTTGTTGTAGGACGGAGCACGAGGTCTATGCTGGGTAGGGTTGTCGATTGTTGTTTTGGGTGACAGTGGAACAATCAAGGAGGTGAAAACAACGCCCAGTAAAATGCATGTCGAAACTGTCGACGCCACGACCATCCGGTCCGCGATGAAGGTACCGACTTTCACAATTCCAGATATTGGAAAGAATGTCACCATCCAAGAGAGATGCAGCAGAATAATGACTGTCACCAACGGCCGCGTTTTGTATGTCATCAGCATGGTCGCCAGTACACTAATTGCCAGAACTGCCCCCACCACAACAGTCCCAATAAACCGTTCATCGCTCCAGCTGGTAATGGGTAGAACACAGGCATGTCCATATTCGTGGCTCATTCCGATAAAGTCCATGGACCAGCTCTTGGCAATATGTATTCCCAAGACATAGGTATAGCTTCGAACGCGCGTCCATCCCTCCAATCTGTAAAATGGGTTCTCGGCTGGTCGAATCAGACCCTCGGGAATGCTGAGCCAATCCATAGCATACCTCCCTCCAAAGTAGGCAAAGCCAGATGCCACCAATAAAAATGCACGGGGCAACACGGTGGCAACCACAGTCACCAAAATGTGTGATTCTGCGGGCTCTTCGTCTTCTTCCTCGTCATCTTTGCTGCTTTTGGAGTCATCCTTCTTTTGCTCTGCCATTTTTTTACTGGCCAATAACTCTGTCTGTTGTCGTTTGTATAGTTCGTGTGACAAGACAATCAACGTCAATGTAACTAAAACGGGAGGCATGGTGAAGAGAAAGGTCTCACTGAACATGTATCCTGCCGCAAGAATAGACACAAAGAGACCCCATGGCAGATCTGGATTGGATAGAAGGACGGCACAAAGCACTCCTAGCAAATGCGGTCGATTGGCAGCATTAGCAGTAGCTTCCACATGAGTCGGATGCAGTACAAAGAGTGCTTTGGTGATGACGTAGAGAAGGGTGGTATAGACGTATGTGTGCGGTGATTGTGGCAAAAATCCTTTGACAATTTCCACGGCCAGAGCTCCCACCAATTCTGCCACTGCGGCATGGGTAATGATATTGAATGACCGGTGGATCAGCAGTTGATAGGCAGCAGGTTGCTTGGGGGATGTCGTCCATCGAAAGGACAAGACCGTAAGGGGGCGCCAACTCTTGTGAGAAGAAGGAGACGACATGGGTCGACCCCAGTAATCATTGGTGAAAATGGTTTCGAGGGGAACATCTGGGCCATTGATATCTTTATTGTCCGACGACATGATGTGCGACTCGTCCAAAACTGCCACTCGATTGACTTCGTAAATGTGCTTTTGCTGCTCTCCAAAGGCGTGTTGCACGACGGGTACCATATACGGCAACAAGCAGACCACATGGAACAGGCCCACGAAAATTGACTTTAGGATGGGATTTCTCATGGTTCTTTGATGTGCATCAATCAATTGGCAGAAGTATCCTTTAGCTTCTACTAGCTACGGTAGGCTAGCTAGAGTTTGAAGGAGAGGTACTGTAAGAAGACGGGAAGAGGGGATGTGAAGAAGAAGGTCTGGGGCGTCGAAGCATCGAGACACGAAACTTTTCTTTGATTGACAGATCGCGGCCGGGATGGTGCGATGGCGCTGTGATTTTTGACCGTTGCATTTCTAACCTGTTCGGGACTTGTGACTGGACTTCAAGTCATGAGCCTTTCGTGACTCGTACGTGGTGGCTCCAAAAGCAAATGGATCTTTCACTCGCTGATGCGATCTGTTATCTGTTGTGTCAGCTGCCCGCACACTATCTAACTTTTGCTTGTGTTGGCAATCAACAAAACAGGTCCCAAGTGGCATCATACAGCTCCCTGACTCGTCTATCTATCGTCAGTCAACCAGTCAGTCATCTTATTAACATACTCCGAGTGAATCATCCATTTGCTTTTGGTTTTGGTGTCAAATCTTCAGCGTATTTTGTCCTGCCCATAATTTCCTATTCTATATCGAGCAATAAAAGTACCAAACGAAAATGATCTCTGCTAAGCTTTTCTACTTTTTCACCTTTCTGGCATCTGCTGCCGCATGGACAACGTCCAGCAAATCCGCCACTGCACGACCATCGTCATTGGCATTGAAGGCAACTCGTGAAGATTTCCTCAAGTCCATGGCCATTGGTGGAGTGGGTGCGCTACTGACGGCTGCCACGCCTGCCTTTGCCGATGAAACCTTGCCCAGCGGTGTCACCTACACGGTCAAAAAGGCTGGAAATGGTCCCAAGCCCGACAGCGGAGAATTGGTGGCCATTCGCTTTGCCGCCTTTTGTGGCTCAAACAAGATTGATGACATTTTCAGCACTCCAGAACCATATTACACTCGCGTTGGATCGGGAGGTCTCTTGAAGGGTGTCGAATCCACCTTGCCACTGATGCGTGTTGGAGATAGATGGGAACTTACCATCCCGGTACGTCGATTTTTACTTCTCAAGAGAAGAATCAAGGATTTCTGGATTCTCTCCACTACTTTGTTTCTACCACTTTGCAACTAACTCTTCTCTGTACTCAACCTCTTGTGATTGATTCAATTCAATTTGAAACCACAGTCAAGTCTTGCATTTGGATCCAAAGGACGACCTGCATCGGCTGGTAAGCCAAGAATTCCATCTGATGCCACCATTATCTTCGATGTCGAAATGGTGGGCCTGCCAGGAAAGGAACCTGAGTTGATTGAACTCATGGGGGATGTCTGAGGAGAAGGGCAAATAGTTGCAACCAGATTCTCCGATGATTGAGAAACTACCTTGAAACGAACTACGAGTGTGCAATGCAATGGCGTAGGCAGAGGTAGTAGAGTTTCCGTGGAATGAAGTGTCCACAGCAGACAGCACTAAACATAAGCTACTATTCCATTTTGAAATACCAGTACTGAACGCAATGACGTAATGGTCGAAGCACGCTTTACTTGTCGCTGACCAAACAGATTTTTGACACCACTTTCATGTTTCGCACCCCAACAATATGATCAGGGCTGAGGATGTGCAGTACATATATATTTGTGGTCCCAGCTCGAGTAGTGAGAATGAGAAACTGTAGATCTAGTAAAGCATTGCGAGTATGAAATTTTCTCAGTTTCTTACTACATTACTAGCTGGGCTAGGCAGTTTATACTAACTCTATCTTTGCACCAACAGCTTCTAGCTTTTCCTTCAATTCCTCTGCCAGTTCAGGCTTCAATTCCTTTTGAATAATCTTGGGAGCTGATTCCACCAATTCCTTGGCTTCCTTCAAGCCCAATCCAGCAATACTTCGAACTTCCTTGATGACCTTAATTTTACTCTTGTCATCAAATCCAGTCAGTTTCAAGTCAACTGTAGATGGTCCCTTCTCTGCTTCCTCTTCTACATTGGATCCTGCCGCTTTGAAGGTTTCCCCCGCTTCTTCGGCCAGCTGCCGGTCCACTTCTTTTTGAAGCGATGCTCGTTCTTTGGGAGTCAAAATCAAGCCCATCTTTTGATTGATGAGTTCTGTAATCAAGTGGACTTCGATTGTATCCAACCACAAGATTTTCTGGAAGATCCTCTCGACTTTATCCTTGGATTCTTGCGAGAGCTCATGATTTCTTCTTCGGATGGGTGGTTGGTCGCCTGCTGAGTGTTGAGCCACCGAGGAAGAATGAATCCAAGCTTGAGCAATCCGGCACGAAGGTGGCGTCAACAGCCGCTTCCTCAGCACTAGAGAGGTGGAGGACACAATCAGGGGCAACATCGTGGCTTATACCTTTCTACAATCTTTGAGTGGTGTTTTGGAGCCGTCGGTGGTGATGATTGCCACACATTCCATTGTCCCCGTCGCTGGGAGCGAAGGGGTCATGGGCCTACCTGTCCGCCAGTCACGAGTGCCAAACATCCTCACTTTTAGGGCTCAGGGGTCTTTTCGACTGCCTGGTACATCACCTTTTTTGGTTCTTGAAAGCCAACAGAAGCAATTGAACCGGACCTTCCCAGGACCTCCAGCTACTAGTAGGCATTCCTTCTAATGGTAAGGTACGCAGCCAAGAGTTCTAAATGTACCGGTAGATAGGTGGTTGGTATGTGGTTTCACTTCTCCAAAATGCTGGCTGGTTATGCGAAGGAGCTTGCTAATTTAGAGGACGAGGTCCCAAGCCTCCAGCTCTCTAGAGCCCAGGATCCCACCTAGGATTCCCTGGTTGCTTCAGTCTATCTATCAATTCATCGTACATGTAGCTCCCAGGACCGGGTATGAGAGTCCGGTTTTCGTTGTCACTATCCAAATACAAAGCCAAGCCTTCACCATTATCAAGCATGGTAGTACAGCCTTTTGAGTTAGACTCCTGTCACTCGACTCTAATACTAGTACCGGTACTAGCAACAGCTCCGGTGACGACGGTTTTGTTAGTTGGCTACTGCATGTAGAACGGGTACATGTACATGTACCCTGTAGCTACGGTACTGGTAGCTACCGGTACATACCGTGAGGATTAGGATACCGTAGAGCGACGAGGAGACGAACGGAAAAACGGTCAAAAAATGATGCTTGTGAAGCACGATTGCCTCGACACGCGGTTGGCCTTCCGGATGCGGCACCGGATTAGATTGGATGGCAAGTCCACCGTTGTCTCTACTAGTACTCCCACAAACCTTCCAAGATTCTACAGCAAGCAAGATTGCTGTCGCCTATTTTGTCCCCTCACCCCTCATAAACTTAATCAACCGCCATGGCAAACAGTACAGCCTGCAAAGCTTGTGTCATTTTTGTGGTGATCCTGTTAGCCGCAGGAGGAGGGATCTTGGCATGGCAGCTCTTGTCCAAGGATGACAATGATGGCAGCATGGAGACGGGGGACAAGGGAGGTCTCTTTGGCACTGGTCTTTTCGCAGCCAACAATAACAATGCTTCGTCTACAACAGACTCTTCTTCTACGGTGACCAGTACTTTAGCGCCAACCATGTCAATGGCTCCATCGGCTGCTCCCTCTGCCATGCCGTTCGAGTATGAATACCGCTTTAATCGATGCACTCCCGACGCCGCACAATGCTGCAATGGTCTTGAGAATTTGTGTAATTGGCCCGTCAACGATATCCTGTTTGGAATCCCACACAATGCCATGGCCACCAATGACGTCTTTTTGGTTCCCAATCAGCTACGACCAGTCGAGGAGGCTCTGGAAGCAGGATTTCGAGGTATCAACGTTGATTTCTGTGTTTGTCAAGGTCTCGTTAAACTCTGCCATGGGTTTTGTGGACTGGGAGAGGTCGATCCAAAAGAATTTCTGGAACGAGTTGTGACATTCATGGACCAGCCAGAAAATCAGAATGATGTGTTCCTGCTGACCATGGAACTCAACAGTGATGCCGGCCAAACCGTGGATCTCAATGTGATCTATGACACTGTGTTGACTCAAGTAGAGGGCTTTACAGACAATCTCTACGTACATGAAGGGCCTGGCGAGCCCTGGCCTACTCTAGGAACCTTAATTGCCAACAATAAGGTACGAAGATTCAAAACAAAGCCAAACAAACACGTCTGCAATACTGCTTGTCTTTTATCCAAAACTCACCATGCTCTTTCTCAAACGCATCCAAACTCTGCTATTCTGCTCTGGAACAGCGACTCATTGCGTTCCATTTCAATGGACCAGACTGTTCCGAAGCTGCAAGCTGTCCTGATGGAATGCATTATTATTTCCAGTATGCCCAGGAGACACCTTTTGACATGCCCTCCATTGATTCCATTCTCGACAAAGAAACATCATGCATCATTACACGAGGTGCTACCACGACCGACGGATCCTTCTTTGGAGTCAACAACTTTGTAGAAGCCTCGGCATTTGATCTTGACAATCAACTGGAAGCAGCAACCCAAGCCAACTCATTGGAATTTGCCAAGGAACATATTGAGGCTTGTTCCAGGATAAAGCAAGATGGAGTCTATTACGGAGATCCAAATGTAAACCTGCTCTATGTGGACTTCTGGCACGTTGGCAACATTGTCCAGTTGGTACAAGAACACAACCAAAGACTGGGCGAGTACACTGGAAATTGATTACTGTACGCTTGGATAGACAAAAGAAAATGAATTCGCATCAGGTCGAACAAACATTAGAAACATTGAAATGCCTACTCAGTAACTATCAAATTTTAGAACACTCTAACTTTACATACATGTTTCATTTTGGAATCGAATCAGAAGGCTGTTCTTGCGAAGTGTATCGTCTCATGGGGACTGATCTCTGTCATATTGGAAGCAGAGGAGAAGGGTACATTAATAGCTAGCGTTGCTTAGTCTTTGACCCTGGTAGTTGACTGCTCTTGAGATGTTTTCAGAGCAACCGGGTAGCGTTGAAACTGCAGCTGGTCTCTAGTAAGCAGAACGGAGATTTGCCCATTGTAAAACCTCTCTTCCCATCAATCTAGCAAGCAGCTGGCGATGAAGGTAGCTATCTATATTAATTGAAGACATGTTTATGCATGAAGGTATAGCAGTGTGCATGGTTGTGCCTAGTAGCAGGCTCTCAAAATCGTCATGCTGCTGCTTCTTGCAACTGACAACAACCGGTCCTACCGAAAGCAGTCCTCAAAGAAATTGGCCATTTTTTGGCCAACTTGTGGTGCGTGATCTGGCCCCATGATTTCGAGATGCGAAGCATTCCGCGTGATGACTTGAGATTGTGGCAAGAGTTGGTGTACTTGTTCAATAACATGAGATGGACAAACGGCATCACGAGTGCCAGAAACCAAGAAAACAGGTATTCGTGGTGGATTTTGTCGTACAGATTCCATCGGACAGTAGAACTTGAGTTCCAACAGTCCACGTGTGGGTGCTTGATTTCTCCATCCTCCCAATTTCAAAGTGGGTTGTTGCGCCAGATATGCCTCCAAGTTTTTGGGAGTACTCGGCATCATGGCCAGTTGACCTTTAATACCCAAGATGGGTATCACGACAGGTGGCAACCCCATGTATCCCCTTGCGGCGTCCTGAAGACCCGCGAGGAGTAATCGGAACTTGCCCAACTTGCCCCGTTTTTTGGAACTTTTCTTGGTGGATGCCGAAGTTTTCAAGAAGGGAGCCTGTGCCACCACGCCCACAATCCTGGTATCATTCTGTCGTTGACTGGCCACTGTCAAGACATGTCCACCTCCAAAACTCATGCCCCATAGGCCAATCCTCTGAGAATCCACAGTTATGGTACCATTGCTGTTGTTGTTGTTGCTTTTGTTAATTGTGGCTGTTGTGATGTAGTCAATGGCAGATTGCCAATCTTGGACGTGTCTCTTGGGCGACACCAGATTGCGAGGGTGCCCTTTGGATGCTCCAAAATTTCGGTAATCAAAGAGGAAGACGGCAAAGCCACGAGACACAAATTCTTCTGCGTAAACATCAAATCCAAAAAAGTCCTTTTGTTCCCCAAATCCACTTGCCATGATGACCACTGGTAGCTTCTCGTTGTTGTTGTTGTTGCTGCTGCTGGCATCCTCAGTAGAGTTTGGCAAGGGCAAATACAGCCATCCATGACAATGCAAGTCACCAGACTGAAAGTAGTGATCTTGTATCATATAATTGGGACTTGGATTGACTTTGCCAGTGTAGGGTGTCGGTTCAAAGTCTCCAACTCTCACACCTGGGTCCAATGGAACCAAGACCAATATCGCAAGTGCCACCACCACCCAGGTCAACATGTTCTTCCAAGTTATTAATGTTGCTGCTGCTAAAGTCATTCTCTTCACAAAAATTCACAATGCGTCTTGTGCTGTTGAGCCTTCAGGAGCTCAAGGATTGGGAGACAAAGAGGGAGTACCAATGTACCAATACAGCATCTCCTGGGTCTGGTTGTGCCAACAACTCCGGAAAAGTGTGACATCTATCTTTGATGGAGTCCGTGCACATGGGGAAGTCTGTCATCCGTCTGAGTACGTTCACAAATCCTGCTCTGCTGGCTGATAATGCAATCAAACAGGTTATCAGCCTTTGGCAACAACCAAGCCACCGCAACAGAGCTCAATCGTTGACGTTGTTGGTCATCAAGACAAAGATCCACCATGGCCAACATCTAGCTTACAGAGTCCATCCATCTAGACCATCTCCACTACAGTATCTGTCTCTGCACTAAGAATACATACATCATGTCACAACAGCTTTGTAGATATATCAGTATGAAACGATATACAGCGCTTCAAAGACAGGCTCTTCTTGCCTGGGGACGACGACACCATGCAATCAGGGTGCTGTCTGTGCCCACCACTAGTGACACTGCTGAAGAGAATGGCAACATCAGACTGATACAGTCCTGCCAGAAACCATCACCACAAGTCACTTGGGTCGAGAGTAGACAAAATGCCCTCCATCACTATCCTTTATCTTCTCAAGCTTCCGTTCGTTGGTTCTCATCCGACGGTAAGAAAGAGAAAGAGGCAGCAGCAGCAGAGCAACCCGACAATAAGGAAGCACCTGCAGAAAGCAAAAAAGAGGAAGACGATGATGTTCCCGTGTGGCAGAATCCGTTGCATCACAACAATCCAGAAGCAATGAAACAATTGCCAGAAGATCATGGTCCTGGGGAGGAAATGATACCCCAAGAAGCACCACCTCTGGAAGATCCCAACAACCCAGACAAGGTTCTTGCGTCTCAAGAACTATACGATCTATCAGATGAAATTGTGCACTTGTCCATGTTGGAAATGAAAGAACTAATCGACAAAATTGGGAATCACTTTGGATTTGAAAAACCACCATTTACTGGATCTTCGGGTGCCGATGGAGATGGCGTGGAAGAGGACGCCGAGGATGACGTGGGGGAAGAAGAAGCCGCTGCAGCCAAGACAGCATTTGATCTCAAGCTTGTTAGCTTTGACCCAAAGTCCAAGATTAAGGTCATCAAAGAAGTCAGAGCATTGGCAAACCTTGGATTAAAGGAAGCCAAGGAAATGGTGGAAGGTGCTCCAAAGACTGTCTTGAAGGATATCAGTAAGGAACAGGCAGAAGAAATGGCCAAGAAACTGGAAGAAGTGGGTGGTACGGTCGAAGTCGTGTAGCGTGCACATAAAATGCAGTAAGAACAAACACAACTTGTAGCCAGCTAGTCAAAACATGTCCATCAGCTAGCAAGTGCATGGCTAGCTAGAGTTTAGGTTTGCTTCTATAGACAGATTAGTATGCACTTATGGGGTTGTTTTTTCTGGCAAGGACTCCTTGTTTGTTGATGATGTGAAAATTATTTAGAGAAATCTGGAGGATTGCTCCGATACTTGGGTCAGAACATCCTCAGAAAACTCGTCCCCGATGGGGACACTGTACTGGTAGCGGTCGCCATCCACAATAGGGCCACCACTGCTTCTGGTGCAAGTCTTGGTGCAAACAGGATACACAGCGGTGACATTCTTGGCAAACGCGCAACCATCGGAAGACCGACTGGTGTATCCTTCCTTCCCCTGCGGTTGGCCATCAGGCTTTCTTCTTGATCGATAATAAGAAGAATACGCAATGATCAAAAGGAAAATGAACACCATCAAACACATCCAGCCCATGATTGCTCCAAAGAATGCTGCATTCGAAGATGGCACAAAGTCATCAAAGCCCTTTGCACACCCTGTCATGGCTTGGCCTGACTGTACCGCAGCAGGGGTGCATGCGTCACTGAATCTACCTTGGCTCTTGCAGAACATGAGTGTCATGTCTATCATACCAGCGTCTGCATTGAGCAAGGAAGGCCAGCAGATCTCCTCGTCAAAGTTCGGCGTAACGTGAAACATGTTGGCCATGGAGGCTGCCGTGGAAACATCCCAGGAGGAAAGACCACCTCTTCCGCTGAAAGCGTAAGCATAGGAAAAGGCATAGGAAAAATCCTTGACAGCGGCAACGTTCCATGTTGATATGTCCTGGTCGAAAGATTCTGCTTCGTAGAAGAGTCCTTTCATTGTTGTCACGCGCCCAGTATCCCACTGCTGGATATTACCATTGAACGAAATGGCCCCACTGTAGTAAGATGGAAGTAAGCGCCGTTAGGAGCCAAACCAAACCATCCATTTATTTATTTGAACCACCAGCGTTACTTACCCAAAGGCATAGCTCATGTCTACAACATTGCTTGTTTTCCAATTGGAAATGTTCCCGCTGAAACTCTCTGCTCTATATAAGATTTCTCGAAACGA
The DNA here is from genome assembly GCA_903772945.1 of Seminavis robusta. Taxonomy (NCBI): domain Eukaryota; phylum Bacillariophyta; class Bacillariophyceae; order Naviculales; family Naviculaceae; genus Seminavis; species Seminavis robusta. The sequence continues at coordinate 137,339 of CAICTM010000025.1, forward strand.
TGTCACTCGAGACGTATCCCATCGCGAAAGATCCTCTTGCAAGTTTTTGGCATAACGAAAGAGACCGTTCATATCCGTAACACGGCTCGTGTCCCATTGTTCGATTGGGCCATATTTGCCCGCAGCACTGCTCGGATCTTCGATCCACTGTCGAACAGCTGAATGGATTATCGCATTATCTAGAAGAAACACGCCGTTGCTTTCATCTGATGCATGCAGAAGGACCGGCAGCAGGAAGGAAAACAGGAGGGGAGCGGTTGTCTTCATCGTTTGGATTCCCAGCCAAAGAACCACAACAATAGCAATCCTATCATTCTTTGTCACGAAGGCAAGGTGCGCAAGCAGAACTGTTTAGACTTGGATGCAGAAGTGAGCACGGCTTCCGACCAGTAGTACAAGACTACAGATATCCAATGGTGGCAGTCATGCTGTTGCTGGGTCCATCGTTCCGAGTGGCCAAAATGTGAGGCTAGTTTTACCTCTTTTCTCTGGACAACGGTTGGGGTAAAAGATTGTGTGACCAGCCGAAATGGACCGGGAATAACACTCGCGACTGCGTCCCCTCCTCTCGTCGAGAGACCACAATAACCCAGAAATCTCGACCATGACACTGTCTTCCTTGGGTAGATCGGCATCCATATCTGTGCGAACAGTGTGCGGCTCTTTGGGAACGAGAAGGCTCTCCCATCACCTATCGGCCTTGAGTGGATCGCAACTAGCCTCCAAGCCCACCATTCAACGACCGTCTGTTTCCCATACCAACACGCGTGATGTCCGTCGGTTTGCCTCTGCCAGTGAGGCAGCCGCCAAAAAGGATGAGGCAGCGACACCGTCACCAGAAGAGCTGACTTTTTCTACTCCCCGAGTCAAGGAATTGTATGAACGAATGATTCAATTGGAACGAGACCAAGTATCCTTGGTGGGAGAGTTGGTTTTGGAGACTTTGAATATGCCTGTCGAAGAGGACGAGTTTTACTATCATGGAATTGGCAAGAGTGGTGGTAGAGGTGGTGCTGGAGCAGCAGCCCCAGTGGAAGTGGTGGAAGTGGTCAAAAAGGACAAGTTTGACTTGAAACTGGCTGGATTTGATGACAAAAGTAAAATTAAGGTCATCAAGGAAGTTCGTACATTGACAGGGTTGGGCTTGAAAGAAGCCAAGGAGCTAGTGGAGTCAGCTCCCAAAGTTATTCAAAAGGACTTGAAAACAGAGCAGGCTGAGGAACTGAAAGAAAAACTAGAAGCAGTGGGAGCTCAAATTGAGCTGGTATAGCTTCGCTCATGACAAAGATAGTCTACCCTTGATTTTTCCAAAGATTCATGCATATTTTGTAGAAGAAACCACTCTGTTGAAGGAATCCATGTAGCTAGGTAGTGAATAGAAGATATGAGCTAGCTAAATTGTGAGTTTGAACAATATTGCTAGCCCCTCAATGGTGGCCAGCCTTGTCCATGACGGGAGCAGTGTGGCACTTAGCAACTTTAGCACTACGTATACTGTATCCAGCAATGCGCTGTACCGGCACGTCTACACAATAGCGTCAATTGTAATAATTGCTTGAGATTGTGCTCCAAGTCGTATCCTCGTCACAAATAGAACATGCTCTTATCCTATTCGCAACAGAACATGGACACCACTCGAAGTTTCTACGATTCCACTCAATTCCCCAATCTCCAGTGCGAACGATGCTTCTTCAAAGGCAGGTTGCATTTTCTTGGGACCAAAGAATCCCAAATCACCTCCTCGCTTGGCGGAACTGCAATCACTTTCGGTCCGCGCAATTTCCTCAAAGGTAGCTCGTTGATCTGCCCCTGTTTCTTCCTTCAATATATCGACCAAACCTTGCAATTCTTCCCTAGCTTCTTCTTTGGTGGCTGTAATTTTTGCTTGTCGCCACGATGAGGGCCGCCGACTCCCCTTGTGCTTTTTGAGAATGTGAAAAATGCGGACTTTGCTGGGTTTTCCACTGGATTTGGCAGATTTTTTGTTATGGGCATTACTAGCCGCCGTTTCTTCGTGAGGACGTTTACGACTGCCAGTGTTGTTGCTGCTGTCCATATCACCACCGTTGTCTGGGCGAGCATCTGCAGTCCTCGCATGCGCTGTTTCTTCGACTGGTACTTCAGTGGCATTGTTAGTGTCCATCATGGCATGATCTTCGTCTCCCAGCAGCTGGTGATGTTCTTCTTGCAATATGGGAGAATGCCACATGGATTCTCCAGTCTCCATATTGTAGTAAAAGTGGTAGTTGGGCTGTGAACGAGCTTCTCGCATCACCCAACCTATCGGAAGTGGGGGTGGGATTGGTAGCAACACAGCTGCCTTGTTGTCCAATGCATGAGACACAGCATCCACCAACGACACAACGGCCGCATCTGGCACTTCTGTATTGGTGGCACTACCATTAGTAGTATCAATATCGGCTGAGGATTCCGCCATTGCTAGTTAGTTGTTGTTGCTTTGTTTGTGTTTTGGACCTCTGGCTTGAGGGTGCTTGATTATGCTCTCTCTTGGCGTGCGCTTGGAGCTTGGCCCTTTGCGCTTGGCGGATGTGTTATGGGATTGTTGAATAATAATATATTGGTACAGTACGAATTGTCAGCTGGCTACCGTAGCTAGTTGCTACGAAACTACCGGTACCGGTAACGGGTTGGTTGCTACCGGTAGGTAAGTATAAAGCAATTACTTGGGCATTGAGGTTAAGGCTACGTCAGCCTTCAAAATTGCATCACACAGAACACATACTAATACCGGTACCGGTACCGGTACCAGGTACTGGTGTTACGAGGTGTACGTACGTAGTTCTCGCGACTAGCAGGACTCAACCACTCATGACTCAAACATGCACGTTTTGCTTGTGCTACCGTACTAGCTAGCTAGCTAGTAGTACAGTACAGCTAGCTGTACCGGTACCCCTCACAATCCTATATATAAGGGGGTTTAGAATCCGATTACACACAATTCATATAATATTACCTTTGGTACCAGCCACGATAGGGCACCAAGAAGCTACCACCTGGAAGCTACGCACAAGTTATTGGTACATTCTCTCGTTGTTGTTGTTGTTGCTGTTGCACTCTCCTTTGGTTGACTACTACCGGTAGTATAAAGTTTCCTATTTGTTTGTGAGAAAGGATGGAAGAAACCATATTCTTTTCGAGCACTCACCTCTGGAGGTTCCTCACAATCCCCACGCTCCTTTCCATGGCTGTGATTGCACTTGCCAGACTATGTGTTCAACCCAACAAAGCCTTGCGAAAGACAATCACCAGCAATCGTCTATGGAAACTTCAATTTCTGTGCCATCCGATCATTGTGGCTGGAATTCTCATGGCATCGTCCTTGCCAACCGAAAAGGAAGAAACGACATCTTCTTTTGTCATTATGAGTTTTGCCACATTGAGTGTCTTGTTTGCCTTTAATTTTGGAGTGGAACCCTTTGATGTCCCCAACGACATGATGTTCTCTCTTTGCTTTTATCTGCATCATTATGCCGTGGTGGTTGCCAGTGCCATCATGTTGAGCTTTCCCACAGAAGACGACGGCAACCACAATACCAAGTTTTCGTTTGGATTGAGTCAAGCCATACTGTTGGGTCATGCTTGGCTATTGCATCCAGTTGCATACTTGGACACGAAACAAATCATCGACAAGCAAGCCATTTTTCTGCCGTATATTGCCACTGGCTTTATCTGCATGCTGTATTGGTGGTCCCAAGATGGGGATGTGATCATTCCCAAGGTTTTTAGACTTCCCGTGGCAATGCAATACATGGGAAGATGGGGACTCTATGTTCGTCTTTGCTTGCTTACCGGATGGCATAAGCCTGATCATCCCAACCATGATTCCTTTGAATGGCGAAAACAATATTATGAACTGCTTTCCTTTGCTCTGGCGTTTATGGTTTCCACACTTTGGAGATACTGGTAGCATTGGCGAGGTACGATACAGGTTGGACGAGGAAGGAGGAGACGAGCACAAAGCTAGCACTCGGAAGGATGCTACACCTGATCATCGATCTGCATCTTTGTGCAAGCAAGACGCGGGCAGAGCCCTGGTTCCTGCTGGATCCAAAGCAGGCAATACCGGTACCGGTGGTGAATGAGGTGTCTTCAATGGAACGAGGCACATTCATGTGTATCTTGTACATTGCAGCAGCACAGCAGTAGCAATGCTGCTATCTTGCCGGAAACAATAATCCCGGTCAATATTATTGGCAACTCCTGCCAAAGTTTGTACCGGTAAGATCCACTCCATTGATTGTCCTGGCAAGCGAAGACTATGCTGTACCGGCAAGAGAAAGGGGAGTTTTGTTGGTCGGTAAACATGAGCTACGGTACGTAGTAATAGCGAGCAAGTTAGCTAGCTAGAGTATGATACTGAGTCCTAGTAGCTGCTTTAGTTTTGATAGCTAGACTACGAGTACCTGGGAGGTACAGTACCTAAATAGCTTTGGGCATTGGCAGTGGCATTGCTAGCCAGGTACCGGTGGTACACCGGTACAGCTGTACTGGCTAGTGTGGTTCCAGTAAAGAGCAAAATGTCGCCATGCGGCAGCCGTTTCCATTGTTCCAGTCACTTTATTGTGGCAACGGTCAGATTATCGCGCAAACACCACATTATGCAGTGACATCGGCGTTGCTCTTGCATTCATTTTGACACAGTGCACACTCCCCTCGTTACCCAAAGCCAACCACATGGTCGAAGCATCCTTTCCTTCATCTTTTTAGGGCGATCATTACACATAGTTTCCTATCAACCATTCTGCCATCGGTTTTCATTGGATGGGCCAACCATAATTTGGTTTCGAGTCGGACGAAAGAAACTTCTGATCTGAGTGAGAAAGGAAGAGGCGGGAAAGAAGTGTGGGTTTGACCTACCTGAGATGAGGCGAGCAGTGGTGAATCAACGACCAGTATCAACCCATGCAACGGTTGCCCATCAAAAGCAGCAGAATTTTGTTGCAGCTGTGGCCGTTGCTGAGGATAATGTGCGAGATGGGAAAGTGACCTCTACGGGTACGCCTCAGTACTGCCGTCGCTCTAGCAGTAAAAAGGAATCGACGATCTCTTCCATGATACTACGGATGGTACGCTTAGGAAGTGTGGCCGTGGTACTTCTCTATGTATGGTTGTCGTCGGGGGCCATTGCTACAACTATTTCAACCAATTCGAGGGCCAACAGCATCCAGCAGGAGTACGACGTTGCATCGAAAGGAAAAGTCTCAAAGACGAGTGAGGGAACTTCTTATTTTGATGAGCAGGAACCGGTGCCACCATCAGAAGTCTATAAGGAGGCTTCCGTTGATCAACGCCAAGACCGTTCATCACATTCGTCTTCCCTACAAGACGAACGCCGACAGCAGCAGCAGCAGCATGATATGGAAGCCCGGTATACGGTACAATCAGCACAAACTCCTTCTAAGAACTTGGACAAAGAGGACGGCCAATGCTCCCTCTATTTGGCACCAAGTACAATTCCAGGAGCCGGCTTGGGCATGTTCAGTTCCGTCCATAGAGCCGTGGGAGAACCCATGGGAACAGGAGAAGTGATTGTTCCACTGGTTGAACTGCATTTCTACAGTGGACAAGCCGACTTGTTCAATCCATTCAGTGACTACTATTGGAGAGGAAGAGAAAAGGGCTTGCATGGGATTGTCGCAGAACACCGATCAAATTCTCTACAGGGATATGTGCCCGGCGTCGATGCCGCCATCAATTGCAACCTGGCACTCATCAATGTAGACATGTCAGGGTCGCAATTTGACGATGGAAACCTCAGCCGATACCATCATCCCATGGCGGGTTCGATGTCACCCTATCACAGCACTCCCTCTCTGGTCAGGATGGATATCCCCGCGGGAGGGGAACTCTTCAAGTTCTATGGCGATCAATGGTACGTTGATTCTGGTTTGTGTTTGATCTTGTTTTGTAGTCTCTGGCTAATTTCTACCACCACTTCCATCCATTCATCTATTGAAGGTTTGTGGCTCGTCAGGACAAGTTTGGACTCATTCCGTTGTCCGACGATTACCCAGTGGCACAAAACATTATCAACAAATTCGATAGGATTCAGAAACGACACTTTCCATCCAATGAAAAACTGAAAGAGGATCTTTGGTCGTTGGTTAAAGACGACATTGGAATGGCCGAATGGGAATCACGAATAATGAATGCACTCCCACAATCGGTAGGAGATGCCCAAAAAGCGGCTCAGAATGAGATTGCTAGCTTGCATCAGGCAAAAGCTGTTCGGTCTGTAGACTACCTTCGGCAGCACGGTAGATGCGTCGATTCCATTCGTCCAGGGCCTTCAACATTGCCGTCAAGACAGGGTGGTCGAGGTGCCTTTGCTAAACGAAACTATGCCAAAGGTTCCATTATTACAGGAACACCTTTGATTCATGTTCCAAACAGGGAACTACTTACGATGTTTCGCATGGAACGCAACAACACCGACCCGGACACGGGAGAGGAGACTTGGCTTCGTCACGTCGACGAGATTGTCAATCATCAAATGATGTTAAACTACTGCTATGGCCACCATCAATCCACGATGCTATTGTGCCCGTATGGCTCGGGTGTTAATTATATCAACCACAACCAAACTCTTGCCAACGTGAGGATTCAATGGGCTCCCAATGGAACTACATCGCACAACTCCTCTTGGTTGACTGACATACGTGTGGAAGACCTTGAATGGGTTTACGACACTGGGCTGGCGTTTGACTACATTGCCACGAAGGACATTAAAGAATCGGACGAGTTGTTCTTGGACTATGGGGACGAGTTCGAGAAAGTAATAGCAGAGCGCTTGGCAACATGGCGCCCAGAATCACAGCTTTCCTTCACTGCCAGTGACTTTTACCCAGCAGAGGCATTCAAACGACACGCTAGCACGAAGGCATTGCGCACCGAGATGGAACAGAAGCAACTTCCTTATCCTGACAATATAGAAATCCGTTGTCACTCGGCCCTTGTGGACAGGTCAAGGAGGTCGCAACAACGCGAAAACGCGGACGAGTTCGAGTTTCATTGGGACACCCGAGAAATTGGCTTTCCGTGTCGCATCCTGGAACGGAAAGAGGCAGAAGGGGACATCCATGATGAGGCAGTGCAAGCAATGGGCAGTCTCTACACGGTGGAACTGAAACTTCCACTGGAAGAGGTAGGCCTTCAGTACAAAAGTGACACTTTCACATACGTGCAAAAGAAAGACGTTGCTCGAAGTGCTATATCATTCTTCAACAAACCATACACAACGGACTTGTTTCTGCCCAACACCTTTCGGAAAGATATTGGAATTCCTGATGACATGTTTCCCTCCTTGTGGAAAAACAAGCTGCCAACGCAGCAAAAGGTACCAGACAAGCAAGTGGATTTTCCATAGCTGGCTTGACGGACTGTTGGTGTCCGCGGAAAGCAATCTGCAAGCATTGTGCACTACCCGAAGACGCTATATTCTAAGTGCTTCGGACAAATGATTTGGACGGGACGAAAGAACGCAGGAAGATCTGACTGTAATGAATTTCTCTAATGATTCTAATTATTCTTATGATTGCTCTTTTTTATGGAAAGTCTTTCTCTCTACCGGTAGCACAAAACGAGAGGGCCAGGAAAGCTCTCTAAAAGATTGGAAGTTACTGCTAGGCCATGAAGCTGTTGGTCAACGACATGAGTCTGCCGGTGGCAAAATTGTTTTGGAGTACCGGTAGACGCTTCACACCAATGAACCTCGTGAAGATTTCTAGTCCACTGACGACACTTGACTTATTCGAGCTTGTTGTAGGTTGCGTTGCCTTGATCGTGGTGATCAAAGCCATCTCATTCCAAATGCTGTCCGCAAAGATACGCCGCAGGTCTTCGAGGTCGAAGTTGACGTACTTCGAATCGAAACCCCATTGCATGAAGCGCAACGAGAGCACACCGATGCTATCCATCAAGGTGGGCTTGTCGTCTGCGTCTGCAAGCGGGAAATCTTCAGTATGATTTCCAGAAGTGTAAAAGCCCAAAAACATGAAGCGTCCGCACCACCCGATGATGCTGCGGAAGGCATAGCTTATGAAGTCCTCACTTTTGCCCCTTTGTCTGAGAGCTTCCGCATATTCCTCCCAGATTTGGTCTATTGTATTGAGCAAGTTAAGTGCTTCTTCCTGCTTGCCGCTGATGGCATGAGCGAGGGCACAACACAGCAGAAACGGGAAGAACGAGCCCAGGTCGCGTCCAATGGGCCCACTGAAAGCCATCTCCCAATCGACGATGGAGACTGTGCCATCTTTGGCTGCCTCTCTTTCCACCAAGATGTTTTTCACGTGAAGGTCAGAGTGAACCAGGCAGTCTCGTGTGTTTTCATAGTGAAAGAGCATGTTGCTGGCGAGTTCCTGGCACAAGTTTGTTCCCATGGTGCGCGCAAGCAATGAAGCTCGGCTGTTGTCAGTCGAGGCTATCATCGATTCTAGTTTCTTGTGGAGTGTTGAGAATGTTGATACCATGGTGTTGCGAATGCCTGTGTTGAAGCTCGGGTCAAAGTCTTGGCAGTGTAGATTTGCCACGGACCGAGCCAATCCGGAAGCAACTCGCGGGTCCATCCAGCCATCAATAACTTGTGTAGCTAGCTGTTCATCGTCGTCGTTCCATTCTGTCACCAGCACCATCATGTCATGTACTGGTTCGCAGAGATAGGGGACAGGGGCGCAGCCTGGGTTGATTTGTGCAAACATCTCCATCATTTTGAACTCGTTTCTTGTTCTTTGGACGTCGTAATGGTTGTTCTTATCCCGGCTCCAAAGAGCGTATGGCAAGGCGAGTTTTGCAAACGCACAGCATGCTGGAGTTTCACGCAGATAAACCCTATATGAGTAGTTTGTAAGCCCTCCTGTTAGCGGCTTGGCCATCAAAACATCTCCGTCGCCAATGCGGTCTTGGACATGGAGAAAAAAAGGAAACTGCTTTGACAATCGATGGCAATGCCTCTCAATGCAGAGAAGAACATGAGCTGCCTTTTCTTCTTGATCACTCTGGCAGTTGTTTGAAACCATATCTACGCCGTCAGTTCTCGCTAGTCTATGTAACTCTCGCTGCTTGTTGTTTTGTTTTGTTTTGTAAGGAAAATGAAAAAAGTTGTGAGCTGAGTGTGGAGTCTTTAACTTACTTCCGTACGGTATCTTCTCCCGGGTTCGGGTTGAAACAGGTGCGGTGGACGTTTTTCGAACTTCCGATTGTCGCGAGTTCGCAACGCAGTACTGTATGATTTGACCGTGGCTCCAAAGATCGTTGTCTCGGCACGTTCACTTCCATGACTGTTCCAGGGTCCTACAAGGTTCCCATTGAATTGTGGAGGCCCAAGAAATAGTTGGTTTCTTCATCGCAGTACCAGCATAGCAATAGCTGAGTTGATTGCGGCGAACGTGGCTATACCCAAGTCATTTTGATAAGAATCTTGCTGCCGTGACCAGGACGGAGGATGTCCGCTTGAAACTTTCAAGATCAACAAAGTTGAACAATCAAGGTAGGGTCAGGGAGCATCAGTCTCTCTGCGGTCATCATATGTTACTGATTTCTGCGGTACGGGCTACCCAGCTAGAGTACTGGTGGGGGAGTTAATATCGATGGAAGCCGGCAGATAGCCAGACTTTTAGGAAAAGAAAAGGCGAAATTGAGGACTATGTCGCTCTTTGATGGCCGCTAGACCTCTAGCTAGCATGTGGACATTCCGCTACGGCACCACGATACTGTAGTTGACACCCTTCCCCAGCTCACTTGATACAGTAAAGAATGTTGAAAGCTGTGGCTGATAACGCACGCTGCACCGGTTTTCTAGCCTGAGCAAACATTTACTGAAACGAAACAGCAGTACAGCCACGGCAAGATAAACGACGAGACACATCAGCCACCCGAGCATTTGTGACTCTTGAGAAGATTCTTCGTACGTCTATAGAGTTTATCTTCCGGTGTATGGTGAACTGATGTGGGACCTGATGTGGCGTGGGATTGTCTAGAGGTACTAGTATACAGGTACGAGTATGCTCTCGATCCATCCAACAAGGGTAGAGAGGGGACTGAGGCGGACCTCTGAGCAAAGTATGGGTATCACCGGGGGGGTTGTGAACCTCTTGCTAGGCTCTTCTCCAAGCTACGCGAGCGAAATGCTTATCCAGGTACGCTGTACCGGCATGTCGTGGCCTCTCCAAGAGGGCAATCAGTTTTTGCGGTCGTCCCGTGCTTCGAGTTCAAACATTATGCCTTTGCTTTTGATTCCAATTTGTAAGGTGTAGTTTCACATCACTGCCCATGGTGACAACAATGTATGCAATTGCAACAGCCAAGCAGTTGTACCGGTACCGGTGTCTGCACAAGCGGGTAGCCACCGGCAGAGGACATGGCACGATAACCAGCTAGAGTGGTCCATTTGAGTGCTGGTTGCAAAATGCGAGAGAGGCACCCTACTATCATCAGGCCTATGGGATTGGGAAGCACAACGACTACTAGTACGCAACTTGTAATGCAAGACAGCAGAAATGTGGTTGGTGTTGTTACAGTTTGTGTTTTAGTTTGAGACTATTGCATCAATGTGATTCGATGTGAGCGGCCAAGGGAAGCTCGAGAGGCTGGAAGTTCCGAAGGTAATTGGCTTATCAGTGATTGATTTTGTCCCCCAGTGTTGTTGTTGAATAGTCCATTGCGATCGTCGCAATTCGTTGAAACCGTGCAGATGTGAGTTTTCGCAATAGGTTTCGTTTATGCGTTCCAGTCACCACGGCGTACAACTTCAACCTCCTCCTCTTCAGTTGTTGTCATGGCAAGCTTGGCAACAGCCACAACACCCATGCTCAAAATGCTTCCGAACATGACGATGGCTGCGATTTCTGTCTTTTCAAACAGAATGAGACCAAGGATGACATCGATGAGGACTTCTGGAATCAATGCCACGAGGGATTCGGGCTCGTTAAAAGCTCTTCGGAAAATGAGAGCTGTTCCAATGAAGCAAGCAATTCCAAAGTTCACGATCATCCAGTGAATTTGAGGTGGGCTCTCTGTCAAGTAAGCAACACCGAATTGGATGAACAACAAGCATGGGAGAATTGCCAAGAGACAGCTTTCGCCGCAAGATGCCCAGCTGAAATCCTTCTCACTTTCTTCCACATCAGGCTCTTGACTGAGAGAAACTGGAACAGCAATGAAAGCTTCTTGTTCCCCGCTCTTGCACTCGATTGTCTTGGTCATCTTTGTTGTTTGTTGTTGTCTTTATCAAAGCACTAGCTAGAGAATTGTCGAACAGCTCTTTTGTTGTGGAAAAGACCAAATTTGTGAGTTGTCTTGTGAAGGAGCTTTGAATGTACGAATGAACCGGAATGTGGGCAACGATCAACGATTGTTAACGGATTGAACGGCTCTCTAAGTGAATAAAGCGCTAAACAAGATTCTGCATTTCTTAGAGGTCCACGCAAGGCGACAGATTGGTAATAACATGTTTACGAACGTCACAAGCCTGGACAGAATGTGATCACAAGACTTCGAACCGAGGGATATGATAGTCCAGACGTCCAGACTGATGCCGGTATGCATACGCTACAATGTACATGTACAGTCGTACATGTACCAGTAGCAGTCCACTAGAAATGCCTCTTGATGCCATTCAGACGAAGGAGGATGAGTGACAGCCGACTCAGTCCAATGGGTTGATCTTGCTCTTCTGCTACTAGTATCAGGAACGATTCTATAGTTTTAGAGGGGTGCTGGCTAGCCAGTAACCTCGACATGCATGCATTACGCGTCATGGGCTATCGTACGTGTAGTTCTTATCATATATATGACAAATGACATAAATGGTTGTACAATCCAACAGTTGAGTGAGGACAGCGGGTTGCTGTGATGTGCATTGTCGCCAGCGCCAAGTTGTCATGAGTACTAGCAATCCACAACTTCAAGTAGCAGATTGTCTCTAACCTCTGAAAGAATAACTCTGGTCAGAAGCACAATCATTGGCATCCATTCGCGAGCATGCAGGGAGCTGAGAAAGTGAAGGGCACATTATATTTCGTGCCTTGCATTGCTCAAGTCGAGCTGCTCCTATGCCGTACGTTCACCAGAAATAATGTTGCTTCCCTCTCCCTCGTTGTTTCCTGAATCCACGGCGGCTTCGACAGCGGTCGGCGTCACCGAATTAGCCGAATCATCAGTCATGGGTCTTGCTGGTGTAGATCCCGTACTATGGGGTCTCCTAATCAAGGTCGATTCACCCACAGATGCAACAGCATCTAATCCACTTTTTCCAACTGCAGCGACCGCATGCACTCCACCCTTTCCCACTGCCGTCACAGCTCCCACTCCACCTTTTCCAACGGCAGTGACGGCATGCACACCTTCCTTGCCTACAGCGGTCACCACATTGACGGCTCTCTTACCAGCCATCATGGTTGATGCGGCAATGGTATGCCTCTTCGAGGATCCATCTGCACTGTGAACTTTCCGAACCGTGGACAGTCTTGGTGACCCCCCTTTTCTACTTTTCGTCCCAAACTTGCGGATCTTCGGTGACGGATCCGTGGGGTGATGATCGTGCTTCGTCGGATCCCAAAAGTGGTCCGGATGGTAGCCACTGTACATTACAAGAAGACCTTCGTTGAACTGTGCTTGAAATGTGCACACTGGCAGCTCGTTAGGTATGTTGCGAAATGGATTCTCTAACTCCCTGGCCACCTCATGAATACCACTGAGCGCCACGACCGCGAAGAAGCATAATATTGACGCAAGAACAATGTTGTCTGCGTATTGATCCATTAAAAACGCCACAGCTGGGATGGCAATCAAAACAAAGAAAACCGAGAGCTGTGCGTGTGGAAAAGGAAACGGGACAAACGTGATTTTCCGTGCATGGTTGTAGTAAACCATACCGTCACTCAAGAATTGAATGACTCGAGAAATAATTGGAGGACCAACTTTGCCTGTAGATCCATTCAAATGCTCGCGGATGATGTATTCTGTCATCCAATACCAGCACAGCTGTGTCTTTGCAAGTGGACCACGAGCCATTTGCAGGAAACGGATTTCAGAATCACTTTTAGAAAAGAAGATCAAGAGAAGTGAGTACTAGCTAGTGCGCATAGAGGCAAACTTCCCCAGCAGCACAAACTAGATAGCAGACTCACGATACTCCTCCCAGCACTTCCAAGGGTCGAGCTACACGCATCCACCACAAGCAGTTAGTTTCTGTCCAATGAGCAATGTAGCCAAGCAAAATACGCGCCGAGTCTTACCTGCGTTGTAACGAGTTCGTTCTTCGGGAGAACGAGCAGTTCCAAGGAAATATTGAATTCTCTTGATCATCCGCGTAGACCAAGACCCGTTCAAGTAGTAACTATCCAATTTGTCGGGATCCACTTCGGGCCAGGGCGAACCAGGTTTGTAGACTCCCAGGGGTGAAACTGATCCTTCCATGTCATTTCGCAGAGTGGACAAAGCCACTGCATTCATCAAGGAACACAAATGGACAAGTTCTTGCAAAAACAACGAGGGTGTCCGTCCTCCCTGATGGCTGGCGAAACTTGGTACATTGTTCAAATAGTTGGGTGAACTCGGATCCGTATCGCGAGGCTGATAGAAGGTTGCCTTTCGATCAGGAAATAACTTTCCCCAGTTCCCATCCAACCGAGGAGCCCCTGTAAGAGGAGCGGGGCCACCTGGCTCTGATTTATCCATTGCATAGCGGCGCTTGAGGCGATCTTCTCGTTCCACGTGTTTTTCAGTATTCGTTACTTCAAGGGAGTTGATTGACTTGAGAACCGCACGGTCCACGATATCACTGTTGTCGACTCGTTTGGAAGTCAAGATGGGATCCATATCAGTACTTCGCTCCGAAATGGCGCGGCTGATTCTTTTCGGTTTGGGTATTTTTTCGGGAGCTGAAGCTTCCACGACCAGGTGCCTTTGTGAATGGTCGATTTTTTGCTGCGTTTCGTCGACAATGGAGGGGTCCTCCTCTTCCGGAATGATTCCATCGTCCAGGTCATTCAAAACGTCCTTGTGTTTATCATGCGATACTTCATGGTATCTCTCCCTATCTCTGGTCAGAAAGTAAGCGTTTAGCTCTGGGTAGTCGAAGAATGAAGGTGGCTTAATGGAGTCATAATGGCCGCATTGCATGTGATAGCAACCTTTTTGATTATACAAAGAAATTCATGAGACACAAAGGTGGATAACACCGGCGAAACCGGCCACACTTTGCCAGTGTGCAATCCTTACCAGTATGTATGATAGCATCCAACCATTTGCTCTGCATTTGATGGATGGCTCCAGCAGCCTCCCAGTATCTGCTGTATCCTTGGCTTGCCCGAAACACAATCAAGAAGGAAATAGAACCCACGAGGATACCAATAGAGTAGGGATGCTGTACTTCATTGTCAGTTCGGTTACTTGCATCCATAGAGCCGTCTGGGCTTTGAATGTATCGAATGACAATTAGAGTCACCACAGCGAGCATCCCAGGGATGATGGATCGGTAGATTGCAGAGCCATGCACTCGAAAGATGAGGTTAAGGCCAAAGGCCGACCTATCATAGGTGATCATGGTGGACAAAGATTCTTCTTGGTATTATGGATGTTGTGGAAAAGACAATGACCTGTCAACCGATCAGGAATGGAACAATGGGACAGTCGCTTAGTCCTCTTGCAAAGAGAGCTAGCTGGCTAGGTGCGCTTTCGATTTGAACTGGTAGGTTACCTCCACCACTAGCAAGAGGTGTCAATGAGACTGACCGGCACAATCCTATTTGCTGATCAAAGCCGGAACTACAAACTCTGCAACTTCCGCAACGACGCCAACGCTTTCAGCTGCAGCCAGACTTTGTCAGAAGTACAGTATTTTCCGGAAGCTTTATGGTATGGTTATGGGGAAGCACAAGCAGCCGCAAAAACTCAAACCAGCAAAAACTGAGCGTGGGAAGAATGCTCTAAAAGAAATAATGCCCGGAGAGCTGGCTTGGTGGTGTCAAAAGTTTGGAATCCAACGGGTCGAACACCCATGACTGACACTAGATCTAAGCTCTAAAAGTCACGAGAACTCTGTTTTTTGGCACAGATGATGATGCATGATGCATGCACCCACCCGCAGGCCTGTCGAGTCTCGAGTCGAGTCGTGTGAGAGTGACGAGTCGAGTCAGAGTCCGTCTGTTTTTTTTTAAAAGGCACTACCTGGTACCGGTACAAGGCGTAGTACGGTACCGGTACGTAGACTACTGTAGCTCGAGCTGAATGTTCCGTACTCGAAGGCTCCTTCTTCTTGGGCGAGCTCAATCTACAAGTACATGTATGCATACCAGCAGACAACAGATATCTTGCGTTATGATCACCGATATGAGGGGTATTGGCCCCTCAAGCAAACTGACTGGTCTCCAGTGTCTTCTTCCTTCCCTGGGGATATATGCAGCACGTAACGCAAGAATTTAGTTGAGGTCCCTTTCTCAAGCTTTACAAAAGCTCAGGGTGTGTCGCAACGAAAAAGCTATTCTCCTTGGGCAATGGTACCGTTTAGTGTCTGGAATGCACTGTCTGCTGCGGGCTTGAGATTGAGGTCAAGTCAAGTCGTTACATGTTTCCGCAGCTCTGAGGATGTAAATAAAGGATGCAAATGGTGAGTCACTAGTTCAACAGGGACTGTGTATCACTGTGTTGTCGTCAGAGAATGGATGTTCCAGCCAATTCTAATTCCGCAAACGCTGAAAGAACCAATTGAGCAAAGAGCCACCAATGCAAATTCGTTTCATAGCTCAAGTTGAGCTCTTGATGGGAAAATGGCGTCGACGCTGAGGCTGAGGCTGCTACCGAGGTTGTCTACTACTAGTAGGCAACGCTGCTTTCCTCTTAACACTAGTAGGAAGGCTTGCTATGTGCGCTTTCAAAGCTCTTTTTCGTCAGAAGATGACAAGGAAGAAGACCTTCCAACGAGCGTCAAACCAGAACTGCCATCAATTACGTCGCTGCCAGATGCGACACTACGAGGGGTGGGCCAAGTGATCTTTCTTAATTCAACCACTTCAGGCCTGGCTGTCTTGGGTGGCCTGGCCATTGGCAACCCTTATCTTGCGGTTCTAGCAGCAACGGGAGCGGCAACAGCCACCACAGCAGCTCATTTCTCAGGGCTCGATAAAGCAGCTCTCCAAGATGGTCTCTTTGGATACAATGGATGTCTGGTCGGTTGTGCAGCTGCAGTGTTTATCAATCCACTTCCTGCTGCATCACTGTTATCGCCCATTGCTTTGAACGCCGCCACTGCCGGCATGACCACGACAATCTTGGGGTCGGCTGCAACACCCTTTGTAGCGTCTGCCCTCAAACCAGCCTTGGGATCAGTACCTCAGTTCACCCTTGCCTTTAATATGGTCACACTGTCCGTTCTCTTGCGGACAAAACCGCTATTGGCAGCAGAAGAACCCACTGCTACAGAAGGGGCTGCAGATGCTGCTGAGGCTGTCACGGCCCTGACGGATGTTCTGATTCATGCGCCCTGGAAAGGAATTTCTCAAATATTTGTGGTCGAATCGTCCCTTGCCGGTGCTGCCATTGTTGGTGGCATTGCCTACTATTCTAGGGGTCTTGCTGCTCATACATTGTTGGGTTCTTCTATTGGTGCCGCCACTGGTGCGCTAATGGGAGCCGACATGGCTTCGCTAGCCATGGGACTGTATGGATTCAATTCGGCGTTGACCAGTCTAGGCGTTGGTGTCTTTTATGTGCATTCACCTCAAGTCATGGCACTAAGTGCAGGAGGAGCAGCGGCGACAGCAGTTGTGTTTGGGGCCATGGGAGACTTGTTTGGCGCATATGGCTCACCCTGTTTGACCCTGCCGTTCTGTCTCACCATGTCCGGTTGCTACTTGTTGGCGGACACCATGCCTGGGTTGAAATTGGCAGAGGCCCCACATTCGCCTGAGAGGAACGAATAGATAGAAAGGTCTTGCGATGTGACGATACGGTTGTCAAACCAGATTAGCTGTTGCTATCTTTTCTTTTGAAGTGGTGGCTTTGTAAGCTTTCGGCTAGCTATTTTGACTGATTTGAATAGTTTTTGTTCATAGCTATTACGTTTTCCTTTCAGAGTATAGCAATAGTAAGATACAGTGAGGTACGGGAAACCTAGAAGTGATCTAACCCACCACATCTGCCCCCGTACTGTACTATGTATGTAGAAAGACAAGATACCACCAGCAACTGTAATAGCGTTTACTTTTTCTTTTGATTCTTTGATAACTTCCTTGACACTTTAGCAAATCCAACCGCGACATTCTTCTTTTCGGTTTTCATGATAACATCAATCTTAGCAATCATTCGTCCAACAAGCTGAGGTTCAGAATCTCCTTTGCTCTTGCCCTTTCAATGGCTTCAAGATCTTCCTTTGACAGCTCATTTCCGAGCAGAATTCCGGCAACGGCACCGTAACAGCAGCAGCATGGATATTGCCATGGGGCAGCAGGGACGCAGCCGAAGCAAGGAAGAGGAGGGGGGCAACAGCAGCACGGTATCCACTCAAAAACCATTGTGAGATGTGTGACTATGAAACTGCTGGTAGGCTTTCACTCGCAAGGATGGTTGGTTTATGGATGAAACATCCTACTGGTTGTTTTCTGCGATAGCACCCGGAACACTCACATGCTTGTTGGTGTAATGGGCCGATCCTGTTGTCATTGTGTGCCTTGCAACCGAGCGCTTTCCGGTGCTCCGATCGTCGCTTACTGATCCGTCAAACTTACTTTCTCACCTTGGCGGTCACTCCCGAGCGCAGGATGGGCTGAGTCCCGTCACAAAATACACGCAAACGTGGATGACCCCAGCGCCCCTAAACCGCAACAAACCAAAAGTGATGGCAATGTTGAATCGAGTCGATTTTTCCATTGAATTTATCTCGACGTTCTATTATGCATACTAGTGGTATGGTCGTAAATGAAGATTGAACCAATGAAATCTGGTGCTCTGCTTTCGGACAAGCCCAGTGGAGCAAGTCGCAAAAAAGTATCATCTCTTCTTTGCCCGTTATGATGGCTTGGTGTTGTTCTGCTACAACAACCTAAGAAGTCCAAGAATCCCAATGACTTGCGAATGCCGAGGACTGATCCTTGTGGAAGAGACACTCCAGACCGTGTGTTGGCCCATGAACCGCTTCTACAACTCGAGTGAAAAAGACAGGCACGAATTGGAAGGGCCGTTACGCCTCGAGGAAAAAGTGGATGGGACCCAAGTCAACCTCTTTTATTCGACTAATCATCACAGATGGATGGCCGCCACGCGACATACCTTTTGTGAACAAGACAAGCTGTATCAAGACCTGCTGCTAGCGTCCTTGGGCAACCATGTCACCTCCCTGGACGAAATTCCTGGGTTGGACCGAGACATCACCTATTGCCTTGAAGTTTGTTCCATGGAGAACCGTGTTGTGCGAAAGTGCCCAAAACCGACAACTTTCCTGCTGGCGGCGTTTGACTTGAAAACTCATCATCAATCAATACCCGATGATCAGCTCGACATCTTCACGGCCTTTGAACGACCCATTGTCTACAACAATCCGCGAGGTGATGAAACAGACCCTCAGGCCATTCTGACGACGTGTTGTCAGAAAGAGAGTCTCTTCGAGGGACTGGTGCTCAAAGATTGTCACTTTCGTAGACAAAAACTCAAGTCTTCTCTCTATTCCAAGATCCACAAACTCAAATATCGAGGATTTCGTCTCGTAACTCCCGACTTGGCGGTGCCTTTGATTTTGAGCAACCAACACCACGCCATCCTGGAAGCTCTACAAGACCTTCGTCCAGACGAGGTTGACGAAATCAAGGCTCGATTTGACAAGTACGAGGAGCTAATCGACGGACAACTCCTTCGTCTGGGAAATCTTTGGAAAACAAGAGTCTGCAGAGAAACGGACAGAAGAAAGCAGTATGAGATTTGTCGCGATTCTGGCTTGGTTTGTGCCGACATCTTGTTGAGGAAGTGGACACAGGACCAACTTTTCGATGCCAAAGACAAACCCTGCGACCGCGTGTTGCGCGAAATACTGTCGTCCGACCCACCCAAATGGTGTGATTATCTGTTGAAGAAGAAGAATCTGTTGGATGCCAACAATCCCCACTCGCGCTTTTTGTCTGCCTCTCACGGACCCCGCTATTGCATGCCCACCAAACCACCACCTGAACCAGGAGTAGCTCCCCACATGCCGTCCCGACTTGCCGACGGTAGCTGGCACGTGGAATGTCCGTGTGGCCAAGGCCCCATGAAACTGCGACGCCTGAAATGCGATTCGAACCGTTATCGTCTGTGTCATTGCGGCGAACGGATCGGCATTCATTGTTACCGCTCTGGTTTGTTGTTGTGGCAATGCGATGCCTGCGGAGCTGACCACGAGGCTCATCAACGAGATGGCCAATGGACCGACAAGGTCTTCACAGCAGGACAGCCTCTGGGCGTTGCCGCCACGGCCGCCACCAAGCGTTGGCGACTCCACGTGCACGAATATCTCGATGAGTGGAAACGACAATCGAGCCACGACGAAGCGTATCAGTTTTTGGCGGATGGATTGGGTCTTTCTCGTCACGACGCGCACGTGTCTTTGTTTGACGCTCGCGTGTGCTATCGCGCCATCCAATTGCTGTCGTCGTCGTCGTCTCCCTCGACCGAAGATACCGGTAATCAATAATAATACCACTATTTTAATTAATAAGATACTTTAGCTAGCTTTCGAAAGAATGATGATTGGTTCGTACTGTGCTTTTCCTATCAGTCCAGGGCACCTATTTGGTTCAGATAGTCAATGGAATCTTGCAAGGCTTCTCGTGTGGTCTTCACTGGCTGTTGTTGTAATAGGGACTGCATATTGTCAAGATTGAACTGCGTCGGTTTGACCTTGTCATCTCCTTGGTAGGGTGTAAAGGGCGGCAGGTTGGGATATAGTTCGCGCAGGAGTTGCAAAATGTCATTCCAATGCAAGCTTTCAATGAGACTCATGTATCGTGCATGCTGGTTGATATCGGTAGCTTTCAATTGGAGTATTCGTGTGTGCATCCTGGCACAATCCTGTACATGAATAAAGCTCATGGAGTCATTGGGTGCGAGAGACTTTCCACCTCGCAGCCACTTTTGCAAGCTTCCCATGGTTCCGTCAACCTTGGTGATCTTGTTGTTATTAATTCGAGTGGTGGGCCTTCTCAATTGAGGTCCAATGACCATGGTCGGACAAATAGCGGCATAGACAAAGTCGGGTGACAACAGAGACGGTCGATGTTGTGTAATCCACTCTTTGACGAGTTGTTCTTGACTGGTTTTGGTGCATCCATACCAATTGTCGCGTTGCTGTTGACTCACGGGATCAGACCAGTGTGACTCATCCTTGACGGCTGGTTCCGGTCGCGGCGCCACGGCTGCCATGGAGGATGTCAGGACGAGGCATCGGACCGTGTTGGCGTGTCGACGGAGACAATCCAGCAATTCTTGTGTGGAAATCATGGCTGGATTGAAAATGTCTTCTTTTCCACTGTGGTTGGATCCGAATTTGACACTCAAGGGTGTCGCGGAGTGGATAATGGCATCGCATCCCTTCATGGGAGCATCAAAGACTTGACTGCCGGGACCGGCACATGCCAAGTCTCCCGTGGAAAAGAGTTTGAGGTGGCTCTTGGCGTTTGTGAGTTGCTTCAGGTGCTCGACAGAGGCTTCTTTGCTGGCATCTCGGACACATGCATGCACCGTGTGTCCAGAACAGAGCAAGTCCTTGACGATGTAGCTGGCCAGATACCCATTGGCTCCCGTCACCATGACGGTTCTAGCGTTGCCAGGAGTCTGCACTCTAGTAGAAGTAGTCGTACTGGACTCGGCATCATCTTGGAGAGGGGACATTGAGTGACCTCCTCCGCCTCTTCTGCTAGCCATAACAGGCGGAGACGAGGAGGGAGGATAAGCCACAACAGGGACAGGATTTGCCGCTACCAACATGACGACGATCAACACAACAACGTGGGTTAGGACGAAGCTGTGAGTATGGCTGCGGAGTAATAGCCTCGAGCGGAAGTAATGGAGGCAGCAAGGCATCATCATGTGATCATGTGGCTGTGC
This sequence comes from Seminavis robusta, assembly GCA_903772945.1. Taxonomy (NCBI): domain Eukaryota; phylum Bacillariophyta; class Bacillariophyceae; order Naviculales; family Naviculaceae; genus Seminavis; species Seminavis robusta. The sequence goes on from CAICTM010000025.1 coordinate 158,426, forward strand.
TCTGTGCTTTATGTTAGACTTCTTCCAGCTTCTCACTGTTCGAATGTTCAGTGTGCGTGGCAACACTTACTTATGGCCCTTTTCATTATTATTTCCTTCGCATTTGGCTCTGCGGCTCTGCGGAACTTGAAGCTTGGACCGACCTGCTCACTGAAAGCTTCACTGGAACATTGAAGCTTCTTTGTGGATCCACCGAGATCTTGGAGCATTGAATCAGTCCGGTCACGAGTTTAAGATCATTGCACAAATTTAATAAGTCAGCGGGAGCTGCGATACCTCGGCAGAAAGACAGATAGAAGAAGGATGACATGTTTGAGATTACACCCTTCTTTCACCCTTCTTTCAAGCTAGCCCGGGCAGCAACACACGACGAGTCGGGTGTTGTCGCCCGGTATCATTCCCTCATTATAATCTTCTTGTTTATTTAAGCTAGCCCTCTAACCATAATTTTACAGCTGTCACACTGACAACCGTATGTACCTGTAATTTTTGTAGCTTCTGCTGGCTTATTGTGTTGAGTGCACTAACCTTGAATAGTCATGATTTATTCCTACCCCTAAATTTGTAGAACCTTCAATTTCCATTTTTGTTGGCTTACGCCTATCTCTACCCTATATTTTGGCTTCACCGGAACAGGAAACAGAAAATAGGAAATTGGATAGGAAATACCGAAAAAGGGGGTGAGGGCTCAGGCAGATAGACTGCCGAGGTCAAAATTGAAATTGTGAAAAACCGAAATTCACCAAAACAGGGGGATCCCACAGACACAAAATTTGCCATTTAAGTCAGCGGAAGCTGCGATACCTCGGCAGAAAGACAGATAGAAGAAGGAGGATCATGTTCGAGATTGCACCCATCTTTCAAGCCAGCCCTGGCGACAACACCCGACTACGTCATGTGTTGCCGCCCGGTATCATTCATTCCCTCATTGCAACCTTCTTTGTTAAGCTAGCTAGCCCTGGCGACAACACCCGACTACTTCGTCGACTACGTCGTGTGTTGCCCCCCGCTACTCTATAATTTACCAGCTGCCATTCCCTTATTGTAACTCTAACTTTACAGCCCTGCTGGCTTATTGTGCTTTTGTGCTGATTGCACTAACTTTAAATATTAATGATTTATTCCTACCCCTAACTTGTATAACCATCAATGTTCAGTTTTGTTGTTATGACTATCTCTATCCTTATATTTTGGCTTCACCGGAATGGAAATAGGAAATAGAAATAGAAATAGGAAATAGCATTTAAGTCAGCGGGAGCTGCGATACCCGCAGAAAGAAAGATAGAAGAAGGAGGATCATGTTCGAGATTGCACCATCTTTCAAGCTAGCCTGGCGACAACACCGACTACGTCTGTGTTGCCGCCCGGTATCATTCATTCTCCCTCATTGCAACCTTCTTTTTATTAAGCTATCCCTGGCGACAACACCCGACTACGTCGTGTGTTGCCGCCCAATACTCTTAATTTGCCAGCTGCCATTCCCTTTGTAACTCTAACCTTTACAGCTCCTGCTGGCTTATTGTGCTGTTGTGCTGATTGCACTAACCTTAAATATTAATTCCTACCCTAACTTCATCAATGTTCAGTTTTGTTGGCTTATGACTATCTCTATCCTTATACTTTGGCTTCACCGGAATAGGAAATAGGAAATTCGGCTTTTTTTCAGCGTTCGTCTCCTGTTTCCTAGTTTGCTCGCACTTGGATCCTATGACGAATACATGCACAACCGAATATTTCAATCCAGCCATTGTAGCGAGTGTACCGTAGAGTTACATCGATCCTGACAGTACAACACACACTCAGGTTCCGCTTCTGGCTACACTCCGTTACGGTACCTTGCTTGGATCTTATGACGAATACAGCACACCGAACATTGTCAATCCAGCCATCGTAGCCAGCTACCGTAGAGTTCATCAATCAGTGACAGTGCAACAGTACCGAACACACGCAGGTTCGACTTTGCTCGTGCACTCGTTACCTCGCATTTGATCCTTATGACGAATACATGCCACAAACCGAATATTGTTAATCCAGCCATTGTAGCCGGCTACCGTACAATTACATCGGCGACAGTGTCAACAGTACGAACACACTCAGGTTCCGTTTTGCTGGCTACACTCCATTGCCGTACCTTGCTTGGATCCTTATGACGAATACATGCACACCGAATTGTCAATCCAGCCTATTGTAGCCAGTTCCGTAGAGTTAATCGATCCGTGACAGTGGCAACAGTACCGAACACACAGGTTCCGCTTTACTGGCTACACTCCGTTACTGGTATCTTGCATTGGATCTTATGACGAATACATGACAAACGAACATTATGAATCCAGCCATTGTGGCCGCTGCGGTATAGCTACATCGACGACAGTGGCAACAGTACCGAAAGTTCGGCTTTGCTCGCTACGGTTACGGTACTCGCATTGGATCCTTATGACGAATACATGCACAACCGAATATTGTCAATCCAGCCATTGTAGCCAGTTACCGTAGAGTTACATCGATCCGTGACAGTGGCAACAGTACTGAACACACAGGTTCCGCTTTACTGGCTACACTCCGTTACCGGTACCTGCATTGGATCCTTATGACGAATACATGCACAACCGAACATTGTCAACTAGCCATTGTAGCCAGCTATCGTTGAGTTCATCGATCGTGACAGTGGCAACAGTACCGAACAAAAGCAGGTTCACTTTGCTCGCTGCACTCGGTTACCGCATTGGATCCTTATGACGAATACACTCACAACGGAATATTGTCATCCAGCCATCGTAGCCAGCTGCCGTATAGCTAGTGGCAACAGTACTTGATTTCGCATACAGGAAAATGGGTACCGACACAGGAATCACCACCAAAACAGTAGGAAATAACAAGAAGGGATGAATCCGGTAGGAGGGTCCACTCTCTTGTGTGTTGTCGAGTAGCAGCCTTGCTCCTGTTCCCTTTCAATGACTGCGACGTTGTTCATGCTGTTGGTAGGCTGGAGTTAACAGTTTCCTCCGTACACATACGTCCGTAGCGATAGCCTCTTCTTCCTCGTGTTATTCGAGCGATCAATCGTTCGTTGGACGCGCCAATGGAAATTCATCGGCCGTCAGCAACAGCAGAGAAAACAACAAATAGATATAGGTTTTGTTTTCTGTGCTCACTGCAGACGACCGGAGACTTACCTTGTTTTTCAAATTGCACCAACTTGGCTGTCATGGGCCGAGAACTGACTGCCATCCCATGTCCATAGGATTCAATGAGGGATGGCTTTCCAATCTACACCGGAGAAGGATGGCTTGAGTGGGGCTTGGATAACAGAGGTGCGACCGATTGATTCGAATAATTAAAACAACTCACCTGTTGACGGCAGATTACTCCTTCCGTCCATAGAAATCAATGAGGGAGAGAAGTCAGCGCTGTACCTTCAATTAACACTCTGATAATAGGCTTACCTCATTGCGATCGATCGATCAATCGATCGATCGATCAATCGATCGATCAGCCGATTGAATAAAGAACTCCTCCTACGGTTACCACTCTTGTCGGCCAAGCTGGATTTACCTCCTGTTTACCATAGGAATACAATGAGGAGAGAAATCAGTGCTGCACCTTCAATAATAACACACTTGATAATAGACTTACCCGTACTAGCTAGTAGTAGTAGCCATCGATCGATCGTTGACGGCCGAGCTGGAATTCTCTCCTGTTTACCATAGAAATTCAATGAGGGAGAGAAGTCAGCGCTGTACCTTCAATAACAGGCTTGATAACAGAAATAAATAAATAAATAAATAAATAAATAAATAAATAAATACAGATACCGGAATCGAATCGATCGACCTTAACCTTAGTAACTTCAACGTTCTTTTTATCCACGAATCGATCTAAATCTTTCGAAGAGAACCTGTTACTTAAGATACACATGACCGTTGATCTGCAACTGAAGTGCGGTACTCTATTTTACACAGTAAACGCCGGCAAATCGATTCCAGAGTGCTACTGAGGGGGTAACAAAAGGTGCGTCGTCTCATTGAGACGAAATAGGAAATAGAAAATAGGAAATAGGAAATAGGAAATAGGAAAAATAGAAAGCATTAAAGGGGTTGAGACTCAGGCAGTTTACCTGCCGAGGTAAAGGGGTTGAGAACTCAGGCAGTTTACCTGCCGAGGTAAAGGGGTAGAGGACTCAGGCAGTTAGACTGCCGAGGTAAAGCCTATGCTTCATAGATCGAGAAGATCGACGGTCTTTCCAGTCTGCAAGACATTACTTCGTTGAAGCTTGATAACCTACATGTACTACTAGTAGCTAGCTAGCACCAACATGTACAGAAGATGTCTTCACAGCCTTATCAAACGATCGTGGCCACCAGTGTTGAGACCCCCTGGGAGGCAATTATCTTCACTGAGCAGTGACAGGGGTATCCCGCTTCATTATGATTGGGTCCATCCACCCGAAACACAAGAATTGGACCATGTGGTGCTCTTTCTCCACGGTCTGCTGGGAAATGGCCGTAATGTGAGGACCATGGCCAAGAAACTATGTGATGCATCGCAACGACCAGGAGTACTTCTCGATGTACGAGGCCATGGCAATTCCAAAGTAGTGCAAAGCGCCACTACTAGCAGTACCTTTGCAAGCTGCGTGCAAGACGTGCATCAAACACTCGAGGCCATGGTTCCACAAGTCCACCCAGAAACTGAAATAACTCTTGTGGGACATTCGTTGGGGGGGCGCATCTCGCTGCAATATGCACACAATCATGTCACAACAAAAAGCAACAACAACAACAATAGCAACAATCCACTGCAACGCATCTGGTTGCTGGATACGGTCCCGGGAGAAGCCAATGATGCTGTCGAACGGGTCGTCGGAGCCGTCACGGACATTTCCTCCAAAGCACCCATTACCGACAAGAAACAACTCGTCCAACAATTGACCACCGACTATAAAATTGACAAGGGCACGGCACAATGGTTGGCTTCCTCGTTGCAAAAAAAGACAAAGACGGACGAGTTGCAATTCAGTTTTGATTTGACTGTCGTTAATGATTTGTTGACGAATTTTCATGAGCAAGATTTTATGCAATTGCTACAGGAAATTCTAGAGACAAATACTGTCACGGTGGATTTGGTACGAGGAGGAAAAAACAAAGGTTGGACTGAAGCTAATTTGGCACCACTGCGACAACTCCAACAAGAATATCCCAGCAACTTTGGAATGCACGAATTGCCAAAGGCAGGTCATTGGGTCCATGTCGATGATTTGCCGGGATTATTGGATGTGATGGAGGTATAAGTAATTTTGAATAATGGATTGAGTCTGGCTATCTAGTCGAGTGCAGAAGATGAAACATGTCAAGAAACATTGTTCTTCTTTACGGTACATGTACTACCGATGTAGCGTGGTCTGTGTTTTGTTGCCAAAGCGCAGCCTGTAGTCCCACAATCATCAGTGTCAATTAATAATTATGGAGATCTTGAAAAGCCCGAGGTAGTGTTGTGGTCTTCACTGCACTGAGAAATTCACTGAACTGGATGCCCTCGTCTCCTGTGACTTGTCACGTAATGAAGTTTCATTATTTGTGTTGGGATACCGGTAGTCCAACAGAATTCACGGGGCTTCATCCTTTATTTTGTGTGCGCGCGGAGTTCACGGCAGTGCAAAAGGATAGACTATTTCCAGTCTTTGGGAAGGGGCTGCGGCAACATCGCTCTCTGGCTGTGTCTACACTCCACTAGCTAGCTAGTTGGTTTCACGCGTATTTCCTTGCCTCTTGGGAATCTCCTGTCATCGTGCTCATACCAAAAGGCTTGTTCATAGACTTGTTCTCGGGGGACACTGACACTACTTTGGTCATCTGCATCATCCAATTTGTCGTCGTCGTCGTCGTCGTCAGTCACGACTAGCTTCATGCCTTCACAGCCGCCCTGTTCTTTTGTCCAGAGTGGTATTTTTTGGTGATTGTCGTCATGATTATCATCATTATCATCGTCTGGCCGTCTCACTTCGTCATTCCACGCCTGTTGACTGGCCAGAATGTTGGGCCAAAACGGATACGTGGAACATTGAATGGGTCTGGCATCGTAAATGCGACACGTATTGTCGTCTTGCAGAAATATACAGCCATGCTGGTGGTCTTTATTGGTGGTTGTTGTTGTTGTTGTGGTGGAATGATCTCGTAATCGAATCCACATCCTTTCTTCTTCTTCTCCCGGGTTGGTGGTGGAATCTTCCAGTAGAGTATGCGAGGCATAGTGTTGAATGAATTCCTGCTTGGACATGTCGAGCAAGTCGGCGGCTTGTTGGTGTTCTTCGGGAGTCATGTAGACATTTCCCTTTGTCTTGCAACATTTCCCACAACCGGTACATTCAAAGGGCAAGGATGACATTTGTCGAAACCATTGATACTCCTTCCGTGCTTCCCCTTGCTTTTGTATTTGTCGCAACCAATACGCGTCAGTATTATTGTCGTTGTTGGTGTCATCGTTCCAATTGATCGTATCTGAATCAGTAGTAGTAAAGGTTCTGGTAGAACTACTGGCATGTCCCCGTTGAGAGAAATACTTCTGGAAGGTCGGTATTCTTCTTGGACGGCGGGAAACAACCAGGAAGGCCATGGATGTTGATGCAAGCAGCGTGGAAGTCACCAGGCACCAGGAAAACAACACGGTCATCGTTGACAGAGATCCAGAAGCTCTAGACTAGCTAGTAGCTGAGTGAATACCGATAGCGAGGGTGTCGAATGAGTGGCAATCCGATGCCCATCAAACATCAAACATCAAACGCCAACGGCAACCATCAAAAGGGAAAGAAATGACACGTACGTGGTTCACGAATGCAGTCCCTGATTCTTTCCTGGATCTGCACTTCCAAAGATTTTGGCTTCTGGTCGATCTGCGGCAGTTGACACCACCATGATGCCCACACTTCTCACTTCTTGAATCAATCCCAAAGCAAAGAGGACAAAGAACACAACCAACAAGCAAGCAAGCAAGCAAGCAAGCAACCAGTTGACAAACCCATTCTATCTCCATTAGCCAGTTTCTTATAGTGAGGTGTTCATCAGCTCATAAACTCACGCAATAGTCGAATCGGATCCATTCTCTCAAGATCACCGAATTCTTTCCACTTACTACAGTACCGTACAACTGAACTACTGCTCCAGGATGAGCTTTCCTCTTCGTGCCATTATCCGATCTCCCATGGCAGCGAGACTTCTCGCTACCAGGCCTGTCGTCAGATCCAATCTCGTAGCAAAGGCGTTCTTCTCGGACAGTATCACCGTGAGTTCACTTCTTATATTATCTATCTTTCTTTCTCTTGTTTTCTTTTTCCATTATTTTCTCACTCTATTCAAATTCATTCATGTCATACTGCATGTAATATATTATAGTACTCTGGCGGACAAGCCAGTGAAGGCCAAGGTGGCTTTTACGGATCCGGTGGTGCCCGTGCCGCTCCCGAGAATACGTCCCAAGAACACGACAATAGCGAAGAAGAACGATCCAAAATGTTGGCCATGGCGGCAGACGTACAGAGCATCACACATACCATGCAAGAACTAGAAACACTCGAACAATTCTTGCAACGAGAAGAAACCGAAAATCCAGGACAAGTCTCGGGACGATCCATTGAACTCAAAAATTCCATCAAGAAACTCATGACCAATCCAGAAGTATTGGACACCCTCAATCGATTGGAATTGAATGGATCCCCTGTATGGGGATTGAGCATGGCCGAACGACAACTCGTAGAGTTGGCACGAGATAAAGTCAATGAGTGCTAAATTTTAAAAAAGAATGGAGGAGAAGACGAAGTAAGTTCAAATAAATAATCAACTGGAACGGAAGGAAGGAACGAAGGAATCAATGAAACTATTCCAAACAAGTGCAGTACACATGCCACTTGGCTCAATGACAAAAAGTACAACTAGGCAGTAATAGTTTTTTAGAAATCGTGCACTGAAACAGTATACTTTTGCTGCTCGAAGGAAGATATGCCTTGAGGTATCTGAGAAGGCTAGCAGGGAGGCCACTACAACGAGGAATAGTACCAGTACCTGCAGGATCAATTCAGCAATGTAAGGTTTTGAGGACGACGACCACGACGACGACGACGACATGGATCTAGAGGTTCAGTGCACTACGTGCTTGTGTAAAGGAGGCCATCAAGAGATTTAGACCCGGAACGTTGGGCTTCTATCACTGCTATAGTAGTCCCATTGAGACTAAAAAGCCAGCCATAACCCAAACAGGACAGGTCATGTCAAAGTACTGTAGACCCAACTTTGCTCTTGGGATTCCACATGCTACAGATTGTCACATTGAATTCTCTGCTCTGCTCTGCATATGATCAACAGACGGATGGTTGACCTGACATCCAACATGTTACAAATGTGCTACGTTCGCTCCACCATCAATTCAGCTTGGTGCTGGTCCCCGGGCGGAGGTTGGTATCAGCCACTTGACATTGATTGCCGTCTCATTCTGGTTGATCCTTTTCGTTGAATCAACTCCCGCACACTGCATGAGGAAAACCCCACCGCTTGCTACTCTGCCGTACTAGCTAGCTAGTATCGTTAGAGATACTACTGTAGTACCGTACCGGTAGCATTTGGCTGCCCATTGAAAGTGCAGGGGCGTCGTAGTGACCAAGGCGAGCTCCAAGGGGGCTGACTCAGCCTGTCGTCCTTCTTTCGGACATCCGCCACGTACGAGAGAAAAGTGGAAAAATGAGCGTCATGTGCTTCCAGCCTGTTGGCTTTTGTTCCGAACAATGCCACCGCATTGAACTTCTTCAAGACTGGCGACTGGTATTGTCGTTCCACTCTAGACTACTTCATCTTCACTGAAGACCAGAATTCTGGAGCGAAGAGTCGATCAAAGCAAGGAAGGTAATTGGTTGCTCTCCGAAGGCTTCACTGCATCCTAATCTAGAGAACTAGCTGTCTAGCTATCTATCTGGTGATAGCAGAGATCTCAAGCTTTGACAGGCCTGTGTCAACGGGTATATCTTGCCATTCAGAGAGATCAATTTGTTGCATTATTTCCCACAAACTGAGCTGAAGGCAGGACGATGATTCAATTATCCTGCCCAAAGCTTCTCCTTGCTGGCCTTTTCCTGTGCTTTCTTTGGGCCGGCAATGATAATCAACGAGTGCAAGCAGCATTTTTGTCCCCGCGACAATCAGTATCCAGGCAACAATTTGCTACACACTCTCCGTCATTATCATCATCTAATCTTCAGGCGGGTCTCAACAGAGAAAATGAAATTCGTCGAAAGATTGCCGATCTCAAGCGTGATGGCAAACTCAAGAACCAACCGTCGGTGCCACAAGACGATGGAACACGAAAAAGTGCTACCCCTGTGGCAGAACAGTATGGAACCAAGCTGAGAAACAAACTGGGAGCCAAAAAAGCCAAGCTGTTGGGTACCACAGTCGCGGGAGAAATAGATGATGATGAAGACGAGGCACTCCTTGCTGAATTGGATCAAGATGACGACGAAGAAATCACTACAACAACTGGGAGGCGGGAAGCCAGACTTGGTGCCTTGCCACGAGAAGTAGACGAAGAGGAAATCGGCAGTTCCAACTATGCGCCACCGTCAGCATCTGATTCCAGCAGTACCGATGACTTCAAGAACTTTGATGCATCTCTGTTTGAGGATGACAATGACGAGGAAGAAGAGTTATCAGAGGAAGAATTAGTTGAAATGGTAGCTGAAAAGCTGGCGGAAAAGCGACGACGAGAGCAAAAAGCAAAAGAAGCCAAGGCTAGCGAAAATGCCAAGAGACGGCTCGCCGAATTGCAAAAGGAGCAACTCGAGGCAAATAATCAGGGCTCTAGTAGTGGAAAGACAACAACTGGCATCGGCGGTAGGTGGATGAAAGAAGATAATGTGACTGCATCTGCTGACTACAAGCCCAGTAAGAGTGGAACTTGGGGTGTCTTTGAACGACCCAAAGACATCTCAAAAACGTTTGGAGGTGGTAAGCGAGTAGGGGCAGGATACACACCCGACAATCTGAACAAAAAGAAGGCAGAAGAGGCAACTCGTGACCGGTTAAAGCAGTATCGAGAAAAGGTAGGCATTGATGTGCAATCCGAGAAAGATCATGCAGAAGAAATCGATCAGGCACTGGCCATTGGGCGGAGAGCCATGGAGGTACGTTCCGTGTACTGAGGCGTTTGCGCCGTGGAAAGGCACTCTAGCTGCACATCATTTTGAGTGGATCTTCTTGACAATGCATGTGGGCTTACGACGTATTCTTTCCTTGCAGCGAGGAATCTACGGGACAGCGGCTTCAGCCCTGGAGAAGGTCACCAAGTGGTGTTCGACCAACAGTGTTGTAGGTGGCAAAGTCTTTTTGGAACTTGCAATGGCATACGAGGCGGTGGGGCGTACACAAGAGGCCATCACGGTCTACACGACGCTGTCCAAGAGTCGTATTGAAGAAACAAAGTACAACGCCAAGCGTCTTCTGTATGGCATTGAAGCTATGCAATTCATGCGGGATGAGGCTCGAAGCCCAGAGTTCTCTCGCAAGAAGATCCGAAACACTTTCATCGATACAACCGGATTGGCCAACATTGCTCAGAACTTTGATGATGTTTACAATACGGCGTACATTGACTTGGATTCGGGGTATTACCGTCGCCTCACTGAAAGTGTGGTCCGATCCAACCGTGAAGCACGTCAGATCCTTCTCAAAGCAACCGGAGCAGGTGAGGTACCACGGTTAAAGATTGTGCAAGCTCTTCGATCCATCTCAAGGCACTTTGATGATGCCTTGGAACAAGAAATCGAAATGAATAAACCTGCGCCGGAACCTGTTGCATGGATGGATGGGAAACCCCTTGTGGTGGAACCAGAAAAGGACGACATGGCTCTCATCATGACTGGAATGGATGAGTTTGCTCTGGCAAGTGCAGAGCAGATGAAGGAGAACATGGCGGGAGCGTGGCGGTTGCAGTTGTTGGCTGATAAACGTGGGGATGGAGTCAAGTATTACAACACGTCCTATTCCTGGCAAGAGCTCGACACAGAATCGATGACGTTCACTAGTTCTGGTGTTGCTGGATTCCTTACTGTGGAACAATCCGGAGGAATTGAGTTTCAAGAAAAAAGGCGCATCTTGACGCGAACAGACTTGGTGGTGTCCGGCACCGGTGGCGTCCTTTCCGGGTTCTTGGCCAAAAGTTCTGGAGCGTCTGGAGCGGTCAGCACTCCTCATCAGGTCGTGTCTGTTGATTCTGTCTTGATGATCACGCGGATGGCGGCAACGAAGAACAAGAGACTGGATGACTCAACGAAGGAGTATTTTGCTGTTTGGAGACGCATCGAAGAGCCCGGCGGCTCAGGCGAGGCTGCGCCGTAGTTCTCCACAGGCAGGCCAACGAATAGTCAAAAGACAGGCCAACAACATTGAATGCTATGTATAAAACCACAACATCGAACCAATCATTCCCGCACACCAATTCACCAAAGAGCGTTTCGAATGAAAGAAGGACTTGAGGACCTCCCAAGGGCCATCGTACTGGCACCGAACAAGAGACCGCGACGAAGCAGCGTCAAAGTGCCACGAGGATTCCCGCTGAAACCTGAACATACTGTTAAATTAGAGCACTCATCATTACGATAGGTTCAATCATATTTGCGGCATCAGGGCAGCAGCTACATGAACCAGACTAAGTGCTGGGTGAAGCCAAGAACTCTCTGAGCTTGTCTGAGCACCAGCTGGTGGGTGAGTAACAGTCTTCATTCCGCTCTCCTGGCTTTAATGCTGATGACGTCAGCATCATTTTTTGAGGCTTTTGCGCCCATTCCCATTTTCCGTGCCAAGCTGCCACCACCAACGCCATCATCCCTTCGACGCCGAAAGGAGGGGCTGTCACTCATCGGCAACGTTGATTTGCATGGTTAGGTTGGAGTAAGGACGGTTTTGAAACCTATTGGTAATTGGTATCGCGAGCTTGAATGCTATCCATGACATTCCAATGTCCAAGAGCACCAATCATAGTTCCTGCTTGTGAACAAGGCAACAATTGATTCATCCCACCGTCATGAAGTCTCATGCCACCACTTTTCGATTGGCTTTCGCTCTGAGTCTTCTATTTATTTCCTCGTCGGCATTTCAAGTCTTCCCAAACTATAACTTCAATGGAAAGAAACATAGTTCAGTGTACCAAAGCAGCCTTCAGGTGGGTGACCACTACGACGACGATGAAGCACTAGCAGAATTAGATGGAATAAAAGCCGATATCGATGATTTTAGCCGTGACGACGAGTTTCAAAAACGAGCCAATCGATGGATCCTCCTGGTTGACGATGAAGCATCAATTCGCAAGAGTGTAGGTCAATTGCTCTTTGACCGAGGCTTTCAAGTTACGGCATGTGCCGATGCCCCCACAGCACTCCAAGTCGCCAAGGAACGCCGAGATGACATGGGCAATTCCCGTCTTCCGGATGTCATTGTTAGTGACATTCGCATGCCGGATATGGATGGGCTGGAGTTCTTGCAAGTCCTGCGGCAAGATGATCGGCTACAAGCCATTCCTGTGGTGTTGTTGACGGCCAAGGGGATGGTACAGGACCGAATTGCTGGATACAATGCCGGAGCAGATATCTACCTACCCAAACCGTTTGATCCCGAAGAGTTGCTATCCATCTGTGATGGCCTCATCGCGCAGTATGAAATTCTCAATGGTGCAGACATTGAAATGGACGATCTCCGCCAAGATTTAGACGAGATCAAATACATGCTTTTGGAAAAGGGCGGAGGGGGTGTTGGCAATGGCTGGGTCGATGAAGGCACCAATGTCTTTCTGGCGCCGGATGAGAGAGAAGTCTTGGAGCTGCTCTGTCAGGGCCTAAGGAATCAAGAGATCGCGGACAAGACTTTTCTCTCCAAACGACGAGTGGAACAGCTATTGACCAACATGTATCGAAAGGTCAACGTGAAAAACAGAACCGAGCTAGTAAGGTGGGCAGTGTCCAGTGGCAATGTGAAGATATAGCAGAGCTGCCGGTGCATTTTATTTGAAATGAATGGGATTATTTGCGACAGCCAAGCGCTTTAGAGGAGCAGGGTCTTCGTGATGGAAGCCGCATACCTGTTTGAGTGGCATCTTGCGCTGTCAAAAGAGCAACAAAATGTGTGCTGACAGTACGCATGTAAGCACAAAACGGGTTCGACCAGAAGCGCTACAACGTCCACGTTCAAGGCGTTCCAGTGTTTTTGTGCCATTCAATGTTCGCAGGGCCTGAGTTGGAGGAACCTGCACCTTCTTGCGGCACACGGTACTGTAGTAGGTGCCGGTACTCGTACTCCAGTAATCATCTAGCTAGAGCACATTGACAAATAAAATAAAGCTCCCTGTACAGAAATATCGTCCTTCACAACCATCACATCCCGATTGATTTGAGGGATTGGAGATTGAATGCACAATCGAAGGATTGCCAATCGACTACTGGTATCATCGAACTGCTTTCGAATAGTGGCTCAACATTTTGACTGTGGTGCTTTCTTCTTGTCGGAGTTTAACTCTTCTTGCGTAGGTTATGCGTCATGCTCCACCAAATTCCTCATAAACCTCCATTGCATTCCTTCCCCCAAGGTGGAAATCAGAGCCTCGCGGTACTCTTCAACTGGAATCTCCACCAAGTTTTCAGGTTTAATGCACTTGACCCCATCATATCCATCCACTGTCACAAGATGCCGTCCATGTTGCAAGCCATTCTCACAGACCAGGCCCAACTTCCCGTTCATTGCAGAGCCAGAAGGGCTGGTGAGGCCACGGAGGATTACCCAGGCATGAGCTCTGATTACTGGTACATCATTGTCGTTGCAGGATGTGCCTTGTTTGCTGTCCTGATGAGCTCTTACAGTACCTTCCAGCGCTGCAGCTTGTGATTCAAAGAACTCGGAGATACTGGCTGGTCCATCTTTTGAAAGACTCCTATAGAGCGCCGATGCTTCCAGCAGCTGTTGTGGTGTGCGGTTTTTGACCATATTTTTAAACTTCTTTGAAATGTCATAAACTCGATTAGAGAGAACCTGTGCTTGAATACATGTCATTTTGATGATCATGCCAGGATTTGTAGTTTCTCTTTTCTTCATCGATTCAAGTGCCACCTTTGTGACTCGAATGAGTATGTCATCGTGGTGAAACCAATTTGGTACTTGTGACTCTCTTCCTTCACCATGATGTGCATCCATGTAATGTTCACAGATATCAAAGACACACCTCGACCAGTTCCACATCTCCTTCTCAAGACTCCTCAGATCCACAAAGTAGCCATCGATGTAATTGTCCGTCAATGCAACCAGGGCACGGCGCTTGAGTCCTTCCTGGGTGATTGAAATGAATTCCTGCTCCATTCCTGAAACGTAAAAGCATTGGCCAAGGTTTAAATATGCTTCTGGCCGTCTTGTATCAAGCTTTTGAGCTTTACGAAGGGGTTTAAATTACTCATTTAGCTTAACAAGCTATTGGTCACGGAGTGACTTTATTGACGCGGGCAAGTGGTGGGGTAGATCCCCACCTAGCTGAGTCGTCATCTACTTGTTTGCCCAATCAACATGACCTCATCCACTGGCCCAACGTGGAGCCAGCACCAAGTAGACAGATGCCCTGGGTAGGGGGGTGAGCACATTGATAGGAAACCTGCAGCGCAAAACCTGGGTTACAGGGGCTTACACAGGATTTTGTCGGTATTGAAACCATTATCACCAAATGGGCCGTGAGGACCAGATAGATTGCCAGACCAAAGAGTGCTCGCCAGTAAGTGTGTCTGGGTGATCAGGTCCCAAGCTGTGGCAAGTGCCTTGGCATGCAAGGCAAGATGCCAGCAGAGCCCGTAGGAGGTGGTACTCCTCAGGCTGGACCAGAGCAGGGTGTAACCCATCCAATGCACAAAAATTGTTAGATAGAGGCCAACAAGCAGGCAGAAGATGGGGTCAAATGACACACTGGCAGTCTGTGGTTCCCAGGAGGTAGGCACAGTTGCTGCTGGAGTGTTGTGGGCTGTTCGAGGGGTTGTTGAGTCAATAGGAGGAGGATAAGGGGGCACTGGGAGTGGGCTGGTGCCAGGGGCAGGAGGGGAGATCCTGTTGGTGTTGGAGTGTTGTTGTAGGAGTTGGGATGTAGCATGGTTGATGGTGTGTTGTAGGATAGAGGCGTGCCTGTGTTCAAGGGTGAGAACAAAGGCATCCCCTGATAGGGTAGGGTGTGATTCGGAAGGGTGTGATCCTAAGATGGCTGCATGCTCTAGGAGCTGTTGGTGATCATCTGGGGAGTGGTGTTTGTAGTCTGCGAGGATGGGTGGATGTGGTTGGTTGTGAAGTGTGGGAGTGGGGGAATGTCTGGAGGACTTGGGTTTGAGTGGAGTTGTGGGTAGACATGGGGAATTCATGGTGGGTGGTAGGTGGGTTGGTGGGAGAGTTGTGTATCCTGGAGTGTTGACTGTAGTGTCGTTGCTTCAACGCAAGCAATGGAGGTTGCTTGTGAGGTGGCGAGAGGATTGATGTAGAGGGGTTTATTCAAGGGGCAATGCACTGAGGCACTGGTAATCAAGGGTTATATCAAGTTGTTGGGTTGTTGTTGCCACTGGATCAAAGGCTGTGGCCAAGTCTGGTCCAGGTATACCACTGCCTGCAGGAGAAGATGGTATCAGAGCCGAAGGCTGTTAGGGATTCTTTCAGGGAAAACTGGAGAAGTCACGCTATAGCCAGTAGAGGCAGTGGTGGGGAATCAAGGGGTGTTGTTGGTTGATGGGTCTGTGTTTCTGTATGACACTGTGTTGTCTCAAAGGCTGGTACTCAATCTGTTGTAGTGACCGATGCAACAGAGAGTCAAGCCAAGATGTGGAGAGGGTACTCGATTCAG
This sequence comes from Seminavis robusta, assembly GCA_903772945.1. Taxonomy (NCBI): domain Eukaryota; phylum Bacillariophyta; class Bacillariophyceae; order Naviculales; family Naviculaceae; genus Seminavis; species Seminavis robusta. The sequence goes on from CAICTM010000025.1 coordinate 174,308, forward strand.
GTGGAACTGTGGGAAGTCACTGGAGAGTCACTCAACAATCAATGAGAGAGAGAAAGAGTCAGTTATGTATTAATATCTATGCCACGCCACGCTGCAGGTCTGTCTGGGGCTCAATCCTTTGGAGTTCCTTAAGCTCAGTAGGAGGGGCAGGGGCAGGAGCAGAGAGGTGGCTGTTTCAATGAAGGTGTTGCACAATCTAGCCAGATACGCTAGAGGGGCAACTTTTGTGGTTTGTTCTTGTGGGGGTGAGATCCTTTGGAGAGGAGCTGTGTATCTCACGGAGGGGCTGTCGAACGATGAGAGTGCAGCCAAGCCTGGTGATAAAGTCTGAGGAGGACGACTGGCTGCCGTGGGCTATATGCAGCCGGTGTACTCTTGAACTCAAGTCCTTACAGGAACTCTGTTGTTGTTTGTTGTTCCTCTGGGAGAGGAGTTAGATATCAATGTAGGAGTGGTAACAGTAGCAGGTGTGGATCAGTCAATCAGTCTGTATAGGGATAGGACTGGTTGGATCAGTAGGATCAAGTTCCAACAAGAACGTCAGGGGAAACCCAGAGTGGCCGGTGAGAAAGTAAGAAATACAGCTGTGTTTCTGTTCTCGGCGGTCACTGCAGGTATCTCATGAAGTCTTTCTTGATGGGAGGAGGCTGTCGTTCGATCCGTACGGAGGAAGAGGTACGGTCGCGGGAGGTACGGAGGTACGTTCGCGGGAAGATCGATCGATTCACTGAGGAGCGAGTCTTGGATTCGATTCGATAAATTTCGATTCGATTCGATTCGCGTGTTGGTGAGTCAGTTACCTTAGGGGTAAGGTTAACCGGAGCCTGTTGTTGTTGGGGAAGAAGATCGTTCGATCGTACGAAAAAGAGGATTGACAATGGGATTTCTTGGGCCGTCCGTAGGAAGAGCAATGTCAGTTCACTGCAGAGTATGGAGGAAACTTGCACTGCTGGGTCTACTGAAAGCCGGTGACTTCTTCTTGTGTTCAAATTCTTCCAACTTGGCCGTCGGCGGTTGAGAATAGAAAACCCGCCCGATCTCGTAGGATTTCAATTGGGATGGCTTTCTAATCTGAACCGGAGAAGGCCGCTTTGATAGTCGCTTGATAGAGGAGGTGTGCTTGATAGGAGATAGGAGGTATCGATCCTTTCGGCTTGAATAGGTTGTAAAGAGAGGGAAAAAGGGGTGTATGTTTTCCGTGATGACATTGAGTTGAATCCTATAGTAAAACAGTACTCTTCAACAAGATAACAGAAAACAGGCTTCCTGAGGTCCTTTCGCTTCGTTTCAATGCTTCTAATGGTGCTAATAGGTAGTGTAATGGTATAGGTATGACCGATTGGTTGTGTTTGTTGCTATCAGTGTTGTTGTTCTTAGTGACAGATTCAGAGGGGAAGCTCCTCGATTCGATTCGGCTTCCCGTGAAAAAGTAGCTTTTGAGCTTTACGAAACTTCTTCTTGGCACCTGCATAGTCACCAGAATTCACCTTCTTCAGTCCAGCCACCAATAATGCATCATATCTAGACCTCACTTGGTTCGCCTGATTGTCAAGCTTCGAGCGACACTGATGTTTATCATCATCATATGTCGTTGCTTGTCCCTTAGTTTCATGCCATTCTTTGTGTTTTGGCCAGGCTTGCTTGTAACACGTATTGGAACAAAAGAGAGCTGGAACAAAGCCAGCATCTTTGCACTTTCTGCATTGCAATTTAAATGGCTTGTTGGCTGGCTCTTCCTTCTTGCAGCCGCAACAAACCCTTCTTGCTTTCAGATCTGGTGGCCGCTCCTCCTTGAGTTCTTCGGAGAATTCATCCATACTTGAACAGTATTGGTAAACCATATGTTTCTAATAAGTAGCATGTCTACCAACCAAGGGGTCAGGAGAGGACAAAGCAAGGCATTGGAGTGTCCAGCCTTTCATGCGATAGCATTGGCTTCAGATGAATTCTCAGGTTCGCGCTCGAAATTACGTCTTCTGAGACGACGCTCCTTTAGGTTACCCCCTCAGTTGCACTCTGAAATCGATTCGCTCGCGTTTACTGTGTAATTTAGTGTACCCACACTTCAGTTGCAGAATCAACGGTCATGTGTATTGTTAAGTAACGAGTTCCCTTTCGAAAGATTTAGATCGATTCGTGGATAAAAGAAGCGTTGAAGTTACTAAGGTTAAGGATAAACTGATTGCCTGCACATGTACCGGTACCGTAAGTTAGGACGAGGTAAGCCAATTATCAAGTCTATTGTTGAAGGTGCAGCACTGACTTCTCTCCTTCATTGAATTGCTATGGCAAACAGGAGAGAAATCCAAGCTCGGCCGACAAGAATGGTGTTGGAACGATCAATCGAATGGATCGCAATGAGGTAAGCATATTATCAAGAGTGTTAATTGAAGGTACAGCGCTGACTTCTCTCCCTCATTCAATTCCTATGGTAAACAGGAGAGAATTCCGAGCTCGGCCATCAACAGGTGAGTTGGTTTTAATTATTCGAATCGATCGATCGCACCTCTATTATTATCCAAGCCTCACTCAAGCCGTCCTTCTCTGGTGCAGATTCGAAAGCCATCCCTCATTGAATCCTATGGACAGTGGGATGGCAGTCAGTTCTCGGCCCATGACGGCCAAGTTGGTGCAATTTGAAAAACAATGGTAAGTCTCCGGTCGTCTGCAGTTGAGCACAGAAAACAAAACTCATATCTATTTGTTGTTTTCTCTGCTGTACTGCTGACGGCCGATGAATTACCATTGTCGCGGTCCAATGAACGATTGATCGCTCCGAATAACACGAGGAAGAAGAGGCTACCGCTGCTGAGGTATGTGTACGGAGGAAACTGTTAACTCCAGCCCTACCAACAGCATGAACGGATCGTCGTCGACTCATTGAAAGGGAACAGGAGCAAGGCTAGCTACTCGACAACACACAAGAGAGTGGATCCTCCTACCAGATTCATCCCTTCTTGTTATTTCCTACTGTTTTGGTGGTGATTCCTGTGTCGGTACCCATTTTCCTGTATGCGCAAATCAAGTACTGTTGCCACTAGCTATACGGCAGCTGGCTACAATGGCTGGATTGACAATATTCCGCTGTGCGTGTATTCGTCATAAGGATCCAATGCGAGGTAACCGAGTCCAGCGAGCAAAGTCGAACCTGCGTGTGTTCGGTACTGTTGCCACTGTCACAGATCGATGTAACTCTACGGTAACTGGCTACAATGGCTGGATTGAGAATATTCGGTTGTGCATGTATTCGTCATAAGGATCCAATGCGAGGTACCGGTAACCGTTGTTGGGGATTCGCGATTAGGGATTCAACCTGTACCTCTGTACTAGAATTTGATGCCAGTAGCAAAAGCTGGTAACCCACCCACTTTTTCAGTAGTATCTCAATAGACAACAGTAACAACTAAGAGAGCTTAGAGCAACTAACATACTACTGAAAAAGGCTGCTATCGAATAGCAGTGGTCTACTATCGAGTCGAAGAGGAGCCTATCGAAGCAACGAACTGTAGCACGAAGAATCGGCCGACGCCGAACGCGACGCGAGTACAAGACCGCCGGCGGAATCGTCGTGCACAAGACCAAGCCTGTCGAAGCATCGACAGCAACAGCAAGGAGCCTGTCAACGACAGCAACAAGAGAAGCCCTTCAGAGCGACTGGAGGCAACGCGACGACGCAGCGAGAGCAACGACGCGACAGTGAAGGATCCGAGGACGGATTCGAAGAACAAGATCGGACGACCGAGGATCGGCGTGCCGAGAGGAGACTGCATCCAAGCCGCACGACGGGAGTTTCGTCAGCAGCAGCAAGAGTTCGTCGGTAGAATCCACAAGGATTACCGGCAGGAAACCAACAACAAGCGCGAAAGCCACAGTGCCAGCGCATGGGCCAAAGGACGGGCACCCAACAAGGAATCAACAATACAAAGAAACGGGTTTGGAGTGGCAACGACCGCACAGTGTGTGAAGCAATCGTGCCCTCCTTGCAAGATCTTTAGTACATAGATTTAACACTCCCTAGCCAGGAGTATAAATTGCAGTTATCGCCCCATAGCCAAAAGACGAATAAGTAGTCGGACGAGACCTTAAATTAAAGAGCTAGTCAATCAAAAAACAACGAATTGAAATAGTCCACCTACCGTAGCATAGAAAATGAGTGGTAGAGGTAAAGGAAAGAGTGGCCGAGGAGGCGGCAAAGGACGAGGGCATGGAAGATCCAACCCATCGTCGTCGAACCAGCAGAAAGGTTCATGCAAAGCCCTCGACCAACATGTGTTTAACTTCGGTACAACTGGATCTGGAACGGCAGACCAGATGATACACACATGGGAGAAGATCGTCATCTACGTTGGTCAACAGATGGGTGAAGACATGAGCAATGAGCTACGCAACCTGCAACATACAGTGTTGGTAGCACCGGTGTACTCAGAGGAGACCCGAAACAGGCTTGAAACGGCGACGATACGACGTGCAGCGAACAACAATCGTCTCCTAACGGCAACACAAGCAAGCCTACAGCTACTGGAAGCAGAGATATCCACAGTCACTAATGACCCGACTCTCGGTAGCTTACGTACACTAACGATAGAAAGAGCAAAACTTGTTAATGAAATAGCCGACCTTACTGCAGCCACAGCAGACCCACCGGAAGAGGAACTCCGGGGACTCGAGAAAACAGAGTATGGAGGGCTCATGAAGACCCACCTTACGAGGTTGGCAAAACTACAAGAAAATAGAGGCAAACCATTCAACTTGATCCTAGGGCAGTGCACCCGACTATTGAAGGACAAGATGAAGCAGAACACGGACTACGAAGACGTCCTGTTAAGATGCGACCCACTGGAGCTACAAAAAATGATCCATAAGACGATCATGGCCCAGACCGATGATAATTTTGGGTACCACACATTATTCCAACTGGAAAAACAACTGATGAATTTCCACCAAGGGAGCCTTACCGCTTCCGAATACCACGAGCAATTTACCACGAAGAGGGACATTGCACAATCCGTGGGTATTTCCAAGCTACACGACGCAGCACTGCTGCATACGACCAAACTACTCCACCCAGGCACCGAATACGCTGACCTGGGATTCGAAGACCAGAGGACAGTCTCGGCATACGCAGAGGAACGGTACTATAGTTACATCTTCTTAACTAATAGTTCAGCCGAAAATACCAAGCTTAAACAGAACCTGAGGGACGACTTTGCCAAAGGCACTGATAACTATCCCCATACGTTACATGACGTACTACATCTCTTGGACAAACACACCAAGAGTAACACTCCACGACAGTCCACTTCCCACGGAAGTTCCTTTGCTCAGACAGTACAAGGCGGGAGAGGACGGGGTGGTGGCAGAGGAAAAGGCCGTGGAAACGCAAGCTACGACAAAGAATTCTGGAAAGACAAAGAATGCTTTACCTGCCACGAGAAAGGACATTTAGCCACGCACTGTCCTGACAAAAATAAAGATAAAGATAAAGACAAAGACAAAGACGACAATTCGAGGTCGAGCAAGCGTAGCAAGTCAAGCACGTCGAGCAAGAAAAGCTCTAGTAGCAACCAAAGGACGACCTTAGCTACTATCAGCAAGCTGCAAGATAAAATGACGACCGCACTGACAACCCTGAACAAAGAACAGGATGATGCCGACTCTGACATCACAGAGTCAGATGACGAGAAAGTCGAGAAACGTTTCTTTACGTTCGTACCGCTGTTCACGGACGGAACGAAGAAACGCACGACTAAGCAAGGCATAGTCGCCCACACAAAAGGATTGGACGACATAGATATGAGAGAGGTCCAGCTACTGGACAACCAGTCCACGTTGGATTTATTCTGTAATAAAGACATGGTTACCGACATCAGGAAAGCCGATCGTCCAATTACAGTGAAGAGTACCGGAGGCAAGCTGAAGGTCCA
>CAICTM010000026.1:0-179381 GCA_903772945.1 Seminavis robusta
GGATTTCATTGTAGGGTCCTGCAATGGAGTCTACGGGTCCCATTTCTTGCAACTGTTCCACCACATATTCCATGGCCTGATGGCTGTTGGTGCCCGTGTCGACTGCCACGACATTGCCAAACTGAATGCCACATTCTTGTAGCTCTCCCAATTCGCGGACAATGGAGTCATTTCGAGTATTGAAATGATCCACTGCCAGTAACGCGGCTGCCATGTGGAACCATCCTGGATCGAGGACCGTCTGGTTGCTACATGTAGCAGAGAGGAACAGCAAGAATGTGAGCGGAGCCTTACTCTCTGGGAGTATTGCTCTCATATCATAAAAGCAACTTACTTTTTCGACAATGGCACTGCTATAAGCATTGAAAAAGTACCGTCTTGGCCTCTTATTCTACCCGTCACATATGTGAGCAACAGCAGGAAACAAGAGAGCAGTAACGGCAGGGCTCGCCCATTTTGCGTCGGAAACATTGCCAGAAAATTTCTTCCCACAGATCAAGACGTTGATGATATCGATACTACTCTACTGGGAACTTTCTATATCCGGATACCGGATATCTCTAAAGCTGGCTAGTAGCTACTAGGCAAAAACTCGATCAATAGCCAAGTCTACAGCCGTCGAAGCACCGCTGCTTCTTCAAAATTGAGAGTTTCTTCAAAATTGGTTTTGTCATCGTCTTCGCCTCTTCGCCTCGAAGCGCCTTGGGAACGATCGTGTGAACTTTTCGGGAAACAACTTACAGTAAGGTTAAGGTCACTTTTAGCAGAAAGAAGAGCGGCGGATTTGGTTAACCTTTTAACTGTCGTTTTGGGTTAAGGACTAGCTAGAGCATTGTCGTTCTCTGAAGGAGGCAACTAACTCATCATCATTGTTGTTACTATCTCTTTGGTTGGCTGAAGCAAGTACTAAATCGCAAATATAATTGGACCTACCTATGAGGAGAGATCGAGGTGTTAACCATGCTCGTTTTCCGGAGCAGCTTATTGTTGTTGGCGGTATTCTGCATCCTAATACTTGACGGAACGGCTTCGATTGGGGTCAACCTCTCTCTGTTGGTAGCAGTACCTCTTACCAATGAGTGAGTTTCCTGCGGTTCTTGTTGCTTGCTTGCTTCAGAAGAGCCATTGTGTCTTATTATCTTTTTCTTTGATTCTTTCTCGGTAGCAACTTCCCAGTACCCGACCCTGGTTGGATCCAGTTGGCGTCGGCGCTCCTGGCCGTAGATCATTTCAATGCGCGAGATTCTTCGGTAGTAGCGGAACTGAAGCAGTATGATGCCTGTCCCATTCGCTTTGACACCAATAATATCACTGTTATGGATACGGGGACCCACTTGACGCTTCCCAAATTGGCACCTATCGAATCCTTGGATGCCATTGCCGGTCCGTTTCACGAAATGCCGGCATTGGAGCTCAGCGTCATTGCCAATACCTTGGAGATACCCATTGTGGCGCACAAGGCATTTGACAATTCACTCGCCAATCGGTTTCCCTACTTTTCCCAGGTCTCTGCCGATTCTTCGGCCGAAATGGCCTTTCTGGTAAGGTATCTGGAACATGTGGGACGCACCAACTACATTGCCGTGCTCTACTCCAGTACCAGTGCGAGTGCCATGCAAAAGGTGGATATCTTACGAGTCCTCTTATTGGGAATGGATCACGTACGAACCTTTCCATACCGTTCCAAGTCGACAACAACAACGGCTAGAAACAGTGGTCTTGCCGATTCCTCCGTCCGTCATGCCTTGGAACGGGTCTTGGAGACGGGCTTTCGGACCATTGTATGGATCTCGGATGATATGAAATGGGATGCCATGGATGTTCACGAGGCAGCATCCGATTTGGAGTTGGATCAGGGCCGGCATTTGTGGATCGTCATGGGTGGTGTCTCGGAACTCTCGTGCTACGACCAAATGCAACTGTTGAACCACAGCCATGCCACCTTTGGACGACGCCACTATTATCTCAATGGGGCGGCCTTTTTGAATCCACACGATGCCTTTGCCATTGGTGGAGGCCAAAAGTTTCAAACGGCATTCTTTCAACAAAACCATAGCTTTGTGGAACGATTGGAAGCACTCACACCCATCCAAGACTACTACAATGCATGGTCTCACAAGAGCAACAACAATACACAAGAAGAAGTGACTTTGGCCACCATCTTGCACCAAATACAGAGTTGGTGGGTGGGCAGTGCGTATCTGTATGATGCAGTGATGGCCATTGGCATTGGAGCTTGCGAGGCTGCAGCAGCCGTTCCCAGCAATACTTCCATCAAGGGCGAGCTCCACCTCCAAGGCATTCGCTCGGTCAACTTTACGGGGGCTACAGGGCGGATTGCCTTTGGCAGTGCCGAACTGGGAAGCAGACAAGGAGATACCATTCCCTTTGCCGTAATCAATTTGCTCCCTCCGGGGTAAGTTCAGGTTGTCTTCATTCCGCTGCTCCAAACTAACGCATCCAATGCCTGACAACGCCGTTGTTTTTTGATGTAAGAAACGAGAGTCTCGTCGAGATCTCGGAGATTCTGGATCCAAGCACTGGTGAATTCATTGAAATTGTCCCTTTTGTGTATGCGGACGGCACGACAAACCCACCGATGCTGCTAAGAGATACTCCTGATCAGAATTATCTCAGTGATGGTGTGCGGATGTTTGGCCTCAGTCTCATGACGATGGATCTTGTCATTGTGGCGCTATCGGCAATTTGGGTATTTTGTTACCGCCATAACAGTGTGCTGATTGCAGCCCAACCAGTGTTTCTATACGCCCTGTGCGTTGGGTGTGCTGTCAACTGTTCGGCCATTTGGTTCAACTCGGTCGACGAAGGACAAGGTTTCACCGAAGAAGTTCTGAACAAAGCCTGCTTAACTTCGGTATGGTTGGGAAGTGTGGGGTCCTGGATCATCTTTGGAACTCTTTTTACAAAGGTACGTCGAGTCGAATCGAATCCCCGTGGCAATCGACACATAAAGCGTTTTCTTTCTAACTTGCTTTCGGTATTGCTGTTGCGCGTACCACTTGATCTACGATAGCTATGGTAAGCGAGATGGGGGATGTCATGGTCCTTCGCGCAGCTGGAGGTCTTCATCCTCACAACAACCATCTGCTCGCGACTCTGTTAGGCGAGTGAACCGTTTGATGGTTCAGAAGGCATCCCACATCAGCATTTGGATTGTAGTTGGACCTGCCTTTGTCTTTTCGTTGGTGTTTGTCGGCGTTCTGACGCACTGGACTCTGACCACGGACTATGGCTGGGAACGCACTGAAATCGATCCGGTGAGTGGGGCCAGCATTGGGCAGTGCTGGGGAGAACACAGCAACGATCCCGTTTTCTGGATTATCATCCTTCTTCTACAGATCCCCATTTTTCTTACCGCGAGAATGGCGTACAAGACCATTGGTGTCGATGATCTCTATTCGGAAGCAAAGTGGGTATTGATTTTTCTGCTGGTGCAGATTCAGGTGCGTTCGTCGCTGTTGTCTCTTTTGGAGCGCATGCTTGAGCTTGCGTTGCTAATTGTCCCTCCACAGGTCACATTTGTTGGCGCCCCCGTTCAATATATCCTGAGCTCCACCTCTCGGGATGGATTCTTCCTTGGTACATCCCTTCTTTACTGGTCCGTTCCAGTTACGGCGATGGGTCTGATTGTGTTTCCCAAGGTTTTGACAGTTCGGCGCACGCAACAAGCAGCATCAAACGAGACAGACGAAACACAGCAACAAAGACGCCAATCTTTGTCACGGCTAACGGGAGAAGTAGTTGTATCTCCTTCTGTTTCCACGTCAACCGTTGGCAGAAGGGGAGAGACCGCGGCCACCAATCATGACGTCTCTTCCTTATCCCTCACAAGTGGACCCCGGATACAGATTGTAACGTTTGATTGATTTGGTCAAGGTGGGAAAGAACGGTTCTGGCGCCCTCTCCTTCCTTGCGAGAAAATGCGGCTTGGGCTGTGCAGACATGCATCCTGATTGGGGCTATTGAGGGGACTTCACTCTAGATTGTAGAGATCAAATGCTATGGCAAGACGGGTTCATATGTACTGGACTTTCTTATGTAGTATACAATATAATGATGCATCAAGGGGCCAAGCCAATGAATGATCCAATCACCTAACAACGTTGTTGCTGGCGGCGGTTTGGGCCAGGCGTGGCAGAGCAAAGGACCTCCAACTCCTTCCCGACATCCGACCAAATCAGGCACCAATGGGATTTCCTCCAAATGCCATGACGCAACTTGGATCAATCATGTCAACCGGCTGCAGGGTAACGGTATCTCTCGACTTGACATCCATGCAGGCTTCAACCGGACGAACTCTGGTGATCTCGTCATGATGGGCCTTGTTCTTCTCGCTATCAAAGTCTGCGTGATGACGGTGAATCCTGTGGATGTCGTCCGGCTCAAGCCAGGACATCGGCACTTTGGAGAATGGTGTTGGCCTGTTCTTTTCAGGAGGCAACCAAGCCATGGCCACTTTGGCAAATGCTGCAGGTCTGATCTTCTCTGCTGAAAGCTTTTCCATTGGAACCTGGGCAGACTGGTTAGGCATAGTGTTATTACCGGCACTTGGTAGCCAAGCCTTTGGAACTTTGGTAAACTTGGCTGACTTTGGCTTTGTACGAGGCAGCCACTCCATGGGAACCTTGTCAAACTTAGAAGGCTTTTGCTTTGCCGGTGGAAGCCAAGCCATTGGCACCTTGGCAAAATCCGAACCCTTTGGTTTGTCAGGACGCAGCCACTCCATTGGTACCTTGGCAAAACTCATTGGCCTTGGCTTTTCAGCAGGTAGCCATGCCATTTGCACCTTTTCAAACTTAGAAGGCCTGTGGGTTGCAGGAGGCAGCCAAGCCATTGGAACTTTGGTAAATTCAAACCTCTTGGGCTTGGTTGGTGGAAGCCAAGCCATTGGCACTTTGGCAAATGCTAAAGCCCTGGGCTTCAAAGGAGGCAGCCACTCCATAGAGACTTTGGCAAATGCCATAGGCCTTGGCCTTGTAGCAGGAAGCCAGGCCATTGGCACCTTTGCAAACTTAGTAGGCCTAGAGTTCTCTGCTGGCAACCAGGCCATTGGAACCTTGGCAAACCTGGCTGGCATGGTTTTTGTTGCTGGAAGCCAAGCCATTGGCACCTTAGCAAAAGATGCTGTAGGCCTGGTCTTCTCCGTGGGAAGCCACTCCATGCGAACCTTTGGAAATGCCTGAGCCCGAGACCGTTTTCCAGGTAGCCATGCCATTGGCACCTTGGCAAACTTAGTAGGCCTAGAGTTCTCTGCAGGCAACCAGACCATTGGAACCTTGGTAAACTTGGCTGGCTTGGGTTTTGTTGCTGGAAGCCAAGCCATTGGCACCTTAGCAAAAGATGCTGTTGGCCTGGACTTATCTGTGGGAAGCCACTGCATGCGGACCTTTGGAAATGCATGAGCCCGGGACCGTTTTCCAGGAAGCCATTTCATGGGTACCTTGGGAAATGCACCAGACCTTGGTGTTTCAGCAGGCAACCAAGCCATTGGGACTTTCACAAATATAGAACGTCTGGGTTTATCAGGAGGCAGCCAAGCCATGGGCACTTTGGTAAACACAGAACGTCTAGGTTTTTGAGGAGGCAGCCAAGCCATTGGGATTTTGGCAAATGCAGCAGGCTTTGGCTTTGCAGGAGGCAGCCAAGCCATTGGGACTTTGGCAAACACAGCAGGCTTTGGCTTTTCAGGAGGCAGCCATTTCATGGGCACCTTCGCAAACTCCAATGGTGATGCTTTGGAATATCCAACCCTTGTCTTTTCAGGAGAAAGCCAAACCATGGGCACCTTGGCAAACTTTCCCTTCGCGGGTTTCTCTGGAAGTGGTTCAGTGGATGCATGTTCGAGCACCTTGAGGCTCTGAGTCAAGGTCTCGTCGTCGTCGTGGCTACTAGCCAGAGATACCTCATCATCGAGGGGGTCGTCTACATCTGGCAACAGGCAAGTGCGGAGGATCAAATAGGTGGGAATGAGGAGGTCGAGAAGCGTTTGGAAGATTCGCTCCGTTAGCCGCGAGAAGGCGGCCGTATCATTGAGTTTCATGGTGTCCGGCTCGAACGGATGCTTTTGGTCAGCTTTTTGGCACCGTTAGTACAGTACTGTAGTTTTTGTTTTGGCTAGATTTCTTTTTTGTGAGGAAAGGACTTGGGCGCATCCTCCTTGCTACAATCGTGGTCACGGTACCGTAGCTAGCTAGCTATTACGGTACCAATAGCTTCTAATCACCTGGACATTGCAATGGCAACCCGAACGCCCTGGGTCAGCGACCTTCTCATCGCGGTGCTGAAGAAGTCTTTTAGTCTTTTGTCGTACCGTAGCTCAGGCACCGTTTCGTACCATAGCACTTTCGACGGCAATCGAGGGAAGAACGTGTCCCTTGTAGCATGAGAAGGCACGAAGGTTCCATTCGAATATTCGATTCCAATGATCGATTGACCTACAGCCAATCTTATCGCACCTCCAATCAAGACACTTCGCTTCCTCGTTTCCCAATCTGCAGTAAAAGCAAGTCTTGAGGATCGGGAATTCACAGCCCCCTTCAAGTACATGTACTGTAGAGTCGAGTCATCAACGATGTCTGCCTTGGGAACCTCTGACCAGAACTGGTTCCTCTTGGCTCTACAAAAGTAGCTGGCTCTAGACTGCAGTGTTTGGTGCTACTACAGTACTCCCAGAGCCAGCTAGGAAGAACACCCGGGACCGATGAAATAGTACAGACACCCAGAAGCTGTAGTGTCCTCTTGACACCGGTACGCTGGCCAAGACACAATTTTGTAGGTATCCAGGTCAACACCTACCTCTGCTACTAGCTAGCCAGCTTGCTGCTAGCTAATGTAGTCACTTCTTCAATGGTTGGGAAATGATAGCTTGAGACCGCGTTGCTGGTTGCGAGTGGTGGGGCTCGTGGATACCGCTCGAAGAGACGATGCATGGCATTCTTGCCATCTTGATTAAATGATACAGACCGCTCGACCGCTCGAAGAGACGGCGGTACAGTACAGTACCAGGTAGCCTACCAGTAGTGGCGTGCTTTCGGTGAACCACTCACATCCCTGCCCTTCGCCCACAAGCCCTTCGTTGAGCTGGCTTCAACACTAACCCTTCAAACCGGTATCCAAAGAATATTAGAAGAAGTTGATAGCGTTAAAGCTTCAGTTTTTGGGATGGATTTTGAGAACCCCTCGGAGCCAAAGCTATTAATATCCTCTCTTTGTCCCCGTGGCGAAATGCTCCTGGACTTTCCCCAAAAGAGACGTTGAGGATTGATTGAGCGACCATGACAGATCCCACTCTAGTACGCCCTTCCGATAATGAAGAAGAGGACGTCCACGGTCATCAGGACCATGAGCATACGAAAAAGAAAAAGGCTCTGACGGATGATTGGCGATCCTGGCTGATCCTCAATGTAGCGCGTGGTTGCGATCGACACGAGTTGTTTGATCGATGCGTGGTGGAGCATGGTTTCGACGAAGCGGATGTCTTGGAGGCCATGGATCGATATGATCAAGAAGATCAAAAGAAGGAGCAAGTAGAAGAAAAGAAAGTCAACGGAGAAGAAGATGAAAATGAGAAGAAAATACAAACACGAAATAATATTGATACGACTTCGACAACCCACAACAAAGCAGTCAACAATGGCTGGAAAGAATGGATTCGAGTGCGATTGGATCAAGGCAATACAAAAGAGCAGGTTTTCTTATTGTGTGTAAAGGAAGGATTGAATTTGGATCAAGTCTCGCAAGTACTGGGTGGCTATCGTGCCCGCACTCATGAGGACGCCTTTTTGGTCTGCCCAAAACCAGCCTTTGCCAAAAGAACCTTTACTCCTCGCGCTTGGCGCATCGATTCGGATCTGGTAGACCTCTACGAAATTCCCCACTTTTTAACCAAGGAAGAATGTCAAGATGTCATTCATGCCATTAACACGGGCATGTTGGAGCGGTCCATTGTCACGGATGGAAATGCGGCAGCCAGAACCAGTCAAACGTGTCATTTGCGACGGACCAATGATACAAGAAGTGGCATTATCCGTCGCGTCGAAGACAAGTTGCAAAAATTAATGGGAGAAGATTGTCGTCCCGTGTCGCATGCCGAAACATTGCAGGGACAGTGTTACAGCGCCGGAGAATATTTCAGTGCCCACACGGATTGGTTCGAACCGGATTCGGAAGAATACAACAAACATTGCCAACGAGGGGGGCAGCGAACGTGGACCGTCATGGTGTACCTGAACAATGTAACAGAGGGTGGAGAAACCAAATTTGTGCATTTGGAACGAGACTTTATGCCGAGACAAGGATGGGCACTGGCATGGAACAATCTGGACGCGGACCACGAAACGCCCAATCCATGGACGTTGCATGAAGCCATGCCTGTCATGGAGGGCAAAAAGTATGTATTGACCAAGTGGTTTCGAGAAAAGAGCATGACGTGAAATTACCATCGTGTGATTAGTCTAGCAGTCCATGCACCGCATCAATCATGAAACCAAGGATGAATTCGACAACTATCGCAGTTGTTGCCAGTCGGATACTAGTTATCTACTCCACTAGCTAGCTATAGTCTACCTTGAGCAATGTTCACAATCAATAGAGGACTATTACCCAATTTTACACACGGTCATTGAGCTGGCTGTTGTCTTAGTAGAATTGCGCAAACCTGACCTTAGACAAGCTCAACAAGCAAGAGCACGATAGAGCCAGCTCCTAGTGTCACCCATGCAAGAGCCTTGAAGGACGAGACCATGGCAGCAGCTGTGGATGAGCCCACGTTAATTCGAAAGGTAATGTCCTCTTGACTCTCATCATCATCACCCGTATCATCGGTGGCGTCAAAGTCAGTGGCCGTCAGGTGCACCAGGAGCGTATTGACTCGAGGAATGACGTCTAGATACCTCTTGGCAGAAACCAACGTGATCTCCAGAGGATTGTCATCACTCCAACGCAGAATGGTGCGATCGAAACCACCCAGAAACATGTCATAGTCATATCCATCCACCCTACCCTGCAGGAACAGGATGGGTACAACTTGACCACCTGCGCTGGGAAGTGTTTCCGAAATGGTACTGTTGCCGTCATTCGAGCCTTGCAGATTGTTCGTCATGAGAGAAAAGGCTGTCGTGAGCTCTCCCGTGCTCGAGTTGTAACCAAACTTGAGCGATCCAAACGTTCCTCCCAATTCCACTGCCTCTTCCAATGTGGTACCGATGGGAATATCGTCACGCGTCAGCTGCACCTGAGGGGGGAAGTACATGACGGGCACCGACTTGGCCCCGTTGCTGCCCTCGTCGTACACGTAGACGGGCATGTGATCCTGATTGGCTTTGTCGCCCAAAAAGACAAACTGTCGATCCCATACCGCCGAGAATTGACTCTGGTTGTACGTGCCAGCGACCGTTGCCAAGTAAAGATAAAAGTAGTCGTCACCACTGCTTTGCAAGAAACGGCGTTTATTCTTGTGACGATGCGGTCGTAGTTGATCCAACAAGGCGGATTGTCTGGGTGGTTTCCTCTTCTGTCCGGCACTGATAGTTTTCAGTTGACGGCGATTATAGAGGGCTGTAATATCAAAGAGAAAGTGTGAATAGAAAGGTTTCATTCAAGAATAAGACTTGCATGCATGCACGTACCTGACGAATCAATCCCAACCTCGACGTTGACAATGTCGGTGTTGGAGGTGATTTCTGATTGAATAATGACTTCCTTCCCAGTATCCTGGACGGATGGGTTGATCAGGAGAGACGGCTCTGGTCCGGTCTCGTCCGTGGCGGCACCAAAGTTGTCTACTGTGTCTACTGTGTCTGTAGTTGTCACAGTAGTTGTACTAGTTTCTGTCCCTGCCGATGTAGAGCTACCACATACTCCATTTCCTGACGCACTTGAGGCTGAAGAGGATGGAGCCTTTTTATTCAGGTATGTTGTCATGAAATCCAACCACTCGGGTGGCAGATCAACGACATCGCCGTTCTCGAAGAGATAGCCATCAAAAATACGCTTCTTTTGCTTGTACACGCTTGGTAGGGGCCACATGATATGCATACCAGTTCCTTGTGGCGTTCCAGGACCCACACCCCTCGCCACAAACATGGCGTTATACTTGTCGATTGCCGTGTCCAATAGTTGCCCAAGAGAGGAATCCTCCGAGGGACTGCACAAGGATCGAAACCCTTGCAAGAAACTGCCAACATCCACGGCTGAAGGATGCTCCCCACCAGAATTGTCCAGATAGGAGTCAAAGGACACGGAAGAAACCCTTGCCCTGTGCAAGTTGGTGTGGAAATCTTCATCGTAGGTTTCCTGATCTGCTAGAATGTTCTTCATTGTGGCAAAGAGATCCTCCAAGGCAGTGTAAAACGTCTGGAACTGATTGGTGCCAACCAATGCCATGGTCTTTGGTGCTTGATGCTTGAATGAACCTTGTTTCTCTTGCAAGAAGGTATCATGAAAATCCTTGGCCATGTCAAGTGCACTGTCTACGTTTTCTAGCTCTCTGTAAGCCCACCCATGTCCAGGTTCCGTCGCCTCACTGGCCAAGACGTATTTTGATACCTTTTGATACTCGTTCAGTGCCAAGACCGCCGACATGAGGCATGCATCAAACCCAATCACATCGAGTTGGCCTGGTGCTCCGTCCACTTCAGAGAGTGCCGACTCTATGGCATAGACAATGTTCTTGTTGCTCTGAATCAATCGGCGTCTTGTTCTCCAGTTTTCGTCGCCTCCATATCCCGCAAATCCAGCCCCGTGCGAGGAAAGGATCAAGAAGGTGTCCACGGTTTCGTGTCCCCTGGAAAGACAATCTGTCAAAGCGTGCACCACAAAGTCGTACAGGGCTTGGGGGTGATCGCTGTTGACCTCTCCCAAGTTCGTGTCGACAACCATTTCGTCGTTGTCGTGGTCATATACCGAATAGGTAACTCCATCGTCATTTCGGCCATCAAAGTAGACCCATGTTGTCACAGAGTCCTCTCGAATACCCCTGGATTCGATCAGCTCTTCAGCATCTTCTTCTAGGAATGACTCTAGATTGTTATCCGCCATTTGGAAAACCATTAGGCAGACCGCACTGCCTCCATCTTGCGCCGCTACGACCTTTCCGAAGAGTAGAAGAATCGCAGACAGATAGAAGAGACATGTCCTTGAGGAGACCCTGGAACGGTTTCCCATCTTCCTCATCATCATCTGCAATAATGATACAGCTTCCTGTGCGGGTACACAAGTGTATCTGTCCCACTGCGCAATCCTACTCCCAGTTCTATCCAGCTGGGTTTATCCGATACCAGTACCCACTCAACGCAAAGGGTGTTCTATCCGCTATGGGTATTACCATCGCCAGTGAGGGGAAGCAGTTGGATCCAAGGCGTTGTGTTCTGGCGAAAGGGGTGACATGCCAAAATTATTCCATTCGTGGATAGTTTTTGAGAATAATGCCACATACTGACCAAGGGGGGTTTAGAGTAGGGGGGTTATCCAGGTAAGGTACCACAGGATGGACAACTACATGTAAACGTATTCTGGATGAGACACACAGTGACATGACCGGCAAAGCAGCAACTCCTGCAGCTGACCATTTCTTCATCGTAAATGAAGAAGCTGAAAAATTGGGAGCCCAAGACACCCAATACTTCCACACAATGGTGGCAACGGCTCTGTTTCCTGTCAAAGAGAGGAAAGCCTGGCAGGCGCCCTGGAAGCAGTGGTATTTCTGACCACCCATGTCAAGCTCCACACATTGATGACTGCAAGAAACTGGCGCGGCTTGTGGAGTTCCTGTGGGCATTGCTTCCCAATTATGAAGGACAGGATAGCTCCAGGTGAAGAAAGCATTTCAGAGCAGCACTTCTGAACCTCAAGGAGCCACATTTGGATGGCTAGACAACAACAACAATGCATTGTTCCCTATCCACAGGAGTGTGTTGTGGAATGACGAGGCAGTGGCCGGATTGATTGACTTGACTCAACTCAGTGAGAAAAAAGTATCAAGTAATGAACCAGCAGGTGAACCCAGAAAACGACCAAGCCAAAAGCCCATTACTTTACTTAATAAATCTGTTCTTTGATTACGATTGAATAGGACATTGCCTGTCAGTCAATCTAGCTAGGTAGCTGTTGCCTTCTTTAGGCACAATGGCGTTGTAACTGCTTGTCAATTGAACAACTCATGCTATAGTATTTGCTTTCAATACCGCTAAAGAATTAACATTCACATGAATCTAATACTCCGCCTGCTTTGAGTACAGCGAAAGCGTTATGTAAATATCATTGAGCCCAAACCTGCATCCACGAAGCCGATGGCCCTGGCAAATGGCAAAGACAAGATCATCTTCGACGACACAACTCACCGCTACCTACCCATCAGCATTGGTGATTGTATGAACGACCATGTCATCGCAAGATGTTTCCTCGTCGCAGAGATCCACCGGTAGTAAACGGCGTCGTCGATCGGCACCTCCTCCAGGACGGCTGGGATGGCCTGGTGGCTTGACCCAATCCAGTGGTTCTCTTTCTCAGCCCAACAACAACAGCAATAACACCACCCACAAGAGAAAACGCTCGTCCTCACAATCGTCTATTCCAAAACAACATCATGACAACAGTAACGACGATTCCTCGTTGTGGACGGAAAAGTACACCCCCACGTGTCGCAAAGAACTCTGTGTGGCTCCCAAGAAAATCCAAGAAGTGTCCGATTGGTTGGACGACAATGACAATAAGAATCCATTTCGGTTGCTCATTTTGGTCGGACGACCGGGCATTGGAAAATCCACGCTAATACGAGTCTTGGCGCAAGAAGCCAATGTGGAATTGTTGGAATGGAGCGAGACTTACTCGTCGTGGTCCAACCATGTGGAATCCTTGTCGCCACTCCAGTCTTTTGGCAAATTCCTCCAACAAAGTGGAGCGGGATTTTCCTCGTTGGATTTGCAATTCACCAGCACCACAAGCGCAAATAGTCGCACTACTGCTAACGACACTAGTTTGCCCCGCAAAAAATTGATTGTCTTGGAAGAACTTCCCAATTTGGCCAATGCCGAAAGTCAAGAACGTTTTCGAGAACTGTTTACGCAACACATTCAAACCTCGCACATCAAGACGGTCTGGATCTATTCCGATGTCACCGAAGGCAATCACAAACCACAAGATTTGGAGCGACACGTCGATCCTTCCATTTTGTACTCGCAGTCCCAAATACTGCAAATCAATCCGGCCACCAAAGCGCAACTCAAGAAATCACTCGAACGAATTGCCAAGGCCGAGCAATTCACTCTTTCCAAGGATACTTGCGAGAAGATGCATTTGCAAAGTGGAGGAGATGTCCGATATGCCATTATGGCACTGCAATTTGATCGAGTGGGACAATCAAACAAGTCTTCTTCTTCTGGAAGAGGCAAAAAGAAGAAATCTTCCTTTTTTGAAAAGCCCCCAAAAGCCAAACAATCCACAACCACGACGACAATGCCACCACGAGATACGCAGTGGACGGCATTTCATGCGCTGGGGAAAATACTCTATGCCAAACGACAAGAGCCGTCCAACAACGACAGCATCAGCACAAATCCTCGACAACGCCCTCCCCTCCAGTTTGACCCCGAAGGTGTCCTCGAACACTGCGATTTAGATCTGGGAAATGCATTGACGTACTTGGGATTTCACTCGGTCGATTTCTTTACGGATATAGAAGAAATTTCCACGGCAATGGATTTGTATTCCGACGCGTCCTATCTGCTCGAACAAACCACCAATTACAATTATCAACGGCGCAACCTAAACAACAACAATACGGTTTCCTGTCCCATTTTCCCCGAAGGATACGTCACATCCCTCGCGAGTCGGTCCGTGGGATATGCCAATCATCATCCGGCACCCTCGCGATTTCGGCAATTGGATGCTCCCAAGATTTTTGAAATTCGACGCAAACGAACCGATAATGAATACCAGTTGCATCGGTTGCAAAGGCGACTGTCTTCCATGGCAGATGGTGCAGATGGTGTGTCGCACTTTGTCTTGGATCGACTGCCCTTTCTCCGCATGATTGAACCACAAGGTAAGAAGATTGTGTTGCTTCATTTGTATGGAGTGTAGCGCAGATCTGGGAGATGCGTGTCGTTTTTCTCACTTTTTGTGGTTGGCTCAGCGGTAACTTCGTCTCTGGACCGACTTCATTCGAGCAATTCGGAACACACTGGTCGGTTCGAGGCTTTGCAACAGGAAGAGGAAGCAGCAGCCATGGCACGCCTGCAAAAGGAGCAAGAAGAAATCTTGCAGGCCGATGATATTGAAGAGTTTGACAGCAGCGATGAGGAGGAGAAAACTGTTGCTGTTGCTGCTGGTCAGTCGCAACAGGACAGAAAGGTGCCCGGATCTTTACAAAACACAAGTGCCCGACCGGCCACTACACAATCCACACAACCAGCGAAAAAACCATCCAAGCCCGTCTTCAACCCGTACAAGAAGAAGCAACAAAACACACAATCGCAGCAAAAGCCACCGCCGCAGGTTACCTGGAGCCGTCCGCCCAAACCAGTTACCAAACTGGTCAACCCTTATGCAAGAAAATCAAAAGCTAGTGGTGCTACAGTACCGAACAACCGCCCTTCTGCTCTTCCGCCTGTAGTGGCGGCGGAGCAAAAACCTCCTGCACGTGAAACGGCCAAGGTCACCGTGGATGTTTAGCCTGTGCCGGATGTGCAAGATCCAGTGTCGTAGTTGCTATCATGCCACTACAAGCCCAACAAACAATCACAATACCATCGAAGGACACATGGGTGCAAATATACATAGTGCTATGTAGGATATTAAGATGCAGGTTTGCCATTGCGAAAGCATTCGCAATGATCCATCGTTTCAGATGCAAAATTGTTGCAAAAGAACCCATTCACAGGTTCCTTTTGCATTTCTAGTTCAAAACAAAAATGATCCCTTTCCTAACGAACCGGAAGAGGAAATAGCTGAGCACCAGAGAGCCCCTCATTCAGCCTGTTGGCACTGGATCGGGGAATGTAGGGATCAACAGTTCGGTTGTACAGTTCAGCGTAAGAGCCAACCGCAGAGACACAGTCCCGAAGCATTTGCTTCAAAGGATCACCAAAGAGCCTTGTCACTGGCATGTTGAAGGAAGTTTCGGAAGTGATGCCTTCTTCTTCAGCATAGATAGTTGCCATGACAATCCAAAACACCCAGTCACTCCACTGAACATCATGCATGCGTGTCATCAAGGCAAAAGCATCCATGCCGTTCTGGTCGTAATAGAAGGGGGCGGAAAAGGAAAACCCTTGACCTGTAGTTTGCTCTCGGTATTGTGCTTGAAGGGTGACTCGGGCACCGGCTACCACATCCACTGTGCCATTCTGCAAGGCAAAATAGGATTCGGTCTGGTCCACCAGCTCAACATAGACAACATTGTCCTGGTCACCTGCAAAGAGGGAAGCAGCTATGCCTTGACAGAATCCAACGTCAAACCCAGACCAGTCGGTTCCGTTGCTCGAGTTGACCCCAACTGCGAAAGCTGGACCTCGAGATGGCAGGACACCACAAACCAGATAGCCCCGATCAAGTACAGTTGCCAGGGCGCTGTTGGGAGCAGGCCCGGGTCCAAGGACATTGAGTCCACCCAAGGGAAATGAATACAACAGGCCAGATGTTTGATCCTTGCTGTACAATCTGTTCAAACCATTACCACGTGGAACCCTGGGTTTGCTGCCGTACAGATCACCATGGTTACCAAACTCAGAAACCAAAGCCACAAGGAGCGAACCTAGCCTTGTATCGTTTTTGCTGTGGCTTTGGCTCCCACTCCTCAGGGAACTTGTGACAAGAGATGTCTCATCTTCGGCTACTAGGCCTGACATCAAGTGAGCATTCGCCTTCGTGATATTGTGAGACTCTGCAATCAAGAAAGCATTGACAACCAGAGAGGCCAAAGCGGACCATTGTGGGTCACTGTCTCTTGTAGTCAATGCAATTGGGTCCCTTGAGAAGACCTTTGAGCCAACCTTCCATTCGCCATCATAAGTTTTCAGAAACTTGCTCATCCGATTAAAGGATCCAGCCAGCACATTGCATTTCCCCAAGAGGAAGTTTTCTTCAAGAAAGCTATCCTGGGCCAGGACACCAGAGGGGTCATTGGTACTAGGAACAATAGCCCCACCTTCCAGAATCTTGGTCAAGGCATCAATGTATGTCGTGTTCACTACCACACAGATCTTCAAATCGCGACAGTGACCACTGAAACTGTCCAGAGCCTCTGCGCAGTCAACAAAGGATGGAATTCCTGCAAACATCATGCCAGTGTACGAAAACGGGGTAGTGAAAGAGAACCCTACGTTGCTGCCTTTCTCGTTGATATCTCGTTCCCTGGTTGGTTTTGAGGCAGAAGGAAAGGATGGGCTATGTCAATTCAAACTAGAGTTCCAGGGATGACCAGTTCATTGCTTCACTTACATGCTATGCGTATCTCTGGTAAGCGTTATGTCAATCGAGTTGTTGGCAAGAAGTATGAACCTTGTACCAAAAGTAACCCACACAGGTTCAATCTTGCTGGAATCTCCGAGTGCTGCCAGTGCCATTGCCCTACAGTATTTCACTGTCATTTCATCTTCTACTGGCTGTTTTGTATCATCGTTCCAGGCCCACGCAGGCAAAAGGCCGCACCTGACGTACCCTCGTTCTTTGATCATGTCAATAGTTGAACGTGCGTCTGTCACCTCCGAGCTCCCTTGAGCCGTTTTCTTGCTTTCTTCAGGAACATTATGGTCGCCATTGGACAATCCCAATGTCAAGCCGAGGGCAAGTGCAAGCACACATATCAACAGGAGAGCCAAATTGGCAGGACGGACGAGCTTTCTCTCCGAAGGTACTTCTGTCTTCACAACGTCAGCCTGCACGGCCTCTTCCAATACTCTATTCCGTATCTCACTTTCAACTTGTTCCCTAATCTCCTCTTCAATCTGGGCCCTTTCATCCTCAACCTTGACAGCCTCGAATAGTGTGGCTGGTGGTGCTTCGGACATGCTTTCGTCCTCACCGGTAATGGCGGGAGCAACTGTTGTCTGATCATCAGCAGACGCACAAATACCGCGTACGCTAAAGGCTCCAGGGATTCCTGACTCTCTTTGCCTTTGTAGAGTTGGGGTTGGCATTGGCTGAGGTTTTGGGCCGACCAAGTCGGGCTCAGGTAGAAAGGGGATAGGCCCTCCGGCGTAAGCAACTGGCAGTGGTTGCCCAATGCCTTCAAACCGTTGTGGAAGCAAGAGCTCGTCGTTCTCCATTGTCCGCATGCCCTTGCATATTGTGACGGTCTCAAGCTGACTGTCTTGTTGGTCACTTGTATCGGACAATTTCCGTTTCATTCCTGGCATGTCGCCGTCGGCAGCCGTTGCTTCAGCCATTGCCTCCTGTTCGAACACAGTCTTTTCTGGTGCCTTAGCAATGTATCTTTTCTCTGTGCTTTTCTTTGCGCGTGGAGTTCCTTTTGCAGTCTCCCGCTTCAGACCCTTGATTTTCTCACTGGCAAGGCCATCACCAGGGTTGTCCTTCTTGGTCGACGTGAGTTGCAGCACTATTATTCTGTGCTTGAAAAAGGGAGACGCCTGGAATCCTTTCCCTCTATTGCACAGTTTGAGACCGGTCTCTGGGAGAGAAGAAAACGAGGCAAGTCCTGTTTATGGTCGGCGTGTCGGCGTCTTTTGTGAAGGGAGTTTGTTGTACCACTCAACACGCAATGGTTTCCTTGCCCCAGAGATCGTCTCCTCTCTAAGTGTAGCAGTCTCTCGAACAGGAAAGGTTGAGGGTTCGGGACGGAATTTCTTCATACAATGTTCCACCGAAACTGTGTTGTTGTTGATAATGGATCCCAAGATCGAAGAGGTCGACTGCTCGTGATGAAATGCTTCAGAGTTCAGAGCATTTCGTTTTTCGATTCTTTCCCATAGACTAGACTATGGGTACGGTACACTTTCACTTTGCGAAGATTCACCCAAAAAAACTCTTTTTCGCCAAGTCTTACAAGTAGCTCTTTGTTTTGTCTCCTAACTAATGACGCGTGTTAAATCTCAACTTGATTGAGAATGGTACATCCCGTACATCGTGCACTGTAATAATGGTACCGTACGGTACCGCTGCAACTGCAAGCACTCTATTGGAAGATTTTATGAGACGGTACCGATACATGCACAACGCCAGGACCCGTCACTCTCGTGTCTCTTTCTGTATGTAAAGATGACTCAGGTCGTCAGGACCCAGTGCCCTCTTGCAGGGTGTGACCACCAGGGAGGAGCAGGAAAATGCATTACACCACTACACAAGCCATTACACACTACATGCAAGTACTATTTTATAAGGGCATTCAACAAGCTACCCTTTTGGTTGATTACATGAGCACTCAACAGGTTGCTCCTAGATTGGTTGGTTGTTGTAGTTGTTTACAGTGTGCCTAACACACATCAAAGCCATGGCTGTTGTTGAGTTTGTCTAGTGATGAGGGGTCAGGTTGTTGTATTCAATATCACCTTTCTTCTTGCCCTTGGCATGCCTCTTCCTCATGACAAAGGATTGAGCTACCCTTTTCTTCCTTTTCTCAGCCAAGTCAACATGGCAGAACAATGCACCAGACTCAAAGCTGGGGAAGGTAACATTCAAAGTAGAGGGATCAACTGGAAAGGGCAGCTCCATAGTGAATTCTGAAATGACATCACCCCTGACATCAAGGATGGACCTGACATACTGCTGCATGGCATGGCGCCTCACATTGGTATCCTCTAGGTTCTCCCTTGTGTGTTGTTGATAGAGATAATAGAACTCCCCAGTATCCAAGAGGTCTTGGTGCCACTTCTCACTGATAGTCAGCTTCTTGCCATTCGCAGAGACCATGGTTTCGATGTCGGCTTCAGTCGCGCCACTGCTGAGCCACACAATGATAGTCACATGGCGAATGCCATGTTCATTCTCCCATTCCTTGACCATCCTCTTCGGCTTCCAAGTAGTGGGGCCATCCTCTTCGGTAACATCATCCTCATCATCGTTGTCAGCAATGGAAGGAAGCTGCGCAACTGCAGGAGGCCTGGCTGCCACGACAGGTACTTGGTTGCGAGGAACAAAGCTGGGAAGAATGGGTAGTGGTCCATCATCATCTTGTGGTGGTTGTGGTCCTCTGAGAGCAACACCAGCAGCCATTCCTCTGGCTTTGTTGAACTGAGAGCGAAACTGGTTTGTGGAGTACTTCTGGAATCGCTCATGCATGGCTCTCACAGCGGCGGGTTGTTCATCAGTGATGGTTCCATTGTGGAACAGTCGAAGCAGAAACTTGAAGTCGGGACCATCTTGCTTGAAGATGTGCTTCACCGGTTCATTGCCCTTCTTCCCCGGAGCGTTCTTTCTGGAGGACATGGTCGATTGTAGAATGTTGTGGTTATCCTGCTTTGCCAATTGATGTTGATCTGGATTTGTGAGAGGAGAGAGGAGAGAGAAAGAGCGCCATTTTGAAGATCGACATCTTGGTTGTCTACTACTGGTATCAGTGGAAGTTTACTGGTTGTGCAGTTTTGTTGGTTGTGCAGTTTTGTGCAGTTCGCTTCAAGGCAATACCGGCAAGATCGATCTTGCCAGGTAACTTGATGGGATTAAACTTTCAGACGCATGTGGTTCACTGCAAGGCTTAGAGGTCATGCTGGTTCACATGATAGATCGCGATTTATTTCTTCCTCTCAGTCATGTGGAAGGCGGCCAGGAGGGTGTTGCAGGCGACCTTCCAACGGTCAAACCCAAATTCGCACCAATTGGTGCTCACATTTCTAGGCATCAATTTGCAAGGGCGTGCTATGGGTGTGCTTCGCCCGTCACAGAACGCCCCAAAGCACAAATCACCAACTTGGAGGGGCGATATGGAATGCCATAAGGTACCAGCATGACCAACATGGGCGGTCCCTTCTTCTACTAGTATTAGCCAGGGCAAAGGAGCCTTATTTGACTAGGAAAGGACCATTCTGGCTTTCTATATCGCTCCCTCAAAGTGCCGTTCCAGGGCATCAGGACGTCCTGGAACACTTTTTATTAGGGCGTTGTACACTTTTCAGCGCTTTTAATGGTCCTGGACTGAGGTATGAAATTGGTGTATGTATTCAAACTGGATGGATTGTGTGGATGAATGGTCCCTTCCCTTGTGGCGAATGGGTTGATATTGCCATTTCTTTGTCATCTTTGGTCCACATGTTTGAGGGAGATGAGAGAGCTGTGGCTGACAAAGGGTACAGGGGTATCCTCAGTTCTTTGACTGCCCATGGCGACACCTTGACAATCAACAACAGACTAGCAGGAAGGCTCTTGCAAGGGCCAGGCACGAATGTGTCAATAGGAGACTCAAGGAATGGGGCTGCCTCCTTCAGAGGTGGCGCCATTCCCTTGATAAACATGGTAAGATGGCCCATGCTGTGGCCAACATTGTGCAGCTCCAGATCATGGACCGGCCAATGTGGCAGGTGGAGTACTATGATAGAGTCGACAATGAGTTTGACTTTGATTATTAAATAGTTTGTAGTTACTCTAGTTGCAGCCTCACTATTAGCCATAGCATTGACAGTCAACAACCAACCAGTCTGCTCAGGTGTGTAATGCTTGTAATGCGTTTTCCTGCTTCTCCCAGCGATTCCAGCACTCAGCATCTAACAAACAACGTTCCTGGCGATATTACGTTGTAAAACACTCACTCATTCACATCTTTGAATTTGATTGCCATGATCATTCCAGTGTCTTCGTGGGCCAAAAAATGGCAGTGAAAGACCGATTTTCCGTTCAAATTGACGACGGGGGCAGGAACGAATTGGATCCAAATCTTCACGATTCCATAGGGTGGAATGACCACCGTGTCGCGCCACACTCTTGCTGGTTGGACCCGTGTCATGTATTCCATCATGGGTGCAGAAACCAAGGCATTGCCACTCGATGCCGATATGACTTGGAAGGGCACGACATGAATATGAAAAGGGTGGGTGGCGTTCGATGTACTGACGAGTGTCCACTCTTCTGCATGTCCGTCCAAGACCAACTCATCCAAGATGTAGTCGATCTCAAAAGCTTTTTCGTTGATGGTGAACTGCGGAAACGGGATCTTTGTCACGTCTCCAGCAACATCAAAATAGACGGTGCGCCGTTTTGTCACCGTCTCGGGAGCAATGTTGAAGGCATGGGCTGTCGGCAGAGTAAACTTGAGGGAAGAAATGTCCACTGCCGTTGCTGGAGTTGGTGGCTCTGTCACTTGAAAAGTTGCCAGTAGTTGATCACCCGGTCCCACACCATAGAACTGGATCTTAGACAACCCCATAGTCCAAACCTCGTAGATGCCGGCAGCAGGGAATTGAAGGAGAATATCCTGGCGCATACCACCGCCCTGCACGTATTGGTCAACCTGGATGGGTTCAGCATAGTTGATACCATCCGAACCGGCATCCCAAACTTTCACTAGATTCCCGTCCTCGTCTAGAATGCGGAAGTTGACCAAATTCTCCGTGGTTCCTGTGAGGAACTTTAGCCATGTGGTTTCCCCAACGGTCATTTCGAAGTTAGGTTGGAACTGACCGTTAACACAGTAGGTAGCTTCGGGGTGCGCTACAATTCCTCTTTGGCCATTCAGAAAGGTGGTTACCACATAAGTATTGGCTTCAACATCACTAAAAGCAAAGTGAGGATCCGTCACAACAAATGGCGTAACTGTTGAAATTCCAGCTTCTTCGAGCTCTCGTGAAAAGCTGCCCTCGATGGCAAGCAATCCAGCTGCTTGGGCCCAGGTCCACATGGCCGAGGACCCGTGGCGGTGAGTGTGGTACCTGGGATTTTCATTTGCGAGACAGATGGGTAAGCAATTCAACAACAGGCCAGGAGATTGTTCACCTTGTACGATGCTCTACGTACCAATATGTACCCGTGGGATGGTCTTCAGGAAAGTAGAAGGAATAGCAGTAGCATTCACCAGGTCCAACACTGATCCAGTCGGCGTCGGCGTCTGAAGTTCCTTGCGGCATGAACAGATGAGGCTCGACAACGGCACCGTGCAGATGTAAGTTCACCTGGTCATAGTTGGACGGGATGTTTTCCGGATTTGGTACAGTGATGTCTTCCACGGTTTCGGGCGTGGGTCCAATGAATGTCAAACCATATGGTTGCAACTCATAGTATCCGCCATCGGGGTTGCTGCGATTGAGGAATGGGACGTATAGAGACTTGTCGACACTTTCAACGGTGTATCCATCTCCCATACCGGTGGGGGGTGTTCCCGGTTCGAGGTTGTTTCGGAGAAGAATGGACATGGTTTCTCCTGGCTTGACCTTGAGGCTGGGGCCCAAGGGGCCTGTTTGTGCTTTGGCCTCAGGCGTGTCCTCGAATCCTTCGCCTCCCGTGAAAGTGCGAATACGAGCATAAGCACCAGTAGCGCTTGCTGGAGCATCCAGCCCAGGCGGATAGTTCTCGATCCAGTACTTTTCGTAGGAAGCAATAATTTCGTAGTATCGATCCGTGGTTGTCCCGCAAGTACGTTCCTGGACTGCACAAGAATAGGAAATCGAGGCAAGGGGAAGTGGATGACGAGGGTTTTCGTCTTCAGATACTTCTTCAGGAAAAGAGTTGGATTGTTTGTTTACAGAGCGCAGATGTGGAAGGTCGAGATCATCTTGAGCAGAAATCATCAGCCTGTCGCCTCGAAACGAAAGTAGAAGAAAGCTGACAAGCAGCCAGCACCTAAGGAAGTTCATGGTCAGGGATCGAATGGGTGGGATGGATTTACCTTCTGCGTGGATGATGATTGTGACCTCTTGTATTGGGGAGTAATTTGGTTTTAGATCTTTAAAAAAGTTGAAAAGCAAAAGTGAGGATTTTCTGGTGGTGCACAGCAATTCTTGTGATTGAATTGGATATAAGGACCCCCGCAACACTTTAGACCTAAAACTCCCTTGGTTCCTTGCATGATGAATTTGCATGCGAACCGGACTAGATGATTAATACACGAGTCAATAGTAAAGAGGTGTCAGGTATATTTCCTCCAACACACTCCTGCACGGTGCCCTAAGTGGCTACCGTGGAACGAATAAATAAATTAGGAAATCAAACAAGGGGTGGATGCCCATGATGAAAGCCCTGTGCTCGTGGAAGAGCTTGCCCTGAAGGGGCTTCGTGAAAAAATCTCCACGCATCTCCAAGGTTGGGCAGTACACCACTCTAAGGTTGCCTTTTCCAATCTGATCGTGAATGAAGAAGAAACGGATGTCAATTGCCCGAGTCCTTTTGCCCGAGCTGTCTTTGCCGTTCTCAGCAAGGATGATGGTCGACTTATTGTCTTGCATCAGGATGTTGTCCTTGACAATGATCCCCTGCTCTTCAAGAAACAACTTGGCCCATAACATTGGAGACATGACGTCGTCTGCTCCAATCAACTCCGCTTCGGTACTGCTCCTTGAGTTGAGCTTCTGTTTCGCGGATACCGACAACACCGCTCCACTTCCAAAGGACATGACTCCTCCTGTATGGGAACGGTAATCAGGATGGACTGCAAATGATGCATCCACCCACCAAGATGGAGAATCAACTTGTCCTCCACTGTCTGTTCCAGGAACTTCAGTCCTTGGGTCAACTTGTCCCAATCATCAGATGTTGGGCTTCTAACACGAGTGCATAAGACAGTTGTCAGAGTTTGCACATCTGGTCGAGCACGTTTGCACAGGAACAGCAGCTTGGCTGCAAAGGTATGGTAGGTTTCCCTGCTTTTGTCATTCAGGATGGTGCCATCACCAGAGCTGAAGAGGTCAGCAGGAGCTGCACTTGATACCTTTCTCATCTCCTCGAAGTTGACTGGGAATTCCGATACCATCTTCTTGATGTAATCTATCATGTCGATGATCACCTTTCCTGGGTCTGAGAAGTCCACTGTCATCCCCAAGTAGTCATGCTTGGGACCACGGGTTGCCTTGACGGCCCCATATGTTCCGTACTTGTCATTGAACCACTCCAGGGTTCGATTGTTTACCAGTTTCATCCGGTGGCTCGACATCAGGCCGTCCACATGGAAGCGTATCGTCTGCTGATATCCTTCAATCATCCTATTGGCAACACACGGATCATACTGGTTGAATACGAATTCGATTCCCTCCAGGTCACTCCTGAAGAGCTTGTACCAAAGCAGTGCTGCCAAAACCATTCCGTAGATGGCTCTTTCCACAACGACATAGAGGACTGGTCGTCCCTTTTTGTATGTCAGGAAAGAGGCATATGTGTCAGGATCAATTTCGACAAGCAAGTCTGCAAGGGTTCCCTCAATGATCATGAGGACCCTGTCTTCACCTTGTTTGACTTTTGGCATTGGTGTTTGGATGAACGCATTGGGAACATCCAGGGACATCACATCCCTATTCTCGGATGCATCGATACACATGGATAACATCAAACCCTCAAGTGAAACTGTTGGGCTTCTGGCATCTTCTTTCTGATGGTACACCCTTGTAGGTTTCCCATTGTAGACTGCACGTGCCTTGACCGTGCCATCCCTTTTCTCACTCACAAACATGAGTGCCATTTGTGCCTTTTTCAATTCAGAATCACTGCACTTGTTTGGGTCGACTGGACTGAAGCAGACTCTGCTGTGGAGCTGGTCCATCTCTTTGAGCGCCGCCTTTCTGGCTTTGTTGCCCCACACTTTCAGACCCTTGGGTAGAAGATGCTGTTGGGCATGGCTGCTCTCATCCTTGACTTCTGCTGTGGCACTCCTGTGATTACAGGAGTCCATGAACAATGCCAAGTGCTTGCTTGTTTCGGTCTCGTAAAGCAGTGGCTGATTCACTTCATCATCTTGGACGAAGGTTACTCCTTTCTTGTTTGCTTCAGCTGTTGCAATCCAAGCTGATCGTTGAATTCCAACTCTGGGAAGCTTGGAAGCTTTGTCTGGCCCAGCGAGGTTTCCATCGTTGGTATCCACTGCTGGTGCCGTCTCTTCGACTGTAGGGTTGGCTGGACTTGTACTTGTTGGGATTCCTTGGAATCCCTCTTCTCCTTCTTCATCGGAGTCAATGTCTGTGGCATACTGTTT
Organism: Seminavis robusta; assembly: GCA_903772945.1. NCBI lineage: Eukaryota > Bacillariophyta > Bacillariophyceae > Naviculales > Naviculaceae > Seminavis > Seminavis robusta. The sequence continues at coordinate 25,079 of CAICTM010000026.1, forward strand.
GGATGCCCTTGGTACTAGCCCTGGGGCGTTCCCATCCTCAGAATCTTCATCTGATTCTTTGGATTCCACTGAATCGTCGTCCGAAGAGTCTCCATAGACTTGTAGGTAGCTCTCATTTCCATTGTCACCATCCACTCCTGCAGGCAAACCTACAGGTAAAAATTCCACAAAGTCACGGTTGTGAAAGATTAGTGGTTTCTTGCCCTCACCGTATGCCTTCTTTTCGACAGCATCAATGACTGGGCGAGGCATCGGCAGAATACGAACATGCTGGCGTGTGATTACCTCAAAGGTGACAAGATCCATCACACTGTGCCCTCCTTGGTGGTTGTCCATCAGGGGGCGGAGATAGATGCAATCCAAACGCCTGGGCTCCATGGAATTGAGCTTGTCTGGTTCGTTGGAAGCTAGACAATAGCTCCCAAAAGTGTACTGAATATCTTTGTAGCTTGTGGTCCGACCCTCCAGGATCTGCCTAGGAGGATACACTTTGGAGATTCCATCAAGCGCGGGGAAGAGGTTGAGTTTACAGTTAACATCGTATACCAATTCCACAATCATCACCTTGGCATCACCATGAATGGGGTTGAATGCCAGGCTGCGCGGATGCGCTCCTTCAAGGTTCTGATGTTGCGTTCGGCTGGGCCACTGTGGGTCTGAGCCGCTCCATGGTTCAGCTTGAGCTCCATGTCGTTTTTGACAGGATCCATCAAGCTCTTGAACTCCAGGTCACACTGTATTTCTTGGATCTTGAAGTCATTGTTCCCATACGGGTCAAAGATCTTGTCAATGGCGGCATAGAAGGATTTGCCTTTCCTGTTGGTAAGGTAGGCAGATTCTCGGTGACGGATTTGGAGGTCAGTGAATGCAAGGAAAGCAATTTCACAAACATAGAAGACATCCATGCATCCTGTCAAGAACCTGTGTGGGGCCACCAGCTCATCCGGAACAGCATGGATACTGTCGGTCACTGGTGGTGGGCGTCTGCGCGTAGTAGAGCCCTTGGCCTTGCCCATGTCGCTGCCAAAAATTAATTCGGCGCGGTCGATGTCCTCCAACTTGACGGGACAATCGCGAATTTGACCAGTCCTGATCATGTTGCGGTACCCCTCCAAAGATGGGCGCTGGAGGTTGTGGTACAAATTTCTTGCGAGAAATGCACCCTTGGCTTGCTTCTTGGTAAAGCCTTCGAGGTTGCCCTCCACCGTCTGGACCAAATTCTGGAACTCCGGTGAAAACTGGTTGAGGTGAGACATGTGATCCAGTAGGGCTTGCTCAATCAGCACTCCATACAGACCTTTGGCGGTCCTTCCATATCTGGTATGGATCCCAGTTGGGCGGTAGTGGTAGATGGCGTCGTCCACTCTTGAGTCCATGAGGACATAGGATCCATCCTGTGCTCTGACGCAGTCATCCACAACAAGAGACAAAGCGTTGATGTTGGCGATGCCTCCTGGATTGGCATAACCATTTCCATAAGGGGTGTCCTCTTCTTGGGTAAGCTTGGTGCTTCCAACGTTTGTGGCCATCTCGATTGGTCTTGGAGAGAGCCGCTGGCGGACAATCGTGTCCGGATTCATGACAGTTCGGATGGAACTGCCACTGTCGAGATAAACTGTGTTGGGTCCATCAGGAATGAGGCTCTTGACCGACACTCCTGCAAGATTTGGCTCTGCCACTCCTGTGAGTTCGGCATCTGCCACTCCTGGGGACTCAAACACAATTTGGTGGTGCTGTTCTTCGACTGATAGTGAGTCTTGGTCTTGGAAATCTTCATAACAGTTGCCTCGCTGGTTCTCCCGCTGACGCCGACTGGGTCCACGGTATAAGCAGCGAAATTCAGTCTCTGTATCTGAGCTGTAGTCGGAACAGCAGCTCTGATCATCATCTTGGCCATCCCGAGGGATCACTCCTTCACATGGAGCTGTGTGGAAGACGGTGTCAGGGAAGGCAGAACGACTCACAATTATATTATGGGTTTCATTATACCGCTGAAGGATAAGGTCGGATCCGATGCTTACACCGTCAGGACCTCCCTCGGCAAGCTGATCATGGCCGCAGCCGGAGTGATAGCTTTCTTCGGATGATGTCGCATCATGCTTCCACTCCTCTGCATATCAGTGTCGATATCGACTCCAATATCAGAGGAAGGATCGAGTTGGAGTTGGGAAATATCGAGCGCTAGTGAATCTGGATCATCAGCGGGTATCTCCGCAATAGGTGCCTCCTTGACGGGTGCTTCTTCCGCTGTAAGATTGGCCAAGAGCTGTTGTTCAAGCTTGGTGGCAGCTTGGCGTTGACGAAGCAAGAGTGTATCGCCAGGTTGCTGAATCTGATGGTATGGTGGAGCCATGAGTGTGCCAATCACAGGAGGTGTCGTAGGATCTAGCTGTGCTTCCATGGCTGAGGAGATGCGTCGACGTGTCCAGAGGTCGAAGGGTTCATTGCACAGAACTTGCGGGTCGAAGGTGTGGTACCCTTTATGATCCTCTTGGATTTGCTGTTGGATATTCGTATCAATAGCCTCGTATTGGGAGGTACCGTAAGCAAACTGTGAGAAAGCCTGATCACCGGATGGAAGGATTGTTTCTCCATCATCGAGTGCGGGCATTGGAGGATCCGCTTCGTTGGGTACGTCGAGGAGGTCCACTGGTGCCGTCGTATTTTCACGAGAGGTTTGTGTTTGGCTGTCATCGGATTCATCAGAGAAATATACGAAGGGTTGCCAATCAGGGTCAATCTCTGGCTCGCTGAACAACATCTCGTGGGAGTAGGACTCGTAGGATGAGCGATCAACCTCGTGGACTCGTACCTCGCGTGTAGCCGTATTGGTCGACTGTGATAGGACGGACGCGATATCACCAGCGAAGGACGTTGGCGTTGAATGCGTCTTGTTGCACGCGAGCTGCAATAGGTCAGTGTCCGTCTTGTTGGACTTGGTTTGGTGCGAGGACACTTCTAGGTTGCCTGCTCGTGGCGTGGTGCTGCCCACGTCGAGGAGGTCGTGGGAGTTGACTGAGCGGGATGGGCGTGATTGCCCAGAGTTGTGGTGACTACGTCGAACAGCTAGGTCAGCCGTGTAGTCAAGAATGCTCTTCTTGCCCTGCTCGGAGATATTATCCCATGCCTCTTGATCCGACTTGGACAACGACCGCCATGTGGTTGCGTTCATCATGACCTTGCGTGGACCACGAGTGTCTGTCTGATGGGCTTGCAATAGGACCTCCACCGGTGTATCCATATCATGGACGAATGCCTCATAGGTGTCGTCACAGGTTTCCGCTGTACCATCGTCGAAGAATTTCGTGTTGGTAGGTGCGACGACGAGCGTTGCTTCGAGAGCGTGTGGACGTCGCATGATTTGCATTGTCATGAGTTGTGCTTGCTCGAAAGGGCTGCTCGGTATTGCTCGAGTGTATACTGGAGGTGTCGCCTGCAGCTTTCTTGGTTTGCAGTGCGAGACGTCGTACAGGGGCGAGATTTGGTGCCTTGGAGATTGAGCTTCCAAGAAACGTGCCCCCTGTTGTCAGTGTACGGCTCGTCCTGATCTCATTGTACTGCCGAAATTGTTCGAGGAAGTTGGAGATGAACCAGCTTGGGACCCTCTCCATACACCTCTGCGATATCGGCGGAGGGAGATAACACGAAATCTTATCGAGCGCAGGGTTGCGACCATGACTTGGAGTAATATTCGTCAATTGCCTTCCAGATCACACGAGTGTCCTTGTCGGTTTCGTTGGCAAGGACGACAGATCGTGCCTGTGCTTCTTGGAAGATGTCTTCGAAGGTCTTGTACATCCATTCTCGTTGTTTCTCGTCTAGTTCGACGTTGTGACCGTGAAGTCAGAATCAATGAGGTGGGAGAGACCTTGAGATTTGAGCGTGTTGAGGAAGTTCTTCCTCCATTGATGAAGACTGATTCGTCGCGAAACTCTCTGAACCTGAGCGGACGGGCTTGTTGTTCTTGTCCCAAAGTGCGATTGCACGCTCCCCATCGGTCATCGTGGCATCGCTGCGTCTCATTTGTTGCCATGGGACGATTCGCCGTGTGGCTGGAAGAGTCCAACTCTGAAAGCGTCGAGTCGTCGGCCGTCAGTGATACGACGCGGATGGGTGCCTTCCTCTTTGACGACCAATGGTGATACATCTGTATCGCCGGGAGCAGTAGTTCTTCCTGGTGAGAGTACTGGTCTTGGAGCGCCGTTGGTGTCGTCGGAAGCTTGGAGATCCATAACTTCATCTTTGGTGGAAGTAGGAGATCCATCCATCCGTCGATTCCTTGTTCAGACAGTGCGATGCGCATGTGAGATGCAGTTGTACCCTGTGGTGGAAGCGCTTCGCCGCATAGGGTGCATAGACATGCTTGAGCTTGGCTGCTTCATCGGCCATCTTGATGGAGGTGGCAGTGCGTAACTGCAACTAGTTAATCTGCTAACGTGAGGAAATACTACTTGAAAAGAGGGATCTTGTAGAGGTAGCTACCACCCAACGAGATCAACTGCAACTATTCAAGACGAGTGCAAAGTAAATGCAAAGTTCGCTTCTTAGTAATTCATAATCTGTGTTGTGAGCTTTGATTGATGCGATCAGTAAAGCTAGTCGTAGCGGTTAGAAATGCATCGTGGTAGTGATCTTGATTCATACGGAATCAACGTGGTATCTGCGGGAAACGGTTCGTTGGCAGGATGCTTTACTCCTGTCGAATACTCCAATTTACCGTGTCCTTTGGTTTCGTTGAGAACGTGTTCTTGCCAGCGTTCTCTGTTCCATCGTGTTGACCCATAAAGCATGACTCAATCTACTCACGGATACTCTGAGTCGTGGGAGGAACTGTAACGCTTTCATTGGCTTCCGAATGGCCTTGGCACACTACCGAGAAGGGGGAGAGGCCTTCGCCCAAGGTGGTCCCTTGACCGTTCACGAAGTACTTGCGGAAGACACGATCCAGAATGTGTCCAGTGACCAAGGGTTTGTTCGCGAGGTTAATGGGCAGTGCCGATGCCTGAGTGCGTTCGTCTAGTTGAGCTTGCAAGATCCCGTGTTCATTCCCTTTGGGGGACTTCGTGAGCAGACGGTGAATGACGGGAAGGTTTGCGTCATCGGCCATGTTACAGAGGTTGTGGACGCGAGTGGCTAGGGCAGCCCGAATTTATCCGTGAAGGTTTTGTTGCTCTTCTCACGGTCGTACTGGAGTTGTTGTTCAACAGTGGCCTCCAGCGTATCACGTAGGTTCGTGATTCCCGCATTGAAGGTTGCGTTGGTCAGGCCCGGACCTACCGTGCCAAGCGCCGCCAGGTAGGGGGAGAGCACCCGGTTGGTGCTTCGTTGGAGCGCGTTTGCGCTAATGGGCGCGGCCACGTTGGCGGCGTCATTACTAGTGGATGTATGACCTCCCGCGGCCAACGTACAACAGGCGCGGAACCATTGGACCAAAGGGGCGATGGCAGCCTGTCGCGCAGGATCCGCATGAGTTATCTCGGGGGTGAGAACTTCCGCATGGAACTGGGGAAGACTGTACTGTCCTTCGGGACGGGCTGCAAGGACGGCTTCAGAAAGATAGGACGGAAGAGGCATTACGCGACGGACACGGAAGACATCAGTGTCCGGGACACCACCGCCGTGGGGGCCACTGTGTAGCACAGGAGCCGGAGCGGCAGCAAACATGGTTCCTCCATCAATAACTGTCATGTTGTGGCAGGTTATGTCAGCCATGCGCTCGAAGGCAGACATGGGAAGGACCACGGTGATAGCGCTTCGAAGATCGTTCCCCACCACGATAGCATAGAGATTGTCGTAAGGAGAGGCCTGGCTCGGATTCACGGGGTAGGCGTAGAGTGAGTGTCCAATGTAGATATTCGTTTCATCATTTTGGAGGACGAAGCCAAAAGTGACAGGTGAACAAAGGCAAAATTGACTCATAGCGCGAGAGGCAACATAACGGTTTGCATTCGAGGCGCCACCCACAGCAGTGAGGCTATCAGTGTAGTTTGGAGCGATCCGAAAAATTAGAGCTGGCCATGGTGAGGGTCGAAAAGATACGAAACCTTATGCCGGCGCAAGAGATTAATCTAATCTAGGTTCTTGCTTTCAGCGTCGGCTGAATGAAGAATTGCAAGCTGAGAGAGAGACAACCTTCTTGCGATCGGCAGTTCAATGGCTGGTCTTGGCTAGGTCGCTGGCTTTAGTGATTCATGGTTGCCGCTGTCGATCTTGCCAAATGTGGTCTTGGACGGGCGTCGTTGCCTTAAGGGTAATCTTGTTCGAGAGGCATTGAGGAGCTGATGCGGTGCATCATCATGTGGGGTATCCATTTCCGGAACGCAGGTGATGACCTGCGAGGTGTTGAGATGTACTTGAGTTGTAGGTGAGGAGCGTGGGAATTAATTTTGCAAATAGTGAGATAGTCCTCTCGGCAACCATGATTAGGGTCATTGTTGCGAGAACCCATCAGGGTTCAAGTTTCCACGCTGCGGGGCGTGGAAACTCGGACGGGGGGTTCCCCAGGCGTGCTGCTGCTCGACACGTATTAGTGCAAAAGAACTGAGAGAAAAGCAATAGTGCAAGAGAACTGAGAGAAACAACAGGCTCCACTGTGCAGCAGCCTCAATATAAGGCATAGGCAACAGAGCTGTCAGTCAAGTTTCCACAGGAAAAATCGCGCACACGATCAAGATCACGAAGCATCGGCCAATCAAGTTCTATTCAGAGCAATCCAAGCATATCAGCATCGAGAACACAGATAGACGGTTCATATTGATACTTGAACCAAGCCAATCCGACAAGAATTCAAGGAGTAATCGGCGATCGAGTGAATCGGGTTCCCACCTACTGAGCAAGAGCCGATCGACGCGAAGCAAGCTAGAAATCGAACCAACAGCGCTACCACTACGAGACTATACAGAGATCGAAAGAAGGCATCTAGCCGCATATGCAGATATCAGTGCAAGCCTCCAATTCCGAAAATTGACCGAGAACGAGTTGATCGACTTAACAGCGCTCGAACAGTGGGAGTCAACAGGCCCCAGTGGACCGCCGACAGCTGAATCTTCACAAGAGAGCCATTCCAGCCTATGAAACTTGCTCACCAAGCCTATCTATCTATCCTACAGACATCTACAACAAGAACAAGTGCTCAAGAGGACCGACAGTAAGATTCGGTAGTATCCTCCAAGCCAAACGGTGTATTTTTCGTGTTGACCACCAGATCCACAAAGGCGACGCAGCGAGTTTCGAACCAAGGTTTCGAAGTCACCGACCAATCTGATCGGAACAAGCTACCACAACAGTCCTGCAAACAAGCAAGCCTAACATCCCAAGAACAAGGAACTAGCGATAACCGCCAAGGCAACTAGCTACCAGAGCAAGCACAAGAGGAACAAGAGTCCGAGCTTGAGAGTTCAACAACCAAGCTCGCAGGAGTGGAACAAGCGACAAGCCGAACCCAAAGCATCAAGACACACGCAAACAGTGAGAAGCAATGGAACGACCGAAAAACGCCCAAGAGCAACAAGAGAAGAATTCGAGGAAGAAGTCCGATAAAGAAGAAGAAGAAAAACAAGACGAGAGCGCTGACGGCGAAAGGAACTGTAGCGCCAAGTGGTGCCAGAATAAACTCACAGGAGAGACTAGAACGAACCGACAAGAACAAGAGTCAGCAATTGTCCTAAAAGCAAGCCTAACGTTCCAGGAAGGAACAAGCGAACAGACCGCCAAGGCGATTGCAAGGCCAGGAACAACAAGTCCAAGAGCGACGTAGAGGAAGACGTGTGATCACACCAGGAGCGACGGCATCCAAGGAACAAGAACACCAAGAGTGACCGACAGGAGTTGCGAGAACAACAAGAGAAGAGAGTCCGAGCTTGAGAGTTTGAACAACCAAGCTCGCAGGAGTGGAACAAGCAACAAACGACAAGCCAAAACGACAACGTCAAGTTCAAGGCTACAGAGACGACCGAAGCAAAGATCAAGAGCAAGAGATCGAAGCGACCATCAAGCAGAAGAGCGCCAGCGCAAAGAACAAGAGCAGTGCCAACAGAAGAAGTGCAAGCTAGCTAGTAGGAGTGTCGGTAGAAGAGGACCACGAAGACAAACCGAGAGAGCGACACCAAGAAGAGGTGTTGCCGCGAAAAGTATAGGAACTAGATAACAAGTTCCAACAGGGAGAAGCAGATCCACCGCAGAGGTGCATCTGTGGGAGTTCCAGAAGACTCAACAAGAGAGCCATCGGAATAGGCTAACAGAAGAGAGGTGCGACAGAAAATTCCAACGCATCACAAGCAAGGCAAATTACCCGACAAATCATGGAAGAACGACAGGTCCTAAGAATGGACTGTTATACAGGAAGTTGTGCTTTGAACATTAGCGCAACAGGCCTCGAAGAGTGCAAGCTTATCAGAGCAACAGGAACAGCGCTGTACCCACTACGGGAGCAGCCACCAAGAGTGGAATTTTGCGATTCTGCCAGCCAAGATCAACAGGAGTCGCACGTCAACGACCGAAGCTACCGCTACAGCAACACAAAGAACAAGAGCACAGCTGACCACAACCATGAGCAACGATTGGCAGCAGCCTTCCATGGACAGTGCGTCGGCCACACAGGAGTGTCCAACAGAAGAAGCACGTCACAACGAAGAACAAGATATCTTTTGGCAACAAGAGGATCTTACGGCGAATCAAAGCCGGATCCAGCCAGCGCCGGTACCAAAGCCAAGTCTCGCAGTACTAGCTAGCGCCATGAGCTAGCCACCTGGACCGTCCGACGTTTTTCACGCAGGATTAAAAAAACTTCAAATTGCCACGACTAAAAACAAGCCCTTAAACAAGCTCTTAAATCTTCAACAAGCCCTTAAACAAGCCCTTAAAAAACAAACCCTTAACAACAAGCCCTTAAATTCTCAAAACAAACCCTTAAGCCTTCGTGTAAACCCCATAGAACAAGCCCTTATCAGGAGCAAACAAGCCCCTAAATAAACAAGCCCTTAAATCAAACCGTTAAAGCTTCAACAAGCCCCTAAACAAGCCCTTAAAAAACAAGCCCTTATTGGTCTGGGGTCAGTCGTGTCAAGTTTTAAAGCCTGAGCGAAAAACGTCGGACGGTCCTGAACAAGAGCTTCAGGCACAAAGCAGTACAAGCAAGCAATAGGAAGCACATGAGTGCCTCCCATCATTCATGTTTTTGAGAGTGTGTATTGTGGCAACAGCCACTGCACCTCCTACCATTCTTTTTGGAGTGTGTCTTGTGCCTACACACAGCACCTCCACCACCTGAGGCCTCCAGCAGCCTCCAGGCAACAACAAAGCATTCCCCACATCTCCGATCAATCATCCTATCGAATAGCAACAATCATGCCCTTCCAGTCTTACAACAGCAAGTGCACAGGAGTGTGGAGGTACCCAAAATCCAAAACATCAACATCAAAAGCAACAACGCCATCAACAACGGCAACAACACCAACAGCCACGTCATCGAACGACAAAGGCATCATCAGCCATACCGACAAACGCATCATATCTACCACCTATCCAGGCAATGTCACAACCAACAACAGCATCAATGGTAACAACAGCATGGCCAACACAGCCATAGCCATCAGTACTAACCATCCTTTGAATTGTATCTACAGTACAGGCAACTGCAACAGCAGCAACTGCATCATCAGCAGAAGAACAACAGTGAATGATCCACCAGATCACGAGAAGACAAGGTATCATGCAAGCCTACACAAGGCCGGAGCAAGCTCACAGAAGCTACAGACTGACCCAAAGCCGTCACAGAGCGGATGTTTTGGCTGACGTCAATGAGACCGTGACACAAGAAGACAACACAAGTCGAATCAAGCCATATCAAGGCAGGGAGCAGTCACACAACGAGTGACCAATAGACCAACCAAGTCCGCCATGAAATCATAGGCCGCCTGAAACAATAGGCACAATAAGAGGAACCCCCTCAAGAGCTCCATCAAGTGTTCACCATGTCCATTAGTACAAGATCATCATCATTGCAAGATCATCATATGAGGAACCCCCTCAAAGCTCCACAGCAAACATCGAATCATCGAATTGCAAACGCCGGAGTCTCTCACACCAAACATCAAACAAGCAAGCATCGAGTCCAGATATGTCCATCCAGATCGATAGCATCAATCGAATCCATCCAATGCAAGTCAACCGCAGATACAGCAACTTCAAGTCCTACACCTACATTCCAGACAACCAATCCTACAACAGCTATCTCCCAACCTCGAGAACAGCCAACGATAAGTACCACTACCATTGACAGCTACAGGAACCAAGATCAAGATCCACCAGTATCATGACCGATTCATTTCCAATCATCCATTATCAGCCATCAAGACCATGTCCAACCAAGGTCTACTAGTAAAGTACATTTTATTCGTAGTCTCCACAACCAATCTTCCAATCAAGAGTTTACTACCTTCCAACAGTTTCCTTCCTTTCCTCCATGGGATCTCCAATCCTTACATCCCTACATCAAGTGTCAATGCAGTCCGAACCATCGACAGTTCCAACTACAAGCACATCAAGTGACGGCATCAACCGCCGCAAACCTTCAGCAGTGGACAGTCACATCAGACAACCACGTGCCATTTTCGAACGACATCATCGATACCAACATCGTTGACAGTTTCGTTCCCATTCCATCGCAAAGCATCTCACCAATCAGTGGGAATGCCAATGCAACCTTTACAATATTCATTTAGCTTAGCAAATAATCGTACCCGTGATATCCATTAGGGATCGACGCAGGAGTGTGTTGGACGGTCAAGATTTATCCAGTTTAGAAATTTAGCGTTAGCGTACCCGGAGAAGTAGAAAGACCGCATCCTCGCAAGATTTTAAGGAAATCTGAAACTCTAAAATCCAGATTCAACCTGTCCCAAGCTGGAAGATCACTTTTTCTTCCCAGCTCGCCCGAATCAGCTAGATAACCCTGATAAGAATAGTAGCTACAGTGTTTTAACCCAACAGAGCCTAGTGAAGAATTGGTAGTTAAAGTTTGTTATTAACAATTATGAGCTGCTAGAATCTAGGTGGATGTCCCATACTGGATCACACAGGCCCAGCTGGGGAGTGCCAACTCTAACAGTCTCTAACGGTATTGGGACCCTACTTGTCCTTGGGCAAGCAGGGTGAGCATCTAGTGGGCTTGCTGACATCATTATAGTGGTTGTGATGTGGCATGGGACCTAAAGACTTAAGGGTCCCTAGTGCGAGATCAACGGCTGTTTCCTCGCGGTTTCCTCGCGGTTTTCTCGGAAAAGTGGCGGAATCGACAACTGACAACTATCATTCAGATTTCTTGATGCCAATAATAGTTCTGTTTTCATCTTAATACCAGGGCCAAATAAGCCAAGCAGGCTGCTAGCCCAACTGTGCATTGTAGTTGTGGAAGTGAGCACTGGCAGGGTTACAGTGCATCAATTCGGCCCACAGTGCTTTCTAAAGAACCACTACTCGGTCATCTGTGAGCTTGAACTGCAATCGGAAAAGGTCAACAGAAGCAAATTTGCTAGAATAAAATCAAAGGGTTTGGATTTGCCCCTAGAGCTAGGATGAACTGGCTTTTGACCATTCTCTATACCATTTGATGTTGCGGGTCACTTCAACATCACATGCAGCTTGACAACAAAGGGGTGGGGGAGATTGATAAGCACACCATATTCAATCTGATTTGTGCTCCCACTGCTTCCTGGGCAAAGCGATCACATCACCCATTATTTGACATGACACAGGACTGGCAAACAAGGAGCTGGTTCCTGCTGTGCAGCAGCAGCAATAATTGACCCCAAACTACACCATCCAACGAACAGAACACAAATTCCCTGATGGACAATGCAATGGAGTCAATGCGAATACAACAGCAGCTTGTCACTGGAACAGGGTGTGCATTCTTCAGTGGCTCCATCAACTTCATTGAAATCAGCAAATGACTCGGCTCCAGAGGGCAAAAAGAACTCTTGCAACATTGACTCATCATGAACAATGACACTGGAAGCTAGACGTGCCACAATCACCTTCATCCTGTCCACAAAGAGATCACGGCTCTGAGAACAGGCAGCTTCAAAGACAAAGCGGGTGCCCTCATGTGTCACTATGCAGCAGCTTCGATCAAGCCTTGCAAACGGATAGGTTGCTCTGTCAATAGTGTTTGGCTTGAGCACGCTGGTAATAGTGAGTAGCTGGATTGAATTGGGTTCCCTTTGAATTTCCCCAACTGTGGGTCGAAACACAAACTTTGGGAATACGACCGAGGAGCTCAGTGTAGAACCATACTCATACCAACCAGTCACTGCCAAAGGTGCTGGCTGACTCATCTGAGAAGCCCCACTGGATTTTGCGAGGGATGGAGCTTGGTGCCAGACCAGCTTGTAAATATGATCCATTCCAGCCTTTAGGAGGAAAGGAAACAAGAGTGTCTATGCGTGAGATTATCAAGTGCTGAAGAGGTACATTTTATGATCGTTGACGGTGCGTCGCGTGTCTCACCTTGATGTAATCCCTTGTTTCATCATCGTCATCGTTCAAAAGATCAGGCATGTCTATGACAGACCTGGGGGAGTTAAAGAAATGGAGGTTTTGGGAAGAGTGTCTCTGTACTGGCACAGGTTCTCTTGGACAGTCGGAGGCGTCGTCTAATACCAATGGCTTTGGGCGGTGCTTTTTGTACCTGGGAGTGGAGGCAACTTCAGGTTCGCTGTCATAAAAGACAGAAGATTCACTTGGAGGAGGAGCCACTTTTCGGTGGGAAACAGTTGTCCTCGACGCCTTGAATGGGATGGGTTCAACCGGGGAATGCCATTGCTTGACTAAGGTCGCAGCGTGCGTCGCAGACTTTCGATTTCTGATGTTTCTTTTCCTGGTCACTCGCTCTGGGGATCCCTCCCACTTCCTAGGAATGCATGCTCGAGAGGCTTTAATCATATTGGATGCACCAAAAGGATGGCGGCTGTTCTGAACGCTTTCGTCCACCTGAAAGGGGCAAAGCAAGCGAACAAATCTATCGGTGACGCAGCCGGCATCGCTGGGAGGTATGGTATCATCGGCTTTCTTCGGAGCCTCGGACAAGCTTTCATCACAACTGAGTTCCTGAGAGAATGATGACAAAGATAAGGCTTCCAACGAAGGGATTGATTCAACACACGTGCACAGCTTCATTCTCGTTTTCTTTGCAGGCATTGTCGATGAATGAGACTGAGTCACCCGAACCTGCAATTGCTCCCCCGCCTTGTGTTCCTCCCCAACCAATGTCACGATTTCAATAGCATCCAGCTCATCGCGGCTGAAATCGGTAGGTAGTGGACTAGTCATCAAGCGAAGTTCCATTTTGTGTCAACGATCTTTGAGCACAGCACAGCACCAGCACAGGCATACCGGGGGTAATAGCACAGTATGCCATCTTCATTCGATGAGAGAACATGTGGCTGTGGTTTTGGAGTCTCACTAAGTCTGCTGATGCCAACCGGGAGTTCTAAATACCAAATCTCTCATCCCGAATCCAACGGACAAGAGCACGTCGACTGTCTTCTCCCGCCACACAAATTGTCGTTCCTGCGGGAATGCATCCTAACCGTAGCTTGTACCAGTAGGTACCTACCGGCACCGGTATCGTCGCTAGCCAACTACGATGTAGCGGTACAGTGTACCGGTACCGCATGTAATACTTCTGGAGCTAGTCTAATATCCATTGCAAGTCCGGTACATCGGACTGCAGAGGTCTACCGGCAGGCACGAAATGAGTGACTTGTCGTCTACTATCCAGATTACCGTAATAGTATGCTGTACGGGTTGGTGTTTGGTTCAGCAATATTTGATCGGTACAACTATGTTTCAATTCAATCCTGGAGGTTGCTACCGGTATTTGTTCAGGACAGTGTGGTCACGGTGGGACTGTTTTACTGTGCCGAATTGCAATGTCATCAATCGCTACAGAACGATTGGTGATGTGCTTGAAGGCAGGACTTCGTGGGAATTGAAAGCACTCAGCTGATCAGAAGTGACAGTATAGTAGTGAGGGCTCTCTCTTACACCACTGCCGGGCTGTGTTTCCTGGTCGAGTTAGTGCTGCAAAGTCCAGAGAATAGAGAAATAGCAGTATCTGGCAAAACCAACCATTCTAAGCAAAATAAAACAGCTAAAAGAACTCATCTATGAATTTTTCCTGAATACGAATTGCCTGGTCCATTTCGTCCATTATAGAGTCTTCCAGTAATGGTGGTGGCATCAGTTCACTGTCTCCCCGTTGCCGCTGTTGTTCCTCTACCAAAGTTGGAATATTAGATCTGAAGCTTTCCTTGCGGGAAGTCTCCACCCTGCCGTCACGGTTATAGACACGAGTTTCGTATACGCTGCTCTCATAGTATACGAATGATGGATCATCTCCCCACCCAAATATTTTTCCAAGGAGGAATGCTCCAAGCAAGAGGGATACCCCCCACAGAGGGAAGCTGAATTTGTTGTCATTTTCTGACAGCTTGACTTGCCGTCGCTTTTTGCGCCCTCCCAGTGGCCCAAAGCGTCCTTGGTTTTGCCTTGGTTTTGTCTCCTCGCTGTCGTTGCCACCGTTGCCGTCCTCTTTTTCCATGTACAATTTCCAAGATGTTTCTGTTGTTAGCGCCGTCTTGGAGTGCAGGGAAGATGCAAGCGGTTTCGCGGAAAAGAGACTGGCCTGTTGACACCAGGCTCTTGCACCAATCAGAGAAACGAGTAAAAATAAGCCATTTCGTTTCCACATTGCTGGAAGCAATCAAAGAAAATGATGATAATCAATCAGACAAAGAGAACTACTACTACCAACAGCATTAGAAGCCAGAGATCTGATCAAGAACAAGTAAGTATAGTGAACCCAATTTGCCGCAGAAATTGATATCACTTGCTTTGAAAAGCCACGTGTCGAGGATCTTGATGTCAAATAAATCTGTCAGTCATGGATACGACGGACAGAGGACGGACGGACATCACTCCACCATTCAAAATCACCTTCATGATATTATCGAAAACAAAATACAAGTACCACCTCCCACCTCGTGATGAACACAACAACAAGAATAGCTATCTATCTAGCCAGCTATACAGGTATTCCCTGGGTTCCAGCAGTGGATGAGTCAACACAGACGAGAAGGGAAGAAAAGGAATAGGAAGTGACCATGGCAGTGAAACAGAAAAGATCCCCAAAATCTCGGCGTCAAGATGACCCCGAGAAACCCGACGAACAAAACGACGCAGTCATGAAGGATGCAGAAACAACATCCGAAGAAAAGCCATTACCGACACCAACCACCACTTCAGCATCCATGGACCTGACAGTACATCGATTGAGGCACTTGGATTATATTCCGAGGCCGATTGTTTGTGCTCGAGCCACGCCACCCTTAGATGATGACTCTGTGTCATTTGTTGCACTGAGTCGAGAAAATGGGAGCATCGAAGTCAAGGCTCCAAACGAAAAGTTCCGAACGATTACCGAAATTGCCAGCTTGAAAGAAAAAATCGTCAGCGTCATGGCATGGACCTGTGGAATATGCGGAGTCGACTCATCATCGACCAACGACAACAAAAAGAACGACAGCAGCGCGAAACAAGTCACCTGTAGACCCACCTTGGTGGGAGGATCCAGTGATGGTACACTCTTTGTGGTAGACTTCGAGTCGGGAGGGCTGCTGGGAACAACCGCCAGTGGAGGAGGCGGGGTTCTTGCCTTGGCTTCGCTCTGTGAAAGGCGAGCTGGCTCTTGTTGCAGAGGTGGCAGCGGTCGGCAATGCGCTCAATTGGTCGCTGCTGGCTGCGAAGATGGATCGGTACGGATTTTTCAAGTTATCAAACCTCGGCAACACAGTTCTACAAAAAGCAAGAATCCAGCAAAGTTGGAGCTCGTCTCCGTCATCCCCTCAGGAAGTGGAGCCTCGGTATTGTCGGTTGCTTGGATGAAGGCCGAAACCAAGTTCGTGCTTTTTGCTGGCGTTTCGGACGGTACCATTCGACGATTCGACTGTGAAGATCGTCAACTTACCGCATCTGAAAGCAATCTACCGACTGCCTGGAAGTCTCGATTGCGCATGACGGTTGAAAGTCTAGGACGCAATACCCCAACGCGAGTATGGACAATGCAAGTACTGGCCGATTGCACTGTTATCTCGGGGGATTCTCTTGGCCACATTCAGTTCTGGGACGGAAATAGCGGAACATTGCAAAAGTCATTCGAACAAAATGACAGCAACGCTGATGTGCTGGACATTGCTGTAACCTCAGACGAGTGCAAGGTTTTTGCTAGCGGCGTAGACCCTCGCGTAGTCTGTATTGTGCGTACTGCGCACGAAAATCGAAAGTGGATAATTTCACAAGTCCAAAGACCACATACGCATGATGTCAAGGGAATCACGATCTGCAGACAGCGTTACAACGAAGGAGAGTCAAAAAGGACACCAATGCCTCCACAGGGGACAACCTTCAATGAAGTACTTTGTACTGGTGGTATCGATACCAAACTATGTACCTATTATGTCGGTGAATTCGGCAAGCGAAGGCCCACCAGCCTCTACCCATGGCCAGCATCACCCACCTTTGCGCAGGCAAATAAAGCAAGAGTGCTCATTATGCGTCGGGAGGGAAAAATCGATCTCTACAAATTGGAAGAGAGACCAACGCAGCAGCCGCCAGAAGACGCCTTTGCGGTTCCAGAAGACGAAACACTTATCGGCTCGATTCAGTTGGAGAGTGCCTGCAATCTAGTTTGCGCCGAAATTAGTGACGATGGACAGTACTTGGCGACTGCTGATGCCCTGTCTTTGTTCCTGTTCCGTATCAAGTATGTTAGTGAAGGTGATCGAACATCTATGATCCCAGAAAAGCTTTCGTTGAATGCAAAAGTGAGAGGATCTGTTGTGGCCATGAAGTGGCTCGGAGATGACAAGCTCGTCGCGGCCACGTCGGAGGGCTCGTTTCACTTCATCAAGATGCCTTCCAAGGATGCAGATTCAAGCACCAAGTGCTCTCAAACGATGATTGCGAAGCAAAAGACTACAAAGGTCCAGCAAAAGAAACCCTTGTTCCCTATCCATGCGATTGCGATCAGCAAAGACAATAAATGGTTGGCTGGTTTGCAGAGTGGCTTCGACTGCTGCCACATTTGCGTATTCTCACTGGAAGATGGCAACACTTGCCAACCCTGGTGGTCTGTTCCTGACCTGGAGGCTCCGGTTACCGCGCTGAGATTCCTTGATGCGAGCGGTGGCCGCCCTACGCAATTGGCTGTGTCCTGCTCGAATTACGCATTCTATTGTTTTGATATTCTTGCCCGGCAGCTGTGTCCTTGGAGCGAAACAGCAGGAGTACCCGTCTCAAAACACCTGCCACCTGAGCTCTTGAATCGCAACGATTTCCCTGTTCGCCTTGCATCCAATCCAGCCTGCCCTGCGAAGGTCCTCTTGGTGAGTTCGCTTGTTTCGCCCTGTTCGTGCATAGTTGGCCTACGGTTGATTGAGCGGCAAGACGGATTTACGGCATACAGAGTCGGCTCGCTGCTAAGGCGGCGACGACTCCCCTCTTGTTTGTCGGATTGTTTTCTCTTGCCATATGAAAAGCTTTTGCTGTACCTCGCTTCGCCCTTCAAAACTTGACTCCACGTTCTGAAGGTATAGTATGCGGTAACACTCACACCATTTTCTCATTACTTGAACATTGGATAGGGATCATTTGGCGCCTTTGCGGTTATTGATATGGACCAAAAGATTCCCAAGCGTTGTCGGCTGGCTCCGGTTGATCACCACGTTAGAAAATGGGGAAAGCGCAAGCGGTCGCTTTCCGGCGCTGAAAGCACCAAGGAAGGTCCGAAGAACTCAGAAGCTGGGACTGAGCCTGCGATTCTATGCCTCCGTTACAACAGCATCCTGTGGCTTGATTTCATTGCAGAGAATGAGATGGTCATAGTCGAGCAGCCTTGGCTCAAGGTCATTTCGTCCTTCCCAGAAGCGATGGAGCGAAAGATATTTGGCAGTTAAGCAGTTCATGCGCTGATATCCCACTGCTGCCGTGCTGGAGCAGCCCAACTCTTGAACTTGGGGAAGCAGCAGGTTTCATTCTTCGGCTGCCAACATTCACGTTGAGGTAAGAATTTTTCTTGCGCTGTGTTCTGTTGCCCCCGCGTTGTTTCCAGTGTGCAAGATGCAGCGGTGCCTTCTCAAAAAACCAACGGGAAGGCACCTCCTTTTTTCAATCCTTGCTAGAGTACATTCCTTAGTTTGAGCTGGTTCGGTGCTTTCATCACCGAAGCGGTATAGAAAAAGGGCACATTTAGCAAATGCCCACTTCCGTCTCACGTGTGTTGTCTCGTTTGTTTGTTGCTTGAACCCATGGCTCCCAAGCTGGTAACGAGTCTGCCAAGAAATAAAAACGATTGATCAAGTATCTCTGGACTCGAGGAGCAGCACGTCATTCAGCAACTCCAAGTGGGAGGACCTAGCTAGAATGCAGGGCCCACGCGGAGTCTTCCGAAACCACGGGCTGGACAAGCGACGCATCGATCAATCTATCCTCAATTTCTTGCCCCTGATCCCACGGAACCTAGTCGGGAATTTCGACTCTTCTTTGCTTATGCCTGCCCCTGGCTGGCTTCCGTAGATAATCCACCTACGCTAAACCCCGTGTCATACTGAGCCCATGGTGAACTGTTACCAAAAATCCTTGACAACGAAAAGTCCGACTGCAACATCACTTCGGCTGTATTGCTAACAAATACATGATGGCCTAAAAAGCGGATTGCTATGCCTTAGTTGCTATATTCTTTTGCTACTGCGTTGACTTGAGTCAGTCTTTCGCAGGTTTCTGAAGTAGAGCTACTGCGACGAAACTAATATCCCCCAGCACATACCTGTGTCGAAGCCTACTCTTTTTTATCTCCATCTTTCTTTTCGGCGTCATCTTTCTTCAGAGCGTTTTGAATGGCAGGATCGTTGGCATCGACACCAGGAATAGAACCCACCAGCTGAAAGATCAAGGAGAATACAAAGTCAGAACATATGCAGGTGGGAGACAACGGCAAGAAACAATAGTTGCCTTACCTCATTGATCTTGGCTTCTTCGTTGCCTTCAGCATCAGGTTGCATAGACATGGCTAATGCAGCTTGCATGGCTGCGTCTTCGTCGTCCTCTACATCCATCTGAGTATCAGCAGCCGGTGGTTTTGCAGCTTCCTTCGTTTCTTCCGTGGCTGAAGTCGGGTCGGGTTCGTTTTCATTCATCGACATGGCAAGTGCTTGCTGCAACAGAGCTTCCTCTTCACTCAGGCCCATATCCATCGCAGTCTGAGCAGCAGATGGCGCAGGTGCAGGAGCTGCATCAGTCATTTCTGCATCCTTGCTTTCACCACCCTCGCCTTCGTTACTTGCATCGTTGTTGCCTTCACTGGGTTGGTCTGCTGCGGCTGCAGCAGCACGTTCTTTGAAAGAAAGGTATTATTACAATAGAAGAGGAGTGAGTGGTTTTGCAATGAAACAGATAAATAACTACAGCCAAGCCTTGCGAGTTCTCACCTTGTCGTGCTCTTTCTTCTTCCATACTGACCCGCAACGCCATGGCCAACTCTGGATCCATATTGGGGTCGACTCCACCAAATTCAGCAAAGGTACCGCCTCCAAAGTCAGCTCCTGCGGCAGCCCCTGCCCCTGCTGCAGCCGCCGAAGCTGCAAATCCGCTTCCTCCACCGCTACCATGCACAATAGGGCTTGAAGCCAATACATCACTGGGCAACACACCTGAAGGAATCGTGACCAAGTGGCAGGTTCGTTCTCCTCCTTCTTCGGTCCGCCCATTCGCAGCATCCACCAGTTCCCGCAATTTTTCTTCATTGTCATCCAATTCGCCCATCGCCACAACATCAATAGCCACATTATTCTTTTTGAGTTGACGTCCTGCCTTGGCCAAAGCACGCGATTCCAACTTTGCCAAGGGCGACCCCACGAAAAGTACAATTCGCTGGGAACCATTTTTGTTGCGTCGATGTTTCAAGGCCAATGAAGCCACCTGAACACTGGCAGTAACATCAGGCTGTTCAGAGCGCATGGAGAGACCATGGAGCGCACCCAAAATCTTGCCGACATCGTCAGTTGGACTGACCAGCAGCTCTGTCCCAGCACTCACACCCACAGTGGATTCCGGGTGGGACTGTGTTTTGGCACCCACCAAGAGGTTGGCTGCATCCTGCTGGGCTTCGAGACGAGTGGGAATGTAGTCACCATTCCGCATATACTCGGAATTATCCAAGAGGATCATGCATGATTCCAAAGGCATTTTGACTTGTCGTTGGTTTTTGATGCAAGCCACAACTAACTAAAAGAACGATCTTCTTCCTCAACTGTTTCACCGGATGTTCAATATATAGCTCGTCTAGGATCGTCGATGCTAGCTAGAACTGACGACTAGAACTGACAAATTGGTAAAGGGGCGGTCGCTTTATCTTCCACGCTTGGACGCTTCGATGGATTTGTGCCATTGTCTCTCTCTCGAACAGGATCGTGAGCCTTCGGAGCCAATCCTTGCCCAGGGTTAGGGTTAACATAACCACGACTTTTTCGTGACTGATTCGTTCCCGATCAGATTTGAATTTGGCGGGCGGGCGTTTCCAACCACCTTCCTCCTCGACGCCCTTGGTCGTCGTCCATCATCTCACATCATTGCTGTGCTGTTGTTGTTAGACTACTACTGGCGGCCAACTTACTTCAGCTTTGATTGCCAACAAGCAGGTGTCCTCTCCAACAAGGGTTTCCTGTCTACCAACCGGAATTACGGAGGATTGTGTTGTTTTGGGTTCGACAAGAGTGGTTTTACCGACAGGATCGCAACAGACCAAGACGCCAAAGACATTCTCAGCTTTTCTTCCATCGCAGCATTGGTGCTGTCAACAATCCTCAATCATTTATTTGTGCCACCCGAGCGCCCCGACAAGGCATAGAACTCAACAACCATGGATGTGGGACATAATGAACTTGTGGACCGCTATGAGGGATTCCTCCGAAGTGAGGTAAGTAATGATGCTTCAATTTCCATGCCCATTATCTCCTGTATCCAGCTGTCTCATGATCACGTCTTTTCTCGCTCCTGTCTATTTGCCCTTCTGGCTGGTTGTTTTCTCTGCATTCCAACTTTGGATCCACCAATGACACAATAAACACAACAATTCTCAATGATGCTCCACCAGAAATTTGGCCATGTCGACAGAATTGCCACTGCCATTGATGATTTTGCACACCACACCCGTGGAGACAAGCGAGTAGCCGGCTATGGCTGCCCTCGGTTGTCAGTCAGCATGGCCGAATTGAGATCGCATGGAGATGGCTCGCTCAGTCAACAAATGCGATTGAATCCTCTGCCTCATATTCGGGCTTTAGAGGCTGCTTGCCACAGCATCGCCACAGAGGAGCGGCCTGGATACGACAAAGAAGGTAGGTTTCTATTAGAAGGTCCAGTGAATCTTGATCCCATCATTTATATCTCATCCCGCCCATTATCTTATTTCTACATTGCTCCAAAGATATCAAAATGAAAGTGGCACTTTCAGGGCCAGTGGGGGCTTCCCCTTCTTGTCCACGCAGCCTTACATCTTCTTCACTTCGCCAACTGGTTTGTGTCGAAGGAGTCGCCACCAAAGTCTCAACTGTCAAGCCAAAGGTCGTCAAGTCTGTCCATTACTGCCCAAACACCCAGAAACATCAAACTCGAACCTACGTAGATGCGACAGACCCTCAATTGGGATTAAAGGAATTGGATGCGGAAGGCCGAGAACTGCCTGACAAACACATCAACATTACCAACGCTGTTTATCCTACCAAGGACGCTGACGGGAACCCATTGGTAACCGAGTTTGGCCTGTCGGAATACAAGGATCACCAAACCATCACGTTGCAAGAGATGCCTGAAAAAGCACCCATGGGACAACTCCCTCGATCCGTTGATCTCATTCTTGATCATGACCTTGTGGACAAGGTCAAACCTGGGGATCGCATCGTCATTGTAGGAGTCTATCGCGCACTCGCCTACCAAGCAACCAAAAGACCCAGTGCAAACTCTACCTTCAGAACTGTCGTCCTGGTCAACAATGTTCAGATTTTGGGACGCGATGCCAGTCAGTTGACTTTCTTGCCGCAAGATATTCGCATGATCCGATCCTTGGCCAAACGCGACGACATCTTGTCCATCTTGGGAAGGAGTCTGGCACCTTCCATTTACGGGCACGGCGTAATCAAGAAGGCACTGGCCCTTCAATTGCTGTCAGGGTGTGAAAAGAACCTCGAGAATGGTACGCACCTCCGTGGAGACATCAACATTCTCATGGTCGGCGATCCTTCCACTGCCAAGAGTCAGTTGCTACGTTCCGCCATGACTATCGCCCCACTTGCGGTCTCTACCACTGGAAAAGGTTCGTCTGGTGTTGGTTTGACGGCTGCAGTCACTTCAGATCCAGACACCCGAGAGCGCCGTTTGGAAGCAGGCGCCATGGTCCTTGCCGACAGAGGTTTGGTTTGTGTTGATGAGTTTGACAAAATGGGGGAGAACGATCGCGTTGCCATCCACGAGGCAATGGAACAGCAAACAGTGACAATTGCCAAGGCGGGTATTCACGCCAGTCTGAATGCCAGATGCTCAGTGCTTGCCGCTGCCAATCCTGTGTACGGACAGTACGACCGGAGGCGTCGGATTCAAGAGAATATTGGCCTCCCCGACTCGCTACTCAGTCGATTCGATTTGCTTTTTGTCGTCTTGGACCAAATGGACCCCGAATGCGATCGTCGCATTGCTAGCCATGTCATCACGGGCCACCGTTACCGTCCTGATCACGGTCAAACAGGTCATGACAGTGACTACGACGATGATGATTCGGACGAGGAGTGGGGAGACGTAGGCGAAGAGTCAAAGGTGCACTCTGTTTGGCAAAGAAGTCGACATGCCTCTATGCACGCCGCGAATAATCCTAACAACGACGGCGAAGAAACAGACCCACACGCCCATGACGTTCTTCAGCATGATTTCTTGCGCAAGTATGTTCACTTTGCCAAAACTCGAGTCAAGCCCATCTTGACCAATGGCGCCCGCGATCTCATTGCAAGCCGATACGCGGAAATGCGTTGTCGCCAGGATGAACGGACATTGCCAATCACAGCTCGTAGTCTCGAAACTGTGATTCGTCTGGCAACAGCTCACGCGAAAGTGCGCCTCAGCAACAAGGTCGAAGCGGAGCCAGATTGCAGAGCGGCAATGGACATTCTCAGCTTTGCTTTGTACCATGAAAACAACGACACCGTCGACGGTGCTGCCCCAACAGCTTCACCTTCCAAGAAGAGACCCCAAGAAGTGTCTGAGGATGAGGAGGGTTTTGTGGAGGACGAATCCTCCGAGAGCACCGACCCAAAACGCCAACGTGTCTCTGCCGATTCCCTTCAAAGTATCAAGACGCTCTTGTGGGAAGAAATCTCGAAGGAAGGTGACATTGCGTTGGAAGACATTGGGGCTAACTTTGGTGACCAAGATCAAGTCAAAGCGGCGATCCAGGCGCTAACAGACGAAGGTCGGATTATCGTGGAGGACGGAACTGTGTTCCAGATCGGCTAAGCGGCAAACAATCTTGTCGCGAAGCTCTCCTGGGGAACCGGTTGTGGCAAGCAGTGACGGAACGGCAACCGTACCGTAGACGACAGAGGGGCGCCGGATCTGCTGTGTGAAGAATCTCATCAAAGAAGAAACTATAATTGTGGCTGTCAGTTAAACATTTATTAAGAAAAGTTGATTGTACGATTTTGCCCACAGAGGGGCGGTACCGGCAGAAGCTACTTGAGTAGCTGGCTACGGTACATGTTGTATTGCCATCGCTTGTTGGCACCCCACCCGCCAAGACGCGGAGGAGCCATGAGACCTCCCTTCTACTAGTACTCTATACTGGCTACATGTACAGTCGTACCGGTGGTGGAAATGGGGTCCTCGTAGCTGCTGTCAGAGAGCCAAAAGCTGGCCGTGTCATCTTCACATTCTTTACATACCCAGCCGACCCCCCTCTACTAGAGCTCTACTACTGGTACCGTACTAGCTGGAACCATCATTACTAAGAACTGATGAGGAACTACAAACAAAACAATACCGATATACCTAGCTAGCCACATGTAATAGCTTGATGTCGGCGTCTCAAGTATGTTTTCTCAAGCCACTTGAAGAAACCAAAAGCTAAACTAATTTTCACTCCTGCCAGTTGTAAGAGCTACACCAGATTGCCAGAGCTTGGCAGTTCATATATTTTGATTAGGTTCCCTCCTTTACGAAACCGGAAGGATCCATAAGCCGCGGCCAGCGCACCCAAGAAGAGAATGGCTGCCCAGTTGATAACTGATCTTGAAGGATCCGTCAGCTGAGCTCGCACTACTGCAATAGCTTGAAGTATGTAGCAGACGAACAAGGCTTCACAAACATGTCGTCGAAACATACCATCATCGACAAAGCGAATATGCCAGAGAATCCAACCACAGGCAAGTCTGAGGCATCCATAGAGTCTGAGGCATACAAAACCAGTCAGCGTCAG
Organism: Seminavis robusta; assembly: GCA_903772945.1. NCBI lineage: Eukaryota > Bacillariophyta > Bacillariophyceae > Naviculales > Naviculaceae > Seminavis > Seminavis robusta. The sequence continues at coordinate 49,653 of CAICTM010000026.1, forward strand.
CTACTACAGGTATGGCCTAGACTGGTTGAAAGGCTGAAACCCTTCAGCAACAGTGAAGACCCAGGCACGGCCGCACGATTCTCACCTTAATGTTTCATGCACATTATGGTTGTACACGCCTCCGGATACCTTGGTCAGGATACCGTGGGGAGTCAAGAGAGCAACAACCCCGAATACAACTGAGGCCCCAGCGTCGACCGCGAAGAGTAGGTCCAGTTGTTGCCTTGCTCCTCCAGCTGCTCCTGGTATGATAGAATCGATCTTCATTCTTGCCTGTTGCTGCGTGAAGGCCTTCTGCTTCTACATGTACGTTCGCTGTGGTTTGGAGTCGAGTCCCTCAATTTGCTGCGGTTAGACGAGTTAGCTGACGAGTTCCTGTCCCAGCGCCAGTATCAAGATAGCCGCAGGGCAGCCAAGCCACCAGGTCAACGATGTCGCTCCCTCAATGGTACGGTACGGGACAGCTACTATAATAAGGTGTCCATTAACCAGCAAGCCTCTATTATTGAATATCAAGTCCAGTAATCTACGAGTATCTATCAATCAAGCAATCAAGGCTGCTTGCACTGTTGTTGCCTCTACAAAGACTCCTGACGTGAGATGCTCGTTAACCATTTTGTTAAATCTTTCTCGTGTCCCAGGTTTCTCGGGTTATATGCAAGCAGCTCTACAAGCATTCTGGCATTTTGATGACTGGCTGTCTGCAGCTGGCTGTACAGGTAGAAAAGAGAGCTTGGACTCGACTCGACTCGACTCGACTTGGGAGGTTTATGCAAGGAAGCAGCCTCATCTTTCAGTTAGCATAAAATCGACCCTTGTCGACCATTATCCTTCATATATTATTGACAATTGACACCAACCAACCAACCTCAAGCTAGTTACTAAATCGACAAACCACACGAAGATATGCGCGTACAATCTGCAGGGAACTTGCTTTTTGGAGCCCTCGTAACGGGGGTGCTCCTCCCGGTCGCCACTCAGGCAAAGACTTGTTTGATGCTCTATCAGATGGCCGACAATAACTTGGAATACTACATTCGACAGGATTATGCCGAGTTGACTTCCTCTCCTGTCCTTGGTTCGTCGGATTTGAGGACCTGGGTTTACTACGTAAGGACATTGCCTGTTGGACGCAACGAAACGGCCACGAATCTTTTCTTTTTTCTCACTTTGAAATTATATCTCGTCCACAGGATGCCCTCAACCAAGGAGGACAGGCTCTTCCCAACACTGTGGATAGTAATGGCAATGCTATCAGCGGCACGTTCACTGGAAGTCGCTACGTCACCTATGATCCCTCGTATCAGAAGATGAGAGTGGATGTCGAACTCTCCGGGGAACAAAACTCCGATACCCAGGCGTCCGTCCAGAACTTTTTGGATCACGCTCTTTCCGACTGTCTCTCCAATGGATACGATAGTCTCATGGCCGTCTTCTCTTCTCACGGAGGTGGATTCGCCGGATATGGAGGAGATGAAAATGCGAGGAGGAAGCTTTTGCAGACCAACTCAAACATCGCTGCTGCCATTAGGGCATCCCTGGACAGTGCCGGTGGTCCCAGCAAGGTCGAAGTGATCGGTTTCGATGCTTGTCTCATGCAGGCAGTTGGAGCCGCAGATGATTACATGTGAGTTATATAAATTATGGTTCAGGGAGGTGGACTTGTTCTCTCTCACCCATACTCATTTGCTCCGTTTTTCTGTGGCACAGGGACGTTGCCCAGTACATTTTGGCCAGCGAGGCTGTGGAACCCGGACACGGTGAGTTTTTTTCGTCGACAACAAGCTTCTGATAGATTATAGCCGCTGGCCTCTTTGGAAAACTCACTTATTGTGTTGTCTGACATGAAAGGATGGGCATACAGCTACCTCACTTCGGCTGCAAGCGCTCTGGAGCTCGCCGAGCAAGTCGTTGCAACATTCCTAAGTGCTACTCAGGGAGGCTCCCACCAAGCCCCCAAGACGTTGGCCATCTTGGACACCTCAAAGTTTGCCACTTTTATCAATTCCTTCGAATCCTTTTCTACGGACCTCTTGTCTTTGCTACAAGGGGGTGATGTGTCTTTGCATTCTTTCGTGTCGCGATCGCGTGCCGCATCGGTTGCCTACGAGGGGATTGTAGACGCTGTTGGATCCCGAAACCCCTCTGGACTTGACATTGGAAGTTGGTTGGCGAACTTCAAGGCTCTGTGCAACCCCGGTGCGCCACTCCAGGCGGATCTCGACACTGCATACGCGGCATACAACGACATGTTCCATGCTCGTGGTGTTGGGCCTGGAACATCAGCTGGTACCGGTATGCACATCACTTGGCCAAATCAGGTAAGCTTGGGAAGATTTTTCATTGCAATGTAAGCATTGGCTTGTGTCTGGGCCCTCACGCGAAAGCCTATCGGTCAATCTACTTCTAGGGCGAATATGTCGCCAATACCGCCTTGTGGAACCAGGTGCTGTTCCAGAACAGGAACTACGTGACGGAAATCACCCCCGAATTCCGGAATTTCCTTGGATGGTTTCTGCCATCTGGATCGCCAAGTGGGGGAGATGGCACCACTGTCTGCGGTGCTGGATCGGCAGAAGTTAATCCCGGCAATCAGAATGGTAACCAAAACGGCAACCAAAATGGCAATCAAAATGGTAACCAAAATGGAGGCGGAAATCCCGTGGACCCCAATGCCTTGATTATTGATGATTCGGGTGTGGAAGATGCTTCAGGCATGTTCAATCTTCAGGCCACCATCGCCCCTGCCGTTTCTCAGATGCTGGTGGAATACGGAATCGACCTCTCAACACCCTTGAAGCCTGTCCTGGAAGAGAAGGGATATCAACCCAATGATAATGAGTACCTCTACCTTCTTGGTGGTGATGTCTCTGGAAGCTACGTGGGAAACACCTTTGAGGCCTCGTGGGACCAAAAGTTCTATTTCTTGAACATCTCGGGCTCGGATGCCTTTGAAGCCTTGTATGTTTTTGATCAAGGAGATGGGTCCAAGAAGATCCCAGCTATGTATTTCCCTGAAGCGAACAGAGAAGATGTGTCGAACCTTCAATTCCTTGACTATTTGTTCTTCGATTTCAACTTTTGGATTGAACAGGGAGCAAGGTTCAGTTTCCTTCAATTCTCCGTGAACGAAACCGAAAACCGCATCAACGATAATCTTGCTCTTTTTATCAGTAATGATGCTGGTGTCTTCACCGAGCAGCCTCGCTCTGCCGGTGGATACTTGATTCCCATAGTCTACATTGATGCCTTCATCCAGGAACGACAATTGAACACTTTGCCTGGTGGTTTCAACCAAACCGTGATCCCGTGGACAGAGTCACTTGGCTACAATATTCTCGAGACACCAGCCTTGAACATTTTCGATGTTATCCCCAGCACTGATGCTGTCGTCATCAACATGTATGCCTTCGACCACGGAGATCCTAACAAAGAACCTGATGTACGATACTTCGATGTGAAGCGAGAGAGAGGCGGGGGTATCACCCTTGCAGCAGATGCTCCTGCACCTGCTCCAGTTGATTCGGCTGCCCCCGCCCAGTTCCGTATGCTTGCTAGCTTGATGGTTGGTGTGGGATGCGCGTTTGCAGGCTCTCTGCTCTAACGTGAATGGCGTATTTGATTCCAAATTTTATTTTTGACAGTGGAGAGTGAACTTTTGACGATAAGAAAGGAACGCTGATGCATAACATGTAGGGAGTAGCTTAATGAAGTAGAAACCGATTGCTTTTAGTATTCGCAAGCACAAACAGTTTGGGTTCGACAACGACTGCAAGATCTGTTTCTTTTTTGAGGTTGGGTGGGGTCTCTTCTCTCGCTTGTACGGCGGGCGCAGGAGTGGTCCGGGCTGGCCAAATGGCCAAGCAAGCAGCTTCTTTTTTTTAGAGACGGGGTATGCGACCAAGGATCGGCGTTTGGGAGTGCAACTTTTGAACTTAGCAACAGCAAACAGCCTGGTACAGTTCCATATCGCTTCTGCCAGTGAGGGACAGAATAGCGGAGACAGCACATATTGATCAGACATCTTCCTTCTGGACTCAAAGGCAATAGTGGTGCGTACGGGCCAGCTACTTTCTACCGAAGGTGCCTATGCAACTAATTATTCTGTTACTGTTACACCAGTGTCCTGGCTACTTGAATTCCTTCCTCAATTTTTCCAAGTGCTCAATCATTTCGTCAACTTTCATCTCACCTTCAACCACATTTTCTCTTGTCCTAATGTTGACGGTTCCGTTTTCGATCTCATTCTTTCCAATGACAAACTGGAAGTTGTATTGCGCCACTTGTGCATTTCGGACCTTCTTCTGGAATGTGTTTTTCGAGAGATCGACGTCGACGTAGAATCCTTTCGCATGGAGCTTGTCTCGTACTTCAACACAGTAGCTCTGGAAATCCGCGTGGACAGGAATCAACATCACTTGCCGCGGACTCAACCACAATGGCCACTTTCCTCCATAATGTTCGCACAAGACAGCAAACATCCGTTCCACACTACCCAGCATTGCACGGTGGATCATCACCGGCCTGGCAAATTGTTTTCCTTCCTCTTTGCTTTGAGTGGTGTATTGGAGATCGAAACGGATGGGAAGCTGGAAGTCCAATTGAACGGTGGCACACTGGTGAATTCGATCCATCGCATCCATTACTTTGATATCGATCTTGGGACCGTAAAAGGCACCATCGCCCGGGTTGACGCGCCAGCTACCCTTTCCAGAGAACTCATCCATAGCTGATGCAAGCGCCGCCTCAGCACGTTCCCATAGCTCCAGGTCACCAAGGGCTTTCTTCGGTCGTGTGGACAGCTCGAGTTTGTAGGTCATGCCGAAGATATCATACACGTCTTTCATGAAGTTTAGCGCAGCAAGTACTTCAACTCCGATTTGGTCCTCGCGACAATAAATGTGAGCATCGTCTTGCTGGAAGCGCCGAACACGTGTCAACCCTGTGAGAGCACCCGACAGTTCGTTGCGATGAAGCACTCCAAAGTCAGCAAGACGAAGCGGCAAGTCACGATACGATCGAATGGCACTTCCAAAGACCAGACAGTGTCCAGGACAATTCATCGGCTTCATGGCCCATTCCTGCCCCTCGACATCAAAGCAAAACATGGCATCTTTATAGTGCATGGCGTGGCCTGACTTGTGCCACAAATCGAGATTGAACACGTTGGGAGTGATGATCTCGTCGTAGCCGCGGTCCCAGTAGAAATCCTTGATGAACTGGATCAGCCTGTTGTAGATTCGGGTTCCGTGTGGAAGCCAGAAGGCAGAACCAGCCGACAAGTCGTGGAACATGACCAACTCCTGCTTCGCCATGATTCTGCGATGGTCTCGTTCTTTAGCCTGTCAGAGGATAAAAACAAGGAAATGTTAGTGACACAATTATACAACAACGAAATCTGCACAGGAGACCAGGAAACAGGCTCGGAATAATCAGCGGATTGGAAGCTTTTGTCGGTCACATTTTTTCTCCGAGAATGAGATTCGTTTTTGTCTCGTCATTGCCATTGGTTCAGATCTGAAGTGTAGGCATTACTACACAACGAATACGACCAGTGCCCTTACCTTTTCTTGGTTTTCTTTCCAGACTTTGAGCATTTTCTTGTCAGGGAAACTAATTCCGTACATGCGCTGTAAACTGTCGTTGTCGGTATCTCCGAGCCAGTTTGTGGCCGAATGACGGGTAGCGGCAAATGCCTTGACTTTGCCCGTATGAACGAGATGTGGACCGCGACACAAATCAATCAAGTCTCCACAACGGTACACAGTGGTACGTGATCCATCAGCTACCTTGGTCGATAGAATTTCGACCTTGAATGGATTGTCCGCAAAAAGCTCCAATCCCTCTTCCTTGGTAATAACCATCCGCTCGAACTTTTGTTTTTTCTTGATAATTTTGTTGACTTCGGTCTCTATCGTCTTGTCTGTTTGTTGCAAGCAAGGAATTGTCAAATACATAATTGTCAGTAAACCAAGCAAAACGCTTGTGGTGAGTTATGAAATTGGAACGTACAATCATCATCGCGCAAAGCATCTGATCCCATGTAGGAGTCATAGTAGAATCCACCGGCCAGAGGAGGCCCGATAGTGAGTTTGGATCCAAAGGAATGCTCCAATGCCTCTCCCAACATATGCGCCGATGAGTGCCAGAACACAGTCTTGGCGTCTTTATCGTCTTCAAACTTGAGCAGCTCCAACTTGGAGACAGGTCCTACTAGGGGACGTTGCAAATCCCATAGCATTGTCTTTTCGGAAGCACTATCTTGCTCCACTCCTGCATCTGCCATGGCGTCCATGAGAGTGTCCTCTCCTTCCATGCCATCTTCAGAAGCGTTGTAATCGTCAACAAAAGAAGCATAAGTGACACGGGCCACAGATACGGCATCGGCCAAACCCTGACTGATCGCCACGCCTACATCATATGGTGTGGTTTTCCAGGCCTGAAAGTTTTGTCCACTCTTATCTTGTGTCAAGACCTTTCCATCTGGCATGGTGACCGAGATATCCACTGCCTTTTTGTTGGCGAGTTCTCCTTGTCTGCGCTCCTTGATTTTGTCGTAGACGGACACACGGTCCCCGAGCCACTCAGGGTTGGGCGTACGTTTCAGAAAGGAATCACCTCCAATATGCTTTCCTCCTTCAGCATCCATGCGAGGACCCGACGACGCTTTGGCCCGCCGACCCTGGGCTCCATCCTTGGTCTGCTTTTGGGATGCAGAAGATTCCTTGCTCAAATCCGGTTGGGTGACACCGGGAACATCGAATACAGAAAACTTGGAGGTTTTATTGACTGCCACGCCTTCACCTCCTCCTTTATTGCCGCCTTTCTTGCCCATTCTTATCCTGTCTTATTATTAGTTGCTAGCTTGCCAGCTCAAAGAGTTGTCCCTTGGTTTTGTGCGGGAAGGTGGCTTTTATCGAGTGCGATATGCGAAACATGCCGACAATCAAGTCAAGTCGAAACCATCCATCTCAAAGATCCAAATTGATGCGCGCCTTCTTCGCGCTCACGGGTTTCAATCGACTTTTCAGACCTGAGTGGCATGGGTTTCATGCTATAGCTATGCTATGCTTCACATCGCATGACATCGATTGCACCCATCAATGATCAATCAAACCGTTGCATCAGCTGAATCCCTTGAATGCTGGAGTGAAAGGACATGGCGACCTCTCCAATATCCGCGTCCTCTCCAAAGGTAGATTCTGATGACTTTTACTCAGAATATTTTGGCCACAAAGAAGAGCATCTGCAGCAACTGTTGCCACTTCTTCGCTCTTCCTCAGATTCTCTTGTCTGGCTGGCAGGTGACAGCAGCCTAGATAACAAGTATTGGCAAGTCGAGAGTTGAAATCAGAGGATTCCCATTTCTTCTACTGCTTACTGGTACGATGCTGAGGGAATTCTAATGTTTGTCCAAAATGTATGTGATGCAGGTTTCAGTTGACACAGCCGGCGGTGGGAGGCTATCGCGACCTTCTGGATCCTCCTCGATCCAAGACAGACATTGCTTACTGGATGAATTTTCTTGCTTTGGAGGATCCCAGCAATGAATTACCTCGGATCGCCACTATCAACACCGCAGGTAAGGCCAGATGGCCAACGGCCTAAGCATGATGACGGAGCTCTTTTTATTATTTCTAACTCTACCAAATTCCCTCGAGTATGCAGTCGAAGAGACTACACTGAATCAACGCACATGGAGATGGCTGCCACAAGACAAGTTCATTCGAGACAAGATTTCACCCGACGATATCCTCATTGTGTCTGCTGGCGGCAACGATGTCGCCTGGGCACCTTGTCCGTGTACAATCGTGTCGATTCTTTGTCTTTTGAATCTACCAATGTTTTGCATCGAAAATGCGTTCAACTGTGGGTCAGTCCCGGTAGGTGCGGGTACAAACTCTGGTGCTCGGGTACCGTTTGGGACCTTCAGGTCTGCCTCTCACTCTCTGTTTCTCACCTGGCTCATTTTCCCCTTGAAGACGGACGACTACTGCTGTGGTTGTGGAGCGTCACTGGCATCTTGTGCCTGTGCATGCCCTCCATGCTCAGGGTACTTTAAGCATCTCTTTGGGACAAGGTGAGTGATTTCAATGTCTTGTTCTTGTAGCGATTAGTTGAATTGAATCGAATCACTTTAGCATGGGTATCCACTACAAACCGCTGCACTCTTAACTTACAGAGTGCAAAAGTATGTTGAATCCTTGGTTGCCAAGACCAAACCCAAAGCTGTTTTGATATGCATGATATATTTTCCGGATGAAGCAAAGACCATGTCATGGGCAACTCTTCCGCTGCAGCTCCTAGGATACGAAAGCAACCCTTCGAAGCTCCAGTTGCTGATTCGAAAGGCATTCCAGGATGCCACTTTGTAAGTGCTTGCTTTTGCAGATATGCTTATGTGACTACTTGTTGCGGGTGCCTTCCTTCGTTGAGTCTTTTGATGATAGTGATGCTGTACGTATTGATTCGATTCATTTTATTGCCTCTTGCGCGTCCTACAGAGCCATAAAGATACCAGGAACCAAGGTCATTCCTGTCCCCCTCTATGAAGTCTTGGATGGGAAACATTCTGAAGAGTACTGTGAACGAGTGGAGCCGAGTCCAAGTGGTGGCAAGCTTTTGGCTAGGCTTTTCTTGATGATCATACGACAGCAGGTCACTGGAAGCAGTCAAGATTCAAGAAATGAAACTGCGATCGGAGCGCCTGTGTCTCAAGCCATGGCTGAAAGGTCTTAGCTACTACATCTTGATTCGATTCCAAAATGGTGATAGAAAGGCTTGAAGGCAGCCATCATTGTATCGTACCATCCATGGATGGTTTCTGAACTACTACTCGCAGTCGAGAATCATTCCCTCTCTACTGTATCTCAGTAGTAGTATATATCTTCTGAATGGACACTACTGTAGTATTTGGCTTGTATCACCTAGCGGTAGCTAGCTTCACAAGTACTAGTATGACAGAGCTCTCAAAGGTGTCGTCTCCGGGTACAACTGTACTGGTTTGGAGAAGGGGCCCGGGAAAAGACGCTCGATGCGTGACAGCCTCGCTGGGTTATGTTTGTACAAGTGTCATCTTTCTCTTCTATTTTTTCTTGTTGCAACTGATGCCAAAGCAGTTCTGTTGATTCCATTCCTTAGTCGGCTCTGCTGTTGTTGCGTAGAAGAAGGAAGCATCCATCCTGTGTCTAGCTAGTTCCCTGAGTGATTTGACCTAATTATACGTTTCCGACCGAGATACTGAGATACGCAGACGAGTTTCGATATTGGCATTCTGGCACGACAACAATCTACAGAACGAAGATGGTATTTAGTAGGACTTCAGACCGCGGTAATAATCCCGCTGCTGGCGCTTCGATTGCCGCTTCAATGGAAAACAGCGGTGTTCATGCGATGCGCCGCCCTACTACTCGCGGGTTGCAACAAGTGGTCCCTCCTCGGCAAGCTTCTTTGAATTTCATGGGACTTTCCATGTCGAGATACCGTCAGTCTTCAGCTACGGGTGCCCGTAGTTCCAATCGAAGACTCAACAGTCATAACAACCACAACGACTCGCCAGACACCAATTCTCAGTTTGTCCATGCAGTGCGGTCGAGGGCTCCGTATAGGAGGTATCGAGTGGGAGAGAACATATTGATTACCTGCAATTCTCACTGGGCTACTTCTTTGGTTAATCGCCATGGCTTCCCTCCAGGAGAGGGCACCACGGCAGAGGAGCAGAGCGGCCCTTATTCCTTCGTCATGGCCACTGTTCTGACTGTACATTTCGATGAGTTTGCCGAGTATTACACTGTCAAACGATCTGATAATGGAGCCGAGCAGAGAGCCGACACGGGTGAGTTTTCTTTCCTTGGTTTTCTGATTTTCGTTTACCGTTGTTATTCTCACCGTGATGTCTTTCTTGCTGTGTCTAGCCTTCATGGAACCCTTCAAGACACAACGAGGGGAACAAGCTGCTCTGCGAGCCGCTACACAAAGCACCATCATGTCCCCAGATGAGGTCGTCCGAGCCTCGGGACCCTTGAACGCAAACAATAAGAATCGAAATGTGTTTATACGACACCTACAAACATGTTGCTTGTGCTTATGCATGCCACTGCTCTGGCTTTTCGACTGTTTTCTATATCTCATGGGAGAATACGTCTGTCGATTTTGTAATCGATTCTATCAGGCCACTAAGCGACAAGCCAATTTGTGTCTCAACGGAAAACAACCATGGGTGTGCTCCGTACGAGTCACATCCATAAACGTCGTTGTGCTATGTAGCACTTGGTACATGTTCAGTGATCAAGCTCGACTGGCCTTCTTTCCATCCTCGGCCGATTATGCCCTTGCAGTTATCAATTTTGTGGTATGGTGTATCCTGATCATCGAACTACTCTTTGAACTCTTCATACGACCCGATGGATATCAAGATCTCATTATATCCGACAAAGCTTACGCTCCGACAACTGTCCGATACATCAATGCCTTTCATTTGTTGGTGGAATCAGTATCTCTCCTTTGCTTCATTCCTGAATTCTATTGCCTCTTCTCGGTGGCCAGCTGTGGCGAGAGGCTCGGTTTTTCTTTCTTCAACGCGGCACTGTTGGGTGTGACGGGACCCTCGAGGGCAGATTTCTTTTTTGGCAAGGCATACTTTGCACTCATTCGATTCCGTGTGTTTGGGCTAGTTCGACACTGGAAAAAGATGTGGATCAACAATACATTCATCAATATGAGATGGAAAGCAGCCCATGGATTCTTTTCTGGGTCCTCCTCGAAACAAGTTACCTCGAATCAGAAAAACAAAAGGGACCAACACAAAAGCAACAAAACAGAGACGTCGGAGGATGCCAAAAAGAAGGAATCGGTCTTGACGAATGCTTCCAATATTGGAACAGCTCTAATGGTGACAAATTCCTACCGAGTCTTGATCATGTTGTGTGCCATTGTGGGTGTGTTCCCCGTACTTGCGTCCATCGCTTCAAGTTCGTCAATCAACAGGATCACTAAAGAAATGACCGACCAACTGCAAGCCACCAATCTGCTAGTGACGGACAACTCGAATAGCTCGTGCATGTTCCTGCGAGATTCCGTCTTGTCTTGGGTCGCGGGGCTTACTCCCAGTGAAGGAAGGCGGCTGGTGTCCACAGACACCAATGTTTTTCTTTTATCACTAACGATTGAACCAAACCACTGTCGTAGATGGTTGTACCCGCCAGAAGACGACAACAGCAACAACAACGACACGAATACAACAATCAGACCGGAGACGACCCCCCCTCGTTTAAAGAACAATACCCATGTCCTCAGCGATGTTTGTGTCTTCATCAAACGCGAAAACCCCAGCTTGACACAAAAGATCGAGGACGAAAGTGCGGACATGGCAGGCAGCAATGTTGACGAAGAAACAGTAGCTTTCTTGTTGAAGCACTGCAGGACCTGGAATAAAACAGGAGGGTCGACTTCTGCGGAAGATATTTCCAATAAAGTTGACTTGAGAATCGGATCCATCACTGTCGTCCCAAGCTCGACGGTTTACAAGAACTACACAATCTACGAAGGGAATAATACCTCATCAGTCGAAAATACCACCTACAGCGTAACAGCTGTGTTCAATGAGAGTTACGCAATCGAGTCGTCGTAAGTGATGTCTTCGCAATACTTTCGGCCGCTAGGTTGTGCTATTGTACTCACGTACATTTTGATTTTCTCTGCAGTGCCATGGCGTGCTTTTTGCTGCAATTCTGCGTCTTGATATCTGTTTTAGGAGGGCTGTCAGTGTTGAGACGAGACGCTGAGGTGCTAGTCCTGGGCCCTCTGCGTCGCATGTTAAAGATTGTTGCTGGGTATGCGAAGAATCCACTTATTCAACCCAAAATACATAGGCGCGGGGTATCTCGCAACGCCCAGGGCAAGGCAATGCCCGACCACTCTGATGCAACCTTGTCAGATAGCGACGATTCGATGGATGGTACTGAATTTCTCGGAAACGATTTAGGAAACTACGAAACAGAGCAGCTGATCAATGCAGTTTCAAAGATTACGGATTTACTTCGAAAGTGCTGGGGTGTTGCAGGTGCAGATATCATTTCCACCAATCTTGCTACTCGCGAGGGAGCTCTTACGGAAGTTTTTAACCCGACCGTTCCAGGAAAGAGCGTCTATGCGTTGTTTGGATTCGCTGCCATTAAGGGGTTTGATCACGCATTGAAGAATCTGGGAGGCGATGTCATGGTGTTGATCAATGATGTAGCAAAAGTTCTCCATGATGAAGTGTATCGATGGGGATTTGGGAACTCTGGCCAGTGCAATAAGAATCTCGGTGCAGCCTTCTTGATGGTTTTTCGAATTGGATTGGTGAAAGAAGTCATTGAAAAGCTTGAGCAGGCGACCGATGTGATTTTCTCGACTCACACGAAACACCGCACAACTTCCCAAGCTAAGCAAAAAGCGAGAATTCGCAAGGCTGTGACAACCAGCACGACGACTCCCAAGAGTGTAGCCATTGCGAAGGCAACTGCAGCGAAACTCAAGGGGAAAGTGAACAAGAGGAAAGAGGATGCATCAGTGAATGCTATGAGTGTGTCACTCCAGTCACTTCCTGGCATTTCAACATTTACTGACTGTGCTGTGATTGGAATGCTGAAGAGCTACGCCAGTATTCACAGAGACAAGAAGCTTCTTACCTGGAATGACGATTTTCGTTTGGGTGCTGGAGTCGGGGCTTTCACCGTTAGTCTTATCTATGGTATGGATGCCGGTTGGGCTGTCGAGGGAGCCGTTGGTAGCGAATACAAAATTGATGCAACCTATCTTTCGCCGCATGTCAATATGGCTTCTCGAATGATGAGTGCCTGCAAGCAGTATGGTGTGAGCATTCTGCTGAGTCAAGCAGTGCAAGAGCTTATGTCTGACGCCGCAAGATCAAAACTGAGGCATCTGGATACGGTCACGGTGAAGGGAAGCAGTGTGAAGCAAAGAATCTACACATACGATGCCCGGAACCGAGGCGTGGATTTTTTCTTGTTCAGCCGAACTGATGACCAGGCTGATTTCGAGGCAGATCGGTACTCACCGAATATGTGGAACGTGGATCAGGATCTGAAGGCCATGAGACAACACCTTGAAGACGACTTTCTGGACGAATTCAAGGCCGGACGTAAGGCATACCTGCAAGGTGACTGGCCTCTGGCGGTGGAAAAATTGAACATAGCAAACGAGATCATGTTGGAAACTGCTGTCGAGGCAGGGTACCTTGTGGACCCCTCCACGGATGCTGTCCCCCACGAAGAGGAACTCGCCGAGCACGGAGATGGCCCAACCCTATTCTTGCTCAACTACATCAAGTCAAAGGGCGGAGTTGCACCAGACGACTGGGAAGGTTGGCACCCACTCACTAGCAAGTAGAGTTGCTCAGTCGAATTTTCAGCTCGCTTGTCGTTGATATATTCTTGGGAAATATGTCAAGTCCGAGAGGAGCCTGCTTGCCGATAGATCAGTGCTACTGGTACGGTACGGTGCTGTAACGGGCAGTAGTCACAATTCGCTAATGTACATGATGTAGTGTGGGAGTGCAAACGTTGCCACCCTTTCTACTATTATCTAGCTAGCTAGAGGCAGCCCTGGACACCACACTGCCATCCTTAGCTCTTCTACGCCAGCCACGAATCTTTCAAAGTGCTGAACCTCAGAAACGGTAGTACATGTAGACCCTACGGTAGGATGGACTTGGACCAAAATGAAAGAAACACTATTACCTACTATTACCTACTAACCTCGGCAGGTAAACTGCCTGAGTTCTCAACCCCTTTAATGCTATTTCCTATTTCCTATTTCCTATTTCCTATTTCCTATTTCCTATTTTCTATTTCCTATTTCCTATTTCCTATTCCGGTGAAGCCAAAGTATAAGGATAGAGATAGTCATAAGCCAACAAAACTGAACATTGATGGTTCAATACAAGTTAGGGGTAGGAATAAATCATTAATATTTAAGGTTAGTGCAATCAGCACAGCAGCACAATAAGCCAGCAGGAGTTGTAAAGGTTAGAGTTACAATAAGGGAATGGCAGCTGGTAAATTATAGAGTAGCGGGCGGCAACACACGACGTAGTCGGGTGTTGTCGCCAGGGCTAGCTTAATAAAGAAGGTTGCAATGAGGTTTAATGCTATTTCCTATTTCCTATTTCCTATTCCGGTGAAGCCAAAGTATAAGGATATAGATAGTCATAAGCCAACAAAACTGAACATTGGTGGTTCAATACAAGTTAGGGGTAGGAATAAATCATTAATATTTAAGGTTAGTGCAATCATCACAAACAATAAGCCAGCATGAGCTGTAAAGGTTAGGGTTACAATAAGGGAATGGCAGCTGGTAAATTATAGAGTAGCGGGCGGCAACACACGGCGTAGTCGGGTGTTGTCGCCAGGGCTAGCTTAATAAAAAGAAGATTGCAATGAGGGAATGAATGATACCGAGCGGCAACACACGACGTAGTCGGGTGTTGTCGCCAGGGCTAGCTTGAAAGATGGGTGCAATCCGAACATGATCTTCCTTCTTCTATCTGTCTTTCTGCCGAGGTATCGCAGCTCCCGCTGACTTATTACCTAGTAGTCTAGCTAGCCAAAGCAACCATTCTGCTGCGGGCTACCGGAAGCTAGCCAGTCACATATCCTCTATCACCGCAAGCCACCGGAGCCCACCTGTTTGAATTGTCTGCTCAAAATCATTCATCTTGCACCATCCATATTTTGATGTCTGTCAAGCTGCTATTTTTGAAAGCCAAGACTAAGATTGATCATCTGTTTCTCTGTGTCTGCTGGTCACGATGAAGCAACGGAGTGCCCGCGCCGCAGCAAGCTGGACTGATTCTTTGGTCGTTTTGGGTTCTCTGCTCTGCTTTACTTATCATCTTCGATTACCCTCTTTCGAGTTCCCACCAATGACGTTCGCGCAGCAGATGCAGCCATCAAAATCGAGAAGCCCTGGCCTTTGGGAATACATGTACAAATCTCACAGCTCAAAAGCAAACAACCTCACAAAAGGAGCTCAAAAGTTAATCTAGCCTCCAAGATATAGCACGACGACAATGATTTCTCTGCTGGTAGCACCGCTACTTCTGTTGGGGTCTACGCATGGCCTGGTGGTTATTCCAGAGACCCGACGTCAGCTTGGGACGATGACGCTGTCTTCTTCGCTATCGAGCCACGACGCTAATATACCCAGTGATGAAATGATTCGAAGAGACATTGAATCGATGCGAGAAGAAGCGAAAGAACGGTTGCAGTCCTTGAGCGCTCAAATGGATGACATCATTCGAAAGCACGAAGAGGAACATCCACAACCGAAAGAATCTTCCTTTTTGGACTCTTCCGCATTTGAACGAGCCGAGCTTCCCATTGTCGACGTGGAGAATCTCCGACTACACAACCAACAAACACGAAGCATTGAAGAAGAGTTTGTCGTCGTGTCGCCACCCAGCTACGTTTCCGATAGCAGTCTTCTCCATGACACACGCTGGAAGGTAGTCATCCAAGTGGGAGGCAAAGGAGGCAACACGGATGAAAAGCCGCTCTTGATTCACTTGGTTATGGACTTTACCGCAGACACACTCAATGATAACGACGACCTCTTGCGCAGTGGATTCAGCACCAGTGAGGCCAAGACTCTCCGAATCAAGGAAAGTTGGATTGGCGCGAGTTCCTGGACAGAAGGTCGACAACGAGATGTTCAAATCAAGGCAACGGGAGGTTGGAAGGTGCTTCCCGGTCAGGGCCCCAAAGGTAAGAACAACGCAGGGGATCTCATGTGCAGTATCTTCGTGATGAAATTGGCCTCTTACGTCTGCTTGCACTTTCATTCCCTAAGGCATCGATATTTTGAGATTCTATATTGATGTGGAAGACGAAATCTGCCACGATAAGGAAAACAGTAGCTTGCGTTGCCCTGCCCAGCGAGTTTACTGTACCAGTGGTTTCTTTTCCATGGGCCACCACAATGAATCCGAGGCATTCAAAGACTACTTGCGAGGAGAATTGAATAGACTCGTAGAAAAATATGAAGATTTGACTTCGGAGGGAGAAAACGATGAAAGGCTGTTTTCTCTAGACGGAGTGAAGCGCGCCAAGAAAATGATCGATCTTCGCAAACAAATCAAAACAACCAACGAACGGATTACTCAGGCCCGGATTCGGGATCCAGAAAAGTCCATGCTGCGCTTGTCACGTCGAGGGGATATTGGAGTTACAAAAGAAGGACAAGTTTGTTACAAAGCTGACGCCAATGGCGCATCAGCAGAGTATCTAGTATTGGGAAGAATGGAAATGGCATCCATCAACAAACCAATCATTGAGTCACCTCCTACTTCTGCAGATACGTTGCGGCCTTGAAGAGTCGAGTCCAATCCGCAAGAAAGGAGAGAACTGAACCAACAGGCAGAAGGCCAAAAGTATATGAAGAATACAATTCCAGGATGACAGGAGAGTGAGCAACAACACACATCCTCGCAGCCATTCATGCCATACATACAAATCACGATCAATTACTAAAGGTAATAGATTGTTCATAATACTAAGAAATCGTAGCGAGTTATGCCCTGCTTTGCTATGGCCGCAGAACCAATTATTGCTTTTTAAAAAGGATTGCACCATTATGTGACTGCTCTAGCCAACCAGCCATCTATCTAGCTAGTACCGTACAAACTTCCAGTATCGCTCCAACCCCAACACTGCGAGTTAGATCTAGCAGCAGCATTAATAGTCGCTTTTATGCCGTTATTTCTAAAGTACATGTATTATTGTAGCGGTCCGTCACAGCTTATTGGATGCTAGCAATGTCCTGTAGATTTTGGCTTCATCCGCCATTTGATCTGTGGTTCGATCCTTTCGATCAGCATCGTCTGGCACATCGAGTTTGGGTTTTTCCTTTGCTTGCAAGTCATCCCGTGGCGCCCAGTTTTGAATGTCGTCATAGATATCATCGTTCCTTTCATAGTCTCCTGGTTTTCGAGGCAGAATATGGACATGAACATGAGGCACGGATTGTCCAGCATCGCGGCCGTCTTGCACGGCCACATTGAAGGCTTGACAGGATGTATAATGCTGTTTCAAGATGTCCTGAACCACTCGCACCGTGAGCCAGAGATCCGTGTATTCTTCTTGAGATAAATCAGCCAGAAGGGGCACCACGCGAAGAGACATAACCAGGACATGGCCTGGAACAAGAGGCCTTAGATTGACAAACGCAGCCGATAAGGACGAAGTGTGAAAGACGTGTTCTTTGGAGATGAGCCAGGGTCCAAAGTTAAGCTTTTTGTCGGAGGATTCATTGGATGAGGAGGCCATGGTTCGGACCAACAAGCAGGGGTATCCTTTCTTTCGAGATGATGATCTAGCGACGGAAGGAGGAAATCTATTTTGTAAGAGTAGAGCAGTGCAAGCTTTTGGAAGTCTTCCTATTAGCGTTGCTGCCATCAAGACCGACAAAGGGAGCGATAGCAGTAAAGGCAGTCCACTACAACGGCGAGTAATATGTTCAGCTGTCATGGTCGGATGGTACAGTCGTAGCGAGAAGTGGAAGGCAGAAGTGACGGGAAAGAATCTTCATCAGGGATAGGGATGTTCTTTGTCCTTCGTCGTTAAGCCTTGCTTGGGGTCGCATGCACCGACCGCGCGAGAAGTCATCCACACTGGCAAGATCCTTTGGGTGGTGCTTTTCAAGAGGGAGCATTGTTGCTCTTCATGGTCGAAGCCAATAGAGACCGTCGCTATCGTATCTAACACGAAAGCAACAACAACAACAACAAATACTACTACTACTACTAGCATTAACTAACCAACCAACCGTCAAGATGGGTGATCAGCAAGAAGAGAACATGGGCATGTCGTCCGTCCTCAAGGAGGTTCAGGAGCTCGCCGAGAAGTTTAAAGTGGAGGAAGACGAGCAGTACATTTCTCCCTATGCCCATTTGGAGAAGGCCACTGTCCTGCAGGAAGCCCGCATCTTTCACGACCCCGTCGCTGTGCGTGAAAATCCTCGCAAATGCTGCACCGTCATTGCCCAGCTGTTGCATCTTCAAAACACTGGACAGTTCCTTTCGGGCACAGAGGCCACCGAAGTCTTTTTTGGTGTGACAAAGCTCTTCATGTCCGATGATGCCTCTTTGCGCCGTATGGTCTACCTCTTCATCAAGGATGTAGCGGAAACGTGCAACCCCGACGATGTCATCATTGTCACTTCTTGTCTTACCAAAGACATGACGTGTGATGTCGATCTCTACCGTGCCAATGCCTTGCGTGTGCTCGTTCGCATTGTCGATGCGGCCATGTTGGGAGCCATTGAACGTTATGTCAAACAGGCCGTGGTCGATTCCTCTGGACAAGTCTCAAGTTCGGCATTGGTCTCGGCTTCCCATCTTTTTGTATCGTCACCCGAGTGTGCCGCCGTTGTCAGGAGGTGGATCAGTGAAACCCAGGAAGCCACTTCCAGTCCAAACGAAATGGTCCAATTCCATGCCATGCAATTGCTATACCAAATCAAATCCCATGATCGTCTCGGTGTGTCCAAGCTGGTTTCACAATTCAGTCAGCGCAACAGTCTCCGCTCGCCTTTGGCATTGGTACTCTTGGTTCGTTACACTGCCAAATTGCTTCATGATGAACACTCGGAGGGCCGAAACACTGGATCTTCCATTTCGGAAGGGTCACCCGTCACCAAGGCTGGATACCACTTTTTGGAATCCAGTTTGAGGCACAAATCGGAACTCGTCGTTTACGAAGCAGCCAGGGCGATTTGTAACTTACCCGCTACCGAGCCCCAAGATTTGAGTCCTGCCATTTCCGTCTTGCAGCTATTCCTCTCCTCGCCCAAGCCTGCGGTACGCTTTGCATCGATTCGCACCCTCGCCATGGTGGCCAACAGTCATCCTCGCATTGTGTCCAAATGCAATGAAGATCTTGAAGCTCTCATTGGAGATACCAACCGCTCCATTGCTACTCTCGCCATCACTACTCTACTCAAGACGGGAAGCGAGAACTCCATCGATCGCTTGCTCAAGCAAATCTCGTCCTTCTTGACCGATATTGCCGACGAGTACAAGATCACCATTGTTCGCAGTCTCCAAAAATTATGCTTGACGTATCCGGCCAAACATCGCGTGTTGGTCGGGTTCCTTTCCAACTTTTTGCGCGAAGAGGGAGGATTCGACTTTAAGAGATCCATTGTCTCGAGTATTGTGGCCCTTATCCGAACTGTGCCCGAAACGACCGAGAGCTCTCTCTTGCACCTTTGCGAATTCATTGAGGATTGTGAATTCACCATGTTGTCCACGCAGATTCTACACTTGTTGGGAGAATTGGGACCCCAGACGACGGCACCCGCACGATACATTCGGTTCATCTACAACCGTGTCATTCTGGAAAACTCGGCTGTCCGTGCTGCTGCTGTTTCCGCGCTGGCCAAGTTTGCTGCGAGCTGCCCTTCCCTGAGGACATCCATTATGACCTTGATGAAGCGTAGTTTGGTCGACGAGGATGATGAGACGAGAGATCGTACATCCATTGCCGTGTCTGTCTTGGAGGAGGCCATGGCCAAGTACCCGTACGTCGCACCTCCCGAGGATGCCGCTGCCGAGGATATTCCTGCCGATAAACCAGTGGATGGCGATACCGCCGCCTATCTTTTGCTGGAGCCATTGCCCATGTCGTTCGACAAGTTGGAGCGCAGCCTCAAGGCGTACATGGCGGCTCCAATGGCCATGCAGAACCCGGAACCAGTGACTTTGGCTACCTTGCCGGTGGTCGAAGATACTCCTGCCGAAATTATGAAGGCGCAATCCATGGACGCTGCCGACGCAGAGATTTCGGGTCTGGGTGATTTGAATGGGTTGGAAGACAAAAAGAAGGAAATCGTCGATCCCGCGGCTGCAGTGTACGCCATTCCCGAGTTGGCGGCACTGGGCAGAGCTTTCCGATCTTCCACACCTGTCCAACTCACCGAAAGCGAAACGGAATACGTCGTTACATGTATCAAACACATCTTTGAGAATCACGTGGTGCTCCAGTTCACCGTTCAGAACACGATCGACGAGCAACGACTTGACAATGTTACGGTCCTGGTGGATGACAGTGGCACGGATGTCTTTACAGCTTCAGGCGAGATTGCTGCTACCGGCATTCGCTGTGGAGATACGAAACACTGCTTCACCATTTTGGAACGGAACACTGAAGCGGCACTGACGTCTAGTCACTTCACGTGTGAGTTGCGCTTTACTGTTGTCCAGATTGATCCTGTGTCTGGCGAGGAAGAGGGTGATTCGTTTGAGGAGGAGTATCCTCTTGAGGATCTGGAAGTGGCAACGTCTGATTTCATGGCAAAGGTGTCAGTTCCTGACTTTCGAAAAGCATGGGAAGCTGTGGGTAATGCAAATGAAGTCATGGAGAAATTTGCATTGCAGTTCAAGAAGATGGAGGACGCTGTGAGCGCTGTCATTGATTTCTTGGGAATGCAAGCATGCGACGGTACTGCGGCTCTCAAACCCAACGCCGGCAACAAGCCCCACATGCTGCACATGAGTGGCGTCTTTATGGGAAATCAACAAGTGTTGTCCCGGGCACAGATTGCAATGCAGGGCGACAATGGCAGTGGGGTCGTACTCAAGATAGCAGTCAGGAGTGACGATCCCAACATCTCTCGGATGGTGGCAGATTGTATCCACTAAACTTACCGCACGAAGCAAAGCGCAAATACAAACAATGCAATACATACGCTCGGTAAACTGGTTTAACCTTTTAGTTATCAAAAAAAGACTTGGATTCTTATTATTTTACACAAACTGTTTTCAATCGTTCATCGCCCTCATTTGTCAATCATTATCGCGTCACTGATATTTTGTAGCTTGGATGCCATGGCATTCCTTTACTCTGTCTTCTTCTTGTCAGCCGCTGGAGCAGGCTTGAAAAAGTTCTCATAATAGCTGTGAAGGATAAAGAAAGCAGCCATGCAGACCTTGGCTTTCTTGGTTCCGTCAATGATACCCTCGCTCAAAGATGTGTTCAAGAAGAGGTGCAAAGATGTGGCGCCAATAAAGGCCGAGAGCATTGGCTGTGCAAGACCCGCCTTGATGGGATCTAAACCCTTATTCATTGGTAAGAAGGCTCCTCCACAACCAGCGAGAGTGCCGCAAAAAATGGGTCCAAAGATGGGAAAGTCGAATTCCGAAGGAGCAATGGCGTTGCCTGCAGCAATCGTGAGCTTGCAGACCACAAAAGCTCTCATCGTTTCGTAAAGAATAATGACTCCTGCCTGCAGAGGGAGTCGCGATGCACTGAAGTTCAGTCGTCTTGATATCATAGAGAAAATGAGTCAATCCAATGGTCAACTTCACTTACCTTGAAGACCTTGGATAACTTGAACACATCTCTAACGATTGGAACATAACTGTGTAGTAGGTAAGAGCACAGAATGGCAATGGGGTAGGAATCTTGTGCCAGAGGAACAGGGATTCCATTGATCAGGATAGGAACAAGAATTCCACCACCAGTCGATGCCAGCAGCAGGTTGACAAACTTATAGGTTGTGGCAGCACCAGCCGGTAACTTGGCAAATACCTTCGATCCTATTCGAAGAGGTTGATTTGGAAAGGCGGTCGATCTATTGAGGTCAGTCAAAGAAACAAATTCTTTTACAAGTGGCACCCATGGTCACTCACCATGCATAAAAGTATATCCTAACATACACATGTACTTGATTTCATCAGTGTGAAACAATACAAACTCAGCGAATGCGTTTGCCAGCATCCATGCTGATGGATCAACCACAACCTCTTCCACTTTCTTTCTTCCCATTGTCAGCTTTTTTCTCTTATGCTTCTGAGCGAAACACGGTTCAATGAGGAACAAGCCGATCGACTGAAACAAAATCTTGTTGAGCGGTGTTATGATGGCCAAGTCCTCATGTCGGAGACAACCTCAACAGCCAGCCCAAAACGAACTTGTCGAGAAGCCAAAAAATGAGGCGACAAGAGCCGAAAAGTGTCAGGCGCGGGTCGTGGCCACCGTCGGCGTCCAACGCGCCCGTCCGTGGTCATTCTTGGCGCAAGCTGTCTCCAAAGCTTCCAAACCCCCGCGACCTTCAAAGGAACGGCATCAAAGTGGCAAGGCAACCAAATCAGCATTGTCTAAAATCTTTGAGACACAACACAGCAATCTGTCCGATAGAGAGTGACTTGAGAATACTGAAACGAATACTGAAACGATGCTGAGAATGGCCAGAAAATCTAATGCATCTACTGCAAGCATTGAAATGGACCACCGTAGCCCAAGCACTGATGATCCCCATAATCTACCTACTCAAAAACTATATGGCAGTATGTGAGTAATAACCTTACCTAGTTCAGTCTCTTTTTGCTATGGTATGATAATTGCCACGGCAGGGTATTCGAAATAGCCCATTTATTTATTAAGAATAGAATCAATGTAAACACCACTAAACTATTCGTCTCTCTCCCTCTTGGCGCCACTATGTTGAGTTAGCTTCAGTGCTGCCTGATCGGTGATGAATTCCAAATCGTATCGATTGCACTGAGAAACCGTCATAACTTCACCTTGTCTGCTAGCAATGGCTTTGTGCAGTGCTCTGAAAGCACGCATGAAGATCGCTCGGTGTTTTTCCAAATGAGCGCCGTGCACCTGAAGCAATTGCAGGCACCAACGAAGAAAGAAGTCAATGTGTGGGGTCGTGGATAAGATCTTGGACAAAAACTGCATCAGCCGCTCTAGTTGTTCAGGCCCCACAGTCCGTACAACATGCGGGATGGACCTGTACGGCGTGCTGTCCAAAACTTCCTTGACAAGAGCGAATTCGTTGAGATGCACTGCCATTCGCAATCCCGTTGAATAGTCTTCGGAGCGGATCTTTGCGAAAACCGCAGAAGGAGTCACTGCTTCCGTAAGCGAGATAGGGTCGAATATCATGTCCTCATCAAGCGAGTAAACATGAAGCCCTTCCATCGATACGGTAGCCCATTCTCTGCCCGTGGACGAGAAAGCGACCTGCAAAGTTAGCACTTCCACTCTGCTGCTTCTGGAACCGTCATCACCCCGTTTTGCTCCCGGAAGTTGCAGGGCATAGGGTCCAGTTTCGGCATCTGCGTCGTCCATGTTCATGGGACCTCCGTCACCAAGATTTTTCGAATTAAGCTGAACAAGAAGAAAGCGCCATGTGAGACCGACAGCATAGATGGCGAGATAGTTCGCGTAGTCGCATGAGGCAACGCTCGGACATCCAAGGAAGTTAAAGCCACCATTGGGATCTAGGCCCGTCAGGGTGTTACTGCAAACGTTTATGGGAAAATCATCATCATAGCGTTGCCAATTCGCTGGACACAAACAGAAAGCGACGCCACGACAGTGACGTACCTCGTCCAAAACGCCGTCCAGGCTTCGATTAAAAGTGACTTGGAACTTCTTGAGTAACATTTGCTGTGACACCTCGTAGATGCATACATATTTTGAGTTGCCTCCAGCCAACACGCAAGCCCCATCAGCGGAATAACAAACTGATGTAAAGTATCTCGAAGCAGCGTTGTTGTTCGCCGTCATTCTATCATTCATCTTTCGTCCCCCAGCAATGTCTCTTCTTCCATCAATCTCATACTTCAGCTTGGCAGTTTCCACATCCCAAAAGGAAAGCAAGCCGCCAATAGAGCCCGAACATATTTCTTTTCCGTCTGGGCGAATATCCACACAAACAACATCTGTCGAATGCTGAAGGCTCTCAGTTGGTACGTTTCCCTTGTACAGATCCCAAGTTTTGACAGTGCCATCCCAAGAAGCACTTGCCAGAGTCCCTCCACTGTTTTGGAACGCCAGCCCACAAACTGGACCGGCCTGTCGTTACAAGAAAGCGGAAACAAAAACGGCTTTGTCAGAATCGGTGCAAGCTTAGCGACATCCAAGTCCATAAAGCTTTTATTCACTCTGGCATCCACTTACATGCCCTGAGAACACATCCAGTATCTTTCCCGATTGCAAGTTCCAAACGTAAATGTGGAATGGGTCTGAAGATCCAGCCGTCACAATTTCCCCACTCGGGTCGACAGCAAGGCTCAGAAACTGCACTGGAGTTGGCGTCGTGAGCGTTTTGAATGTTCTGTACCGATGCAGGTCGTGTGCTCGGACCGTCCCATCAAGACTAGCACTGAGCACGACACTGGCCTTGGCAAAGCAGACAGCCGTAATGGGTGCCGTGTGCGATTTTTCCATTGTTACGTAACAGAATCCACTGGAGGCATTCCATAGCTTCAACTTGCCATCTTCCCCACCCGTGCAGAGTACAATTCCATCGGGAGAATAAGCCATGCACCTCATCCCATAGGCATGTCCCCGTTGCTTGAGCACATAGGTTTCACTCCGCCATTCCCAAACCAGCAACTGCTGTGACGTTGGACACCCCAGTGCCAACCAGTCTCCCGTTTTATTCAATGTGCAAGTTTTGACAAGTTGCTGGGACCCCACACTCAAGGTATGAATATTGGACACAGACGGCATTTCATACAGACCGAACACACCAGAGGAGAATCCCACAGATAGCAACTGGTTTGAAGGAGAATACGAGGTCGATGTGACTCTAGCACCGTCCTGCCGAAAGTAATGTCTGGATTCAATGGACCAAGTTCCCTTGACCAAATGATGAGCTTGTGATTTTGCCGACGGTTGCTGCAGATTCTGTGGTACTCGCGCTGTCAGTGCCCCACCCGAAAAGAAATCAACAGCTTCCTCCATGACGTCCTCCAATTTTGGCTTTGCACCTTCCAACGATTCAATAGCCAGAGTTTCATCGTAGGTACACGTCCATGACACTAGAGCTCCGTCTTCACTGATTGTGAATACTGTTTGTATTCTATCATGAGTAGAAGAGGAAGCTACAAAGACTCCGACCAGAGGCGTCTTGTGTCCACTGAGCGTGCTTGGTTCGTATCCACGGGTTGTGTTGACGGTCCATATTCTCGCAGTACAGTCTCTGCTTCCCGCCAGCAAAACAGACGAATCGGGGCTCCATGTCAAGCAAGTGATATCATCGGATTGTCCCGTATACGTTCGATGCAAGACCATGGGAGCAAATTCCTTTCGATGATGATTGGGTGGCAACCATACTTGAACGTGCTTTCCATGCGTGACGGCCAGGTATAGTCCATTGGGACTAAAGACGGCTTGACGAACTCGATGCTTGAATCGGAATCGATGCAAGGCAATGCCTCTTCGAAAATTGACCATCATGGCATAATTGTCGACATCCACAACCAAGAGGAGCGCATCATCCGGCGAGAGTGCCAAGCAGCGAATGTTGGATCGAGCTTCAATGGGCAGTGTTCGAACCGAGTGGGTTTGTAGATCCAGCACTTGAACTCGATTTGCCACCGCCGAGATCAACACATTTCCAGCAGACGAAAAAACCAAGTTGGCTCCGCCCCATTGGGAACCAACAGTGCCATGGGTGGTCGACGAAGGATGGCCATAATAAGCTCCACAGAGACGCTGCAACTTGTAATTAAACTTCATTGCTTGCAATGGGTGCAATGGGTAGAGACAGGCTGCTTCATGTCCGTGCTATCTTGCTGCTTTGTTTTAGTACACAGGTATCGTTGCTTGCTTTGTGTTGCAGATTGTGATTTTGGCACTCATCTTTTCATTCATTTTTCACTGGCCTTGATTGCTGGCTCATGACCTCATGGTTCCACTCCCGACTGTCACTCCCGCGGTGGCATGATGGCATAAAATATTCGATGGGTACCAGCACCTCGAGGTAAAGGCCTCAATTGGTTCTTTATTTGTGTAAAATTCTATTTTTGAAACTTTCCATTTCATAGGGTTAAGTCATATCAGCCAGTCATAAGACAAATGGCTTAATCGTCTGACAATTAACTTATAATCGTCTGACAACTGTCTTAAGTCTTAAGACGATTCTTTCAGACGATTCTTTCAGACGATTTTGTCAGACGATTATTGGCGAGTCAGACGATTCTGTCAGACGATTATTGGCGAAGACCCCACCTTGTCAGACAAACCTATTACTATCTTGAACGCAGTACCGTTTATGACTGAGGCGAATTAGTGATTGTCTGACAAACAACAAGCGATGGTCATAATAGACTTAGTGATCGTCTGAAGAGGATTTAGTGATTGTCTGACAATCGTCTGATACTTATCTACCAATTGTCTGATTCATGGATGGTTTCTCATCAGATATTTATAAGACAGTTCTCCTTGGAAGACATTTGTGCTCTCACTGAAATCATCAAATTTACTCCCTTTCAATCAAATGGGCTTTTTACCTCGAGGTGCAGGTACCGGACTGTACCTGGCTAGCTGGTACGCTGGTACCGGTACCACAGGTACAGTCGTACCGCTAGCGCACCTAACTGTCCTCAAAGCCTCGCAAAGTACAGTACGTTCTTGCTTTCGATGCTGTGAAACGAACAGGCAACTTTGAACATTATCGTCAACCACGGCGACAGAAGAGGGAGTGGTTCCAAGGTTGGTACCACCACAAGAAGAAGAACGAGTGGGAGCTAGCTAGAGCTGCTGGGCAGTCTCTGGAAAACCAAAGTCATGCATGGCTGGATCATGCTGTGTGCATGATTCCATCTGCCCAGACCTGGCAGCAATTCAATTCGACAAGGAGCAGCAATCTGCTTGTTGGACTGGGCAAGGTACGATTTTCCTTCAAGAAGGGAATCAATCTTGGAAGCTATCCCTTTCAAAGCCAGCCAGGATATGAACATCTCAACACAGGTGTCGTGGCTGACATGCTCTTTTCCATGTAGTTCCACTGAAGCTGGGCAGGGTGTCAATCGGGCAGACAATCCAATGATCTTTTGGATACCGGTACCGGTACAGCCAGTACCGTGTTTATGAATCCAACTCCATGACAATGCTGGAAACAATGTCCACCGTCAATTCAGCGGCGTTACCAAATGAATCAACAAATATGAAGGAATCAAAAAGCAACATGCAGAATCTGATCTTCATTGCACCATGTATCATGTCTGGTAACTAGCCTGTTTGTGTCTTTTAGCCAGCCAGTCAAGTCCCTTACTCATCTGCCAAGCAGTGCGGACCCTTAAAAACAGGCGCGGAGATCAATCAGGGACAACGGGTAGGTAAAGACCATTTTGCAAGGCTTCAAGGGCGACAGATCGTGCATTGAGGCGATCGACAAGAATACCTATGGGGTGGGCTTAGTGTAGCTACCACTCGGTACCTAACAAGAAGGTGGGATCAACTCAACTCTGCCACCTGTTCAACCACTGGACTACTCAGCAGTGACTTGCTAGCTAGATAGAGGTGCCTCTAGAGTTGCAGTTTCCTTATCAAGCAGGATACCGGCATAGGTGGCCTAGCTAGTAGCCATGTTCCGAAAATGCATCCCTTGTCCCTGTTGCAGCGTCCCGCCAAGACCTCTTGTGCAGCTGGTGGGAAGGATCTTTCGTCCTTTTTGACAAGCCCTAACCCTCACCATGACACGCAACAGGTGTTCCTCTGTTCCGTCCATCGACGCTTCTTCTTCTTGGTCCAAGATTACTGCATAAAGTCGTAGAGTGCCGCCGGAACGTCCTTTTGGGTTCCCATCAATGCCATCCGGAAATCCATCACAAAACAAAGTTTCACAAAAACCAAAAGCTTCCGCCAAGCGACCAAGAAACACCAAGTCGAAGTCCAAAAGAGACACAACCACCAAGAAGAAACTGAAGGACCTACCTATTGCTGATTGAATGTTTGCTGCGAAGTATCGCTACATTCGTATAGATATTAATCAATTCGTTGCTGAGAAAGGAAAACGAAGCATCAAAGACAAAGACGTCCCTGTTGAGTTTTTGACAGAATAGACGACAATGAATTCAATTTTGATGATTTTGTGTATGTTGCCTCTGGCACACAGTTTTGTAACGACGCCAAGCTTTGTCCGCCCTCAGACCAGTCTGTTTGCCAACAAGAAAAAGAAGAGCGACAGTTTCGACATGAAGGAGCTAAAGCATCGCATCAACGAATTGACCAATCCCTACCACGAACTCTTTGCGGAGGACTGGAATGTCGAGGAACGGCCCGAACAGGTTCATGTCGTTCTCTTCAATCCCGACACTGAAGAACAAGGATTGCACTCAATCGAATACCCCGCGGGTTCTGGAAGCAACTTTGTCTTGGCCTTCTCCTCCAAAGAAGCCGTCGACAAGTTTGCATCTACATTGAAAGCCCAAAACTTTGCAGCGGATCCCTCCCCCACGGTGTACGAGCTGGATGCGTTGGAGAGCTTCTGCGACATGCTGGGAATCTTTGTACAGGTGGTGCCAGATGGCATGGAAATCCTGCCTCCCACCAAAAATGTTCAAACTCTAGGAAAGCACAACCGTCACCTGAAGGAGGAAAAGAACCGCTTGGATTACATCTTTGGCATGTTTGAAATGGAAGTCGATGAGTTGGGACTCATGGTCCCTGAAGAAGAGGAAGTTGGTGCTTGGGAGTAGCCAAACTGATACCTTCGCAATTTACGGTACATTGGCAAATGGATCTGCTTATATTTTTTTGATATCCCGCTATGGATTACACACAATTAGCTATGGAATACACAACCAACCCAGAGAATCTCCTGCAAACAGCAGAGAAACACAAATTTTAAAAGAAGTATAACTATATGATGCAGTATTACATCCTTTGTTTCTAGCTACCGGTAGGAGCTTCTTGTGCTCTCATCTTCTTGGCCCATTCATTGCACGAGAGTAGACTCGAAAGATGATGATACATCTCGTTTGCCGATGTTCTTTCTTATCCTCAGCCACTACATCATGTACACGGTGCAGCTCTGTAGCAGCAGCTGAACCTCTAGTATCTAGCTAGGCGCTTCTTCATTGCCAGAGGCAGTGCCTGCTGTGGGTGCTGGTTATGGTGCTCTACTGAAAAACGGCCACGACGCAGGATGGTGCGTCTCTCTATTATTAACCGATATCCTTTTCCTCTATCACTACCAACTCTAACGAAGCGCAAGACTGGATGGTGTTGACTGTTTCGTCCTCCTCCGTCACAGCTCCCATGGCATAGCGTCCTCCTCGTGTATCATTCAAAGATGAAGTCACAGCCAAAACGGAAAGCCCCACCGTCACCACTGCGGCCAGACATCGATACACAGTCCGGGGACCCAACCAATCATCACCTATTCCACCGAATAGGACGCCCAAAACACTCCCGAATCCGCGCAACGTATGCAGCAATCCTTGACCGGATGATTCGTACCCCGACGGCATGAGTTGCGCCACAAAATCAACCGAGCTAATGGATGCACAAGCATAGGTGATACCGTGCAGAGGTTCAAACAAAAGGACAAACCAGGGTTGTCCTTGTGGAACCAGGGAATATCCAATGACGCGAAGAACGTAACAGACCCCGGCCAAGAGAAGCAACTTGATAGGCCCCCATCGGTTCAACAGTTCTGGACCATAAGCAAACAACCCAATTTCACAAAGCACGGTCAAAAGAACCGTCAGGGAGCAAAGCGTATAGGAGCTTCCCAGCACTTCAAAGTAGAGAAAGATCAACTGCTCTACCACGGCCATACCAATAGCGAGGCAAAACACTGCAAACATAAACGCGGCCCCAGTCGTGGTGCCACAGATCATGCTGCCAATGCTCACCAGGGAGAGACGAGGTTTGTCGGGTGCTTCTTCTTCTTCTTTTACTTCATTATCTTCCTCATCCGTTGGGACCACGTGTGATTTTTGCCGCTTCAGCCCCTTGGGCAAGGGAAGTTCCCTGTTGCCTTGGTTTTCCACAGAATCCTTCGCGGATGTGTCCACATCAATATTTTCTTTAGTGTCATGGCCTAACTGGTTTCCTGTGTCTTGTCGTCTCCTTTGCCCTTGTCTACTTGCCAGCTGGGCGTTGGTAAAGATGTGGATTGTCGCAGCAACTGCCACCAGTGATACTATGGAATACAAGTAGAGTATCGAGAATCCAAGCCGGTCCAGAGAGGGTCCCATGATCAGATTGGTAATAGCCCACCAAATTGCCCCGTGCAATCGTTCTTTGCCAAAATCAGCCTTGTCTGAATGCTCATTCAAATAGTCCAAGGTGATTCCATCCAAAACTGGCCAAACAAAGGAAGTAGAAGCTGCGTACAAGACGCGAAGCACCACATGCCAGGTCACGGTGGAAACAACAGGAATGGTTGTTACATGATGGAGTCCTTGGAGTAGAAATAATGCTCCACTCATGAGGATCCCACACAATAGAACCCTGGATCTACCCAGACCTGGATGTCGCCGCTCGTAGTCATCTGCAAAGGAACCCGAAAAGCTGGAACAGAGAGACTGGACCACAGTGGAAGAGGCGAAGCAGAGTCCAATCTGACTGTCCGAAAGGCCCGCATCTTGCAGGAGGACACTGAGAAATCTACCTCCTGTCAGACTCACGTACACGAAGATGGAAGCATAGAGGATCCTTGGGCGGATGCTGGTCTCTCCGATGTTATCTTCGGGGTCAGACATGCAGTGGGGTCAATTCTAGCTAGCTATAGTCGGGTACCGGTAGCTGGGTAGCTTTCTCAAAACAGGGCATTTCATGTGGATATATCAGAGTGGGAGCTGTGAGTATCGCCTCAATGAAATCCACAATCCATACTTCGCTGCGAGATAAAACTGGCACTGCATCCAATACAACCGTAAAACGTACATGTACGTGCATTCATATTTCTAATGGCTACCAGTGCCAGCATTACGGGTATGGCTATCGGGGTGGTACCGGTACGTACCGTATCGTACCGGTATGGTTTGCTTTCATGCCCGCAGCGCTCTCACAGAAATGGATGTGACTGACGTGGTTTTTCAGAATGTTAACCGTTAAATCACATACGTGATCCACATATTCAGTGAGGCATTTGGTTGGTCGGAGCGCTCCCAGGGACGCTCCTTAACTGAAGGGAACAGGGGAGTTGGCCATCCTTCGGTTTTCGCGATCATTCAATCGCAGATCCTCACTTTTTCAATTTTTTACGTGCCGCCAATGAATGCATCTCGCTCCCAACCTCCAACCAATCCATGCAGTAGAAGCAAGAGATCTTGCTCTATTGTCAACCAAACAACACTTAAGTTGGGCTTTGATTGAACAATTCTGTCATTGTTCTTTCGTCGTACCAACGCATTCGCCGTCGTGGGAAAACTCTTGTCTCCCATTGATGCCCTGCTATTATCGGGATCTGTCCGTTTCATCGTGCCAGGAACTGACAGCTAGCTAACTAACTGTGCACATGTGCCAGACCACAAGCCGCTCATCAACGCCACGATGGCCACCAACACCTGTTGAAAAGCGACATCATCATCCTCTTCATCAACAACACCAACAACAGTTCGGGGCTGGTTACGTGATGAAATTTCTTGGATCGTTCAAGCAACGGCGGAGACAACGTCGAATACCAACATTCACTTGCAACGAAAATGCGGCGCTTATATCGTTCATGATCATTTTCCTTATCTTCATGTGGCTATGTTTTGTGTTCTCGACAAGTCTTTCTTCCACCAGTGTCGTCGACGACATAGAAAACAGATTGCAAACGCTCACATTAACACAAAAAGAACAAGACGACATACTCAAGATGCAAAAGCTTGGCAGCGATGACGCGAAGCGTGTGCTGCTCGTCGGGTTGATCAAGTCGGTACGAGAGCTTTACGAAACTTCGGTAGTCGATTCCATCAGCAAGATTTGCTTTCGATATCAAAGTAGAGCGTCTGAGACAATGGACGAAGGATTTGTCGAACTTCAAGTCCTCTACCAACAAGAGGGCACGGACAATCCCAACTCCATCATTGGACCGCTGACGGAAAGGCTACAATCAGCAGGGTGCAGAACCAACTTTATTCGTGAAGATCGAATTCTTACAAAGTCAGACATGGACCATATCGAAAGATCAGCGTCCGACACCATGTCGCGATACCGAAAGCTGGCGAGATTACGGTCCGTTCAAAGAAGCCACATCCTCAGCGAACATTCCGTTCACGACTACGATGTCGTTGTTAATGCTGACTTGGATATTGTGCAGTTCCCGCCACTGGATGCCATGATGGAGGCAATCGATAGGGCCTCGGAGGCCACGAAGCAAGGTGTCGGCTCTGTGGTTTGTGCCAACGGGCACGAAACATGGACCGTGGGATCTTCCTTGATTCAACGGCGCCTATACTATGATACTTTTGCTGCGATCGACATTGATGGAGATTGGTACTATACCAAATACGCTGCCGACTTGTGGCAAATCATCACGTTCGGACAGACAAGACTTTTTCGGAACATACTCGAGCAACATCCGTCGCTGTGGCAAATGCAAACTTGTTTCGGAGGTCTCGCCTTGTATGATTACCCTTCTTGGGCGAACAATGACTGCGATTACGATCAGGACAAAATTGCGTTGAGGGCGACGGGCGATGATGACGCATTGGCCATCTCTACTAGACAAATACGGGGAGTCCCCGCATTCGAACAGAAAATAGAGCACTTTCAAGATGGTGTGAAAGCTCAAATACCGTGGAAACTGCCATCCAGATATACGATAAATCATACACCCAACGGCGATGTTTGTGAACATGTGGTCTTCCAACAATGTCTGCAAGCTTCGGCGCGCTCACGAGCCGAACCATTGCCGCATGTGGGTATACAACCGAATTTGCTTATTGGGAGAGAAGCAGCTATTCTGTCCAAGTGGGAGGACAAGGTGAACTTCTGCAGGAAGGTCTTGCTCGTGCTGCTCGTGCTTTATATCATCTCCATTCTTGTTAATCATATGCGAGAATTTCTGGAGCAGAAATATCGAAACTATGGGGTCGGGGCCATGAGAAGGCGTTCTTCTGATGGGCACTTCCACAAAGCATGAAGAACATACAACCGAACCTTGCTTTATTGACCTACGTTGACAGCACGTGGGACGGGCGTTGACGGTTGATTGATCATGACGTGCAAATGTCTACATGGGGTGTGAATCAGTCAATAACACATTGAGTTAAGGAGGCAACAAATGGACTTGACTCATTTTGTTTAACCATCCATTCGGATTGACTGGTATGCCCTGGGTTGGCTGAGACTTTTAAAATGCTGAGACTTTTAAAACCGGGGCGGCAAGGAAAGGGCTGGCAATTTTATTTGGTGCCTTGCAACGACGTTGACGTTTCTAGCCAATTTCGGATGCTTATTCCGCCTCCTGATCTTGGGATGTTGCAGTTCCTCAAGACAAGTGTGGGCCAGAAACCAACCAACCAGCAAGAGACAACAGGCTGCGCCCAAGGTTGTTGCACACAGCACAATGTACTAGTAATTATTTTGATAGACAAAGAATCACTCCAATGCAAACTACCGATTGAACTAAACTAGACTTTAACAAAAGAAGCATCCGTGCATTGAGCATACCATACAGCACCGTATGTATCAAGAGCCTTGTCTATCAAGATGATAGAAACAGCCTCAGCCAACCTACCCATCCTTTTTTGCGGAGATGGTGTCAGTGTGTCTGTTGCAGAGAAACCACGTACCACCAGGTACCGTACACAACGGTACACCCACCACTTCCAAGCTTCCAGCACGTCACCGGTACAGCTGGCTTATTAATTAGTTGACAAGCGTCCAAACAGTCGAACAGATCCACAGTCGTTGCACACCGTATTCGACCCTTGCGCCCTTTTTTTACTAGCTAGCTAGCTAAACTATCTTTTAAAAATAGTAATCATCTCTTCACACTCGTATTGACTTCGAGGGAGGAGGACTACAGTCTACGATCGTTGCAGTTTCTTGGTTTGTACATTTAAAAATTTTGTTAGGTGATGACTATGAAGGGCACAAGGCTTTTGTCGAAGGTTGCTCGTCGCATCAAGTGCCGAGCGACAAAATCGACTGGCCCTGGAGGATGGATGTCCATTCAAGTTCAGCACCGTCGCCACTGGCTCTCGTCGGCTTCATCCCGTGACTTTGATCCCTACGATCGCTACAGAAGCAAGACAATGACGGAAGATATCTGGGAAGAAATCCAAAAGGAAAATGAACATACCCGAAGGTCGATCGACAAGGGGCTCTATAACAGAGTCTTGGAAGAGATTCTGCACGCAATGCAACATTTGCAAAATGCGGCATCAGCGGACGAGCCTGGTCCCACTGGAAAGTTTCTTTACAGTTTTCATGACAATCCACAATTGGGACAGCGAATCTACAAGAGAAGACCCGTCTCATCATCATCAGTAGAGCCATCCAGCAATCACACTACAGTTATGGAATTCTCTCCAGATCGATCTCTGGTCGCCATGTCTCTGAGTGCAGACGAATCCTTAGTGGCGTGCCTAGTTGAAGACGAGACCCAATCAGATACTACGTTTAGTAGACCAAAAAGAGTGATTGTGAGGCATATTGATTCTGGAACTGAGCTAGACGTAGACGTTTCAACAAAACCAAAGTCAACAACAGCAGAAGCACACTTGGATATATCTTCTTTGGAAATGGGACCTCTTCAACCAAACGACACACAATATTCCCTTTTCCTGGTGACCAACGACAACCTGGGAAGACCACATGCAGTTTGGGCATGTGGAATTGAAGTGCATGACAAAGAGCAGGCAGGATTGCTCAGCCAATGCTCCCAGCTCAAGCTCTTGCACTGCAGCTCTGACCCAGCGGAAATGGTCAACGTTCAAAGAACCAAGGGATGTCACTACATGGCTATACAAGCCACCACCAAAACTTGCAATGAAGTATATCTTTGTCAGGACTTGGCCAGCACTCCTCGGTTGGTTTGTGAAAGATCCAATGGGATCATGTACCACTTGGATGTCGGGGCTAATGATGACATTTACATCTTGGTCAGCTCGGTTGGTAACACTACCAATTCTGAACTGGGCCTGGAGTATTCGTTGTGGAAAACAACAGTAGATGATCTCCCACTGCAGCTCGGCCATGGACAATGTGGTACGCTTGTTGCAGGTGGATCCGATAGCGAGTACGCCATAACAGACATGGATATCTTTGCAAACTTCACGGCACTTTACGAGAGATCCACAACGAATGGGAAGCAGCGAATCAGCATTCTACCAAAAGCAGCTGACAGCAGCGAACCATCTCTTGGCCCGAGTGATAATATTATTGTTCCAATTGCCAGTTGTCATGATGGGGACGATTGCATTCAGGTTTCGCCTGGTGGTAATATGCACTTTGAAGCGAATCACGTTCGATTCTCTTCTGAAAGCCCTTCATCGCCTCCGTCTGTCTACGAGTTCGACATCCTCACAAAGGAACTCAGGCTTGTCTCTGGGGATGCGAATGCCCCTGCAAACAGAGTACAGCAAAAGAGAGTGCATGTCACTAGCAAGGACGGCACAAAAGTTCCCCTTAGTCTGATTTATCGAGAGAAGAACGCGACAACTAGTACGCAGCAGGAGACCAGGCCAACCGTGCTCATTGGATACGGTTCTTATGGAGAACCGCTTGATCTTTCCTACAATCCAGCTCTTGTACCGTTGCTGAAACGTGGTTTTGTACTTGCATACGCACATGTACGCGGTGGTGGTTGCCTAGGCAGAGACTGGTATATGAAAGGGCGTCTGTACAACAAACACAAGGCCATTGAAGATTATATAGCATGTGCCCAGGCCTTGTCTAGTCCACCTCTTTCAATGACTGAAGCACGAAAGCTCTCAGCATTGGGGTTCAGTGCAGCTGGGGTGACAATTGGTGCCGCAGTCAATCAAACTCCAGACGTTTTTGGGACTGTTGTCCTAATAAGTTGCTTCCTGGACGTTAAGAAAACGATGGAGAACGACCAGCTCTTTCTCACCGAGCACGAGTATGATGAGTTCGGAAATCCCACAGCTGACCCAGAAGCAGCCGAAGCGATTTCATCATACTGCCCCGTTTCCAATGCACTGAATGGCAAAGAGGAGCATACTGCTCGCTTCTTGATCGCTGGCACATTTGACGATCATCAAGTTCCTTTTTACAACTCTCTCATCTATGGGAAAAAGTTGCGTGCGAAGAGCAGAGTGAAGAGCCGGGTTCACATTCACATTGAACATCACGGAGGACACTATCTCCAGCCGCAAATTGCAGCGCTGCAGGCTGCATTTCTATTGGGGAACAAGGCTTCGTACTATGGAATACTGGTCGAAGAGGAATAGCTTTGATTGACAAGGACCTAGTTTGACCTGAAGGGATAGAATTATTGGGAGTATTTCGATTCTACAAGTCTTCGAAGAGACATTGGACCCCACGAACACCTGGCGAAGCACATGAGGCCGAGAAGTCCCGAACACATGAAACAAAACGTGTGAGATTTAACAAGGAAACACATGGACTTAGCCACGGGGCATGAAACAACACTCGAAGACAAAAAGGAGTCCAGTCACGAACGAAAAGACTTACGTTTTGGAAAAGCAACCGCGGAAACACCTCGCAAGGTGCGGCCATGACACCACCACACCGAACACCGCAACAGCAACAACAACAACAACAGGAGGAGGCAACAACAGTAGAAGCAGAACTCAGAGAAATCGCCAAGACTTCCTGGATGGCATCATCATTTTTCGACGGCATGGTCTTGTCGGCGCCATGGTCTTGTAGTGGGAGAGATATTGTTGCGATTCCCGAGAAACTGAACAGAAGATGCGATACAAGGCAATGGGGAGACTGTAGAGAGTAGCCGAATAGACAATGCAAGAGGAAACGGTTAGCAACGAAGAATCAAGAAGGAACAAACAACAAAACCACCATGGTCGCACTTACAATTGGGTAACAAAAGGACAGAAATGAAGAAAAAAATCCGAGACGAAAAGGGGAAGCTTCTCCCGCCAAAAAAGCTCCACTCCATCAAATTTCGACCACCGAACGATATGGCTCCACTTTCGAACCAATGCATTATAACCCAATGAATACAACAGATGCCGAAAGAGAGACCAATGCGGAGTTGGCAAGGATAGATTTGGAGGGCTTTGAAAAGGGTGACGGAAGAAGCTTCTGGAAGAAAAAGGGAACGTTCTCGAAGTCCAGTTAAATTTCGAAATTTCCCAGAGCAAACTCCCGATGCAGGTATAAGAATTAGCAACATAGTTTTAGTCTCTCGCTGTTGATGATAGGTCAGTACGTAGCCATGTCGCAACAATGGAATAGCAACCGCTGGAATCGGAGCCAAGGGTATCACTGGAAAACGTACTACGGTCAAGGCGGTAACTTCGGACATAATGGAGCGCGATATCTGTACAATGATGTAACTACGACGGCACAGGACACCACAGCTAAAAAGCCACCAAGTCGACTAGCAAACTTTATAGAGGACGCAAAATGCAAGCTGTGCCACACGCTGAAGGATGCTCAAGCAGAGATATCTAATCATTACGGTGGGTATTACAAGGACGAATATTGCATTAAGGCTGATGGAACAGAGAAAGGCAAAGATTGCACAAAGTACAAGTATCACTGTGTAGCCACTATGCACCACCCACAAACCGGGCTGACAGTCAAATGCAAATGGAGGTGTCAGATTCGAAAGCAGACGTCCCTGAACGGAGAGACTTACCAGGTTTATTCCAAGTCGTTCCTTGAACACAACCATCCAATGAAACAACAGCCAACGTCCCCCCAAGATCAACATGGATTGCCCTTCGCTGTGCAGAGCTTTATTGAATCGATGATCCAGCAAGAGAATGCTGTTAGAAACAGATGCATATTGAAAATAAGACCGGAAGAGATTCGCCAAGTGCTTACAGAGGCAATAGAATGCAGCCGGCGTCAAAACAATGGAAACCATCCACTGTACAACCAAACCCACTTGCTCAAACCTGATTTCCGCGAACACCTGAAGGCACAAATTCGGAGCTACATCGATCATCAGAAAATCAGGTACATGGAAACCCAGTTGGGTAGCAACCGTAAGCTGGACAATGCGTATAACCTTTATCGTGCGCTGCAAAACTGGAGGATGGACTTACCTGCTGGGTATCAGCCCAAGTGTTATGACAGCGCCGACGAACTGGCAGAAGCAATTGGAGTCAGTGCGGATCAGATTTTCATTTTCGATCTATCATTTGGCGAAGTGCACAGCCGTTTCGCGAAGTCAATGAACCTCAACAGTGACACCAAGCTATCGGAATTCAAGCAGAAGATGGAACAAGCATTCCTTGCAACTTCGCCAACAGGTCTATTTATGCTGATGCACCTGGCAATGAGAACCAAGGGCACAAGACAAATCTGTGCTGACGATACAGGTGGAACCTGTTCGAACATGAGCACTCTGATTGTTATGGGGGCATTATCTGTAAAGGAACGCGAAACACAAGGGCAGGTGACATCCTCGCTTTGACCAATCGCATACCTTCATGTTGGAGCCGAAAGGTTCTATCCATACTGTTTGGCGCTGTACGTACTGAGGAACACCTGCAAGAAACTGTTCAATGTTGACTTTGAACTAGACTGGGGAACTTCGGACCGCGCAGACACTTTCATTAAAGCCCACCGTTTCTTTCGAAGTCATCCAACGTGTTGCGATACCGCTCCAGAGCATTACGTGCATGTCACGAACAACAGGAATATTAGTTCACATGAAGCCTCTGCGAAAACGACGAAAGACACTCACCAAGAACCCATGCCTGAAGAAACTGTGAGCAGTCGCCAAGATGTACCCCTCTCTATTGATTGGGTGGCATGGCGTGAACAGGCCCTCATTCCACCACACAACTACGGTGCTACCTTGTGTTATTTCCATGTGATGCAACACTTTTCCAAGAATGATGGATTTGTTAAAAAATTCAAGGACCGATCCTTTGCGAGAGTAAACAACAAGAGGAACGACAGTAAGAACATCAAGTCAGAGGCTTATCGTCAGGTGCAGCTTATACACCAGTGCAAGACAACAGAGCAACGAGCCAAGGTGGCTGAGCTGGTCCTTCGTCATTGGTCTGAGGAACGCAATGAACAAGAGGCCGCAGCTCATTATCTTCGAATGTACGCGACTGGCCCCTACTTCAACCACAATTACGCCTGCACTGGATTCTGTGGAGTCCCATGCAGTAACTGCAGCAACGAGAGCTTCAACCATCATGCAATCAAAGCGAAAGACTCACCTGTGGAGCTTAATGTATCTCTTGGGAGGCTTTTGGTTGATACGCTGGTGAGTCTCCTGAGAAGGGATGCCATGGACAGAGCCGATCCATGCACTATAGTGGTACCTCGTACCTGTTCTTTGCTTTGTCTCGTAGTATCAACCTTCATGAAAATGAACCGAGACATTGTTCCTCTTTCGCAGAACGCAATGGGAGTTCCCAATGCATGGATAGCAAACGTTGGATTTCGAATTGGACATCCCCTGACTCAAGAAAGAATTGCTCTGATTCGGTCCTCCCTGCAAGGGGACGATGAATCGTTTGAAGACCTGTACTCGGAAAGGGAACAAGGACGTGACATCATTGCAAGGAAGATGATTGCTGTTACAAGGAACAGTTGCATTCTTACCATGCGTACGAGTGATAACACAGTGGTGGGTGACTGTGAAGATTGCCGTAAAAGGAATGGATACAATTGCCCTGCAGCTGCTTTCCTTCGCAGTCGGTATGGACAATTCGATGTTCAAATCGAAGATATGCGAAAAGTCCCTTGCAACACACGGCGTCGAGGATATAAGGCTCAAGGAAGAGGAAGACGGGATGGAATGTACACAGGAGGGCTCTTGAAGGATGGCAGAGTCGCCAGGATGACACCCAAGATGCTGGAAACCAAGACGTCTTTCTTGGAAAGTCTTTCGACGGAGCATTGGTTCAAGCAGTCGATTACTTGGGCTTGGAAGTGTCCGATAAACAGAGGTCCCTTTGGCAGGGAGACCAATCGACCAAGAAGAACGCAGAACATGAAATGTGCCTTCACGAGTTGCTGCTCTTCTTGAAGGATGGTCCAATGTACAGAGACCTTCAGCGACGCATTGCTTCGAAGACGAAACAGGAATGAGAATATTCGCGTATTCGGAATAATGAGAGACCATGCCATATCTTACGTTCTTTCGCGAATGAGGTTGTGGTATTGGTGCGGTGCAGTATCGAACAGAAGTGCAGGTGGCTGAAAGCTCTCAACGCAGAGGTATAAGAGAAGACCAATATAAAGTACTTAGGCTGTTGTCACCAGCATGGCTCTACTAGATTACTCGGCGTTCCCTATCTGTGAGTTGATACTGGAGGAACCGCTGCAGGTTGGCGTCGTTTTGGTTCCCCTTTGGTTCTGCACGACATCAACAATGGACAGTGAGCAATACATAGTGTTTGTTTGTACCAAAACGGATTTGACTTACGCCTTGTGGCGACGGATCCATCCGTTTTAGAGCAACTGCACAATTCATAATCGTTCGGCCGCAGTGATTACAGTGCTCCGAATTCCTTCTTCTTCCTCATTGCGACTTTTTCCTTCGAACAATCTGCCACCATGGCCGATCCTCCACGTCGCGAACATCGTCGTACCCCTTCGCCACCCAAGAAACGAGTTGCAAAGAAAGGTGCACTTGCTTGCATTAGCACTGCTGGAAAGTTTCCCCAGTTCGTCATCGATCGTCAACGTCAACTCGTCGACCGTCAAGGAATGGGTCCAAGTAACGAATCTCGTACTCATGTGCCGGCACCAGTTCCTCGATTGCCATCTCTGTCGTTCGCCAGTGTGACGCGGGATCGAAGTTCCCCAGGTCATCGTTCCCTGCCTTCTTTGTCCCAAAAGACCAACACCATAACTGGTCCTCCCTCTGTTCCCCAGCCGATCGCGGCACATGCCGAGCTTCCTGACGATCCAATTGAGGAGTTTCCATTGGATTCTGCCATCGTCAACTTGATTCGCAAGCAAGAAAAGACTCTTTTTGGGCTTCGCTCTCTTCGTAATGCCTATCTCGGTCACCTTGGCAGCAACTTGATCCGCATTGACTTGCCTGCACGTGTTCTTGCTGCCTGGACAGAGGTTGATGATGTTCTTCGAGAGAGTCTGGACATGACCATTGCCTGGATGTTTGACCGTATCAAGGAGTTGGAGGAGTATCCTTTTTATCATGGTCAAGAGGGTGACTATCCCTTGCCTCCTGTTGGACAGCCATTGGACCTCTGTGGAGTGCCTCCTGAGTATTCCACCATCTTCATCGAGAAGCTTCGTCTGTTCCTGATGGAGATTACCTCCAACGAACGGCATTGGCCTGTTATCTGCCGTGCCATGAAGTGGTCCCGGTTTGAGTTCCACCGACGCAAGCTTTCCTTTGATGCAAAGTATCAATGGAATGGTTTCACTTGCATTCCTCTTGTTCGTCTTACCAATGCGGACATTGAGACTCGTTCTGATGACAACCATCATCTTGGATATCTTTGTCGAACACCCGAGAACTACTTGAACAATTCTGTTCTTCGTTCTGGCATGGAGCCATTCTGGCTCAATAATCCTCCCTCCGACGATGACTCTGCCATGGATGATCATGCCGATTCCGTCGACTTCATTGCCCAACTGGATGATGATGATGATGATGATGATGATGATGGCAATGGCGGCGATGAAGAGGATGATGAAGAAGGCGAGGACGACGAGGATGAAGATGGAGAGGATGGCAATGAGGAGGAGGATGATGATGTGGCCAATGAAGACAACAACAACAACAACAACAACAACAACAACAACAACAACAACAACAACAACAACAACAACAACAACAACAACAACAACAACAACAACAACAACAACAACAACAACAACAGCGAAGATGACGACCGAAAGCCAGCTGCGAAGACTGGACTTATGACTCCGAAGAAGCGGGGAACTCCTTCCCATTCGTCTCGGTTTGCCAAGCGTCATCATCAGTTGTTGCCTCCCTTGTCCAGTCATTCTGGTCATGGAAGCAGCAATGATCCAGTGATGATTGATGGGGAACACCCCGTGGCGAAGCTTCCGCCTGTTGAAGTTCGCAAAAAGAGCAAGAGCCTTTTCTCCAGTCCTGATGGCAGTATGCTTTCTGAATCAGTCAGTGGTGACAGCCCTCCCATTGATCTTCCGCCGTACCAGTCTCCTGTGTTCTCTGTGGCCTCTTCTGTCACTGGAACATCATCCGATGGAACATCCAAGGCCCATGTTCGCCGTTCTCTGGCAAGCTCTCTCATGATGACTCAGACTCTTACACGACAATCTACTAGTGATGCTGAGGAGGAAGGTTGATGTGATTGATTGATTCGAGGAGACTCTTACACGACAATCTACTGATGACGAAGACTAGAACGGCATGTTCTGGTGTCGGTGTGAGTGTATTGTGTGTGGTGAGGTAGTTCGATAGATTGATTCTGATGAGTCGAGTCGAGGGCGATTGAGTCACTCGCTGTTTCGTCAGCGATCTCTTCAAAGTATGAGTTGAAGTATGTGAGATCGCCTGTGCGTCTATGTATTCAGCGAGTGTACGGTTTAACAAGTTGGGTATTTACGTGGTGGTCAGTCGTGGCATTGTCACATATTCCGAGTTCTGGTATTTATTTAACCACCATCAATATCTATATATCCAATCAACTATATGTGACTAGCCATTTCTCTGTTATGACCAGAGACATTGTGGTGTTTGTGCAATGAGTCCCACTTTCAAAAACGGAAATCTCTATCATTCAGGGAATTACTGTAGAGGAGCCAACCCGGACCTTCAGCTTTCTAGTTAGAGCTCGTGGAGCTGCTTAAAAGCGTCATCACAGGCAATGTGACTCTCCATTTGGAGGACGTATCGACATGTGTCTGGCTCATCCGCAGACAGAACCTTGGTTTCCGCCCCACAGGTAACAATCGCAGTGGCCGATCGTTGTGGTCCATTCCAACACTTGACACCATTGGTCCATTTCAAAATGCGGTTACCAGTTTCATTGTCGTAGCTTGCGCTGTCCCAAGAGCCCAGACCAGTCCCACTCGCGGAGTCACCCTCTTTCTGTGCAGCTGACCCAAAGAGACAAACCTCGTACGTGTATTTGCCAGCCTTGACGGAATGACATTGATCTTTCAAGGCGTATAGTTCACCATCTTGGCCAAAGCGGGATTCCTTGACGCCGTCCACAACATCCACAATATCTTCAAGAGTTTTTTCCGTATTCCTTTTTTCCCGCTCGTGCTCAGATTTCTTCTTATCCAAATCATCGAGAGACTTTTGCAACGCATCATCAATCGAAAGATCCCACTCAGCCGCGATTGATTGAAGCATATCGTTCTCCTCTCTCGGGTGGACGGCATCGTAGCCGTAGTATCCATCTGGCATGACAGTTGGCAACGCATTGTCGGCATCGGCAGCACATGCTTCTGCCTTCTCCTTGGTGAAGGTGGGGGTTGTACACAGGATTTGTGCTGCCTTGAGTACAGGTGAAGGGGGCAGTGTGATGGAGCCTCGGGTCACTGCATTTGGGGGGCAAGAAGCAACCCAGGGAGATGTGGAACACGTCTTTTCGCTTTTGTCTGCGGCATTCTGATTGAACTCTGGTAGGATTGCCTGGAAAATTTGCCAAACGTGAGCAAGTGACAGTTTGGAATAGACCAGTGTTCCAACAGCCAGAGTCAGTAGGTCTTGCCGCAGCTGATCCTGGTCTTGAGTAGATTGAGCCAAACCATTCATCAATAATATTTGCGCCGAGACAGCGTAGTCATAACCCCGTTCGATAGCTTCCACTCGACTTTCCAAAGTGGATTGCACGGTTTCGTACGCTTCTTTGTCAATCGGCTCTTTCTCTTCTACAACCTTTTCCGCATTTTCCTCTGCTTCCTTCTCTTCATTGCTGCTATCGTCTTGATGCTCCTTGAGCAGTGCTTCGATGCCATCAGAAATCTCTTTGGCTCTTTGCAGAAAGGCTACTCTGGGTTGCGAGAAAAGAGACTCCTTGAGAGTTTCCATAATCTCTTGGTCAGCCGATTTGGTTTCGCTATTATCAGCATCCTGGTTTTGCTCATTGTTGTTGGCGTCTTCATCCTCCGTTTGGCTGTCTTCTGCTGCACCTTCATAATCCTCATCAATGTAATCATCTGGGAATCCATCATCATCCATGGGGCGGTAGTCGTCATCGCATTCCTGAAGCCGTCTCCGACCAGGTTTGTTGCGTCTACTAGATCGTTTTCGATGATTTCGGTTGTCGTCCGTCTCAAGG
Source organism: Seminavis robusta (assembly GCA_903772945.1). NCBI lineage: Eukaryota > Bacillariophyta > Bacillariophyceae > Naviculales > Naviculaceae > Seminavis > Seminavis robusta. The sequence goes on from CAICTM010000026.1 coordinate 93,799, forward strand.
AATTTCTTGTAACGATCTTCCGTTTGCTTGGCATTCTTAATCATCAAATCTGCCAATGTCTTTCCTTCCTCTCGTACATTGGTGTGCATTCGTTTCAAAACAGCTTTTCCTTGATCCTCTCGATTCCACAAGAGCGCTGCATCAACTCCCGCTAGGCGCAGTGGGACACAGGTGGATTCGTCCATGTCGGCAGCCCGTTCCATTTCTCCCGCCATTTGGCAAGAATGTACAATCAAACTAGTGAGTTCCTCGTTGGTCAAAGGCTCCAACAATCCCGTCAAGCTGTCATTGGACGTCGTCGTCGTTGTCATTGCTACTCGTTGGGAAATTTCGGCTGCTCGATTGACCCGTTGCTGCATGAATTCATGCTTGACCTGGTCGATTTCTGATTCCACTTCACCCAATTGCTCCTGGATTTGTTCTAGCCGTTGGTCTACTTTTTCCTTTTCGGCTTGCTTTTCTTGAAGAACCAATTGGAAGGCTTCAATCTCTTTTTGTCGCTTGTTTTGACCAATAGCGAATTCCTTGGCCATTCGTTGTTGCAAGGCTCGTTCTTCGGCCAGCACTTGATCACAGATATCGGGACAAACAGAGGGCAATTCGTCCGACCCATCGCAGCAATCGCAAATGCCATCGTGGAAGCGCGAGTAGGGGATTTGCAGCTTTTTCTGTTGTGGACATTGGTACGTTTTGCTAATGTGTGTGATGAAAAAAGACAGGAGTTAGTGGTACCGTAGTAGCTAGTACAAGTAACTTCAACTACTCGACTGGTGTCCTTTTTGGAACGCTCATTTCGAGATATAAGCTAGATAGATACAACACACAATGAAGTATCGGCAGTAATACTCACCTAAACTCCGTCACTGCTGGAACCCCCGTAAAGGCGCCCATGGTGGATCCTGAGCAGGCATTGGTGTGGGGTTCATCGGCACCATCGAGAGGACAATCGCAGTAACCATCGTCAATTTGATCATCTGATACTGTATGCATGGCACTTCCGCCTTCCTTGCCCCACCCAATGGCACATTCCAAGGCGCATGCTGGAAGTGCCAAAAGCAGTGCGATCAGTGTGACAATAACTGGCTTCATGCTGTATTATTGACTCTTTCCAAACAAAAACGATAGGCCCAGCACCACAGGGTAATGCACTCTCAAGCTAATTGCTTGCTGGACCAGCACAAGAAACACACAAACTCTACTCCTGAATACAGCCTAAAGCCGCCCTCGATCTCCTTTTTTCCAAGGTTGTCTGTGCCAACTGAAAGATGTGCAGTCACGGCACCATGGTCGGAAGATCGTCGAAGACATCATGTGGACATTGGATTCGAAAGCCAGAAGAGCTGTAGAAACTGCTCTCCACAAATAACCTTAGCAATGTTGATCTCCATTCTCAATATCTATTAATAAAAGAGTATCGGTACAGGTTCCCACAGTTATGAATTGCTAGAGATTACGAATGTTACAACACCAACCCTAAATCAATGAATTACACTTGGTGCGAGCCTCAGTCCGCATCTTCTACAGCGTGAATTAAAACATTAGAACGGTGGCTGATGAGGAGGTGTAGCTCCTTCGTTGCAAGGTCGCGGCATCATTCAAACTGACCAGCAATCCAACTCTACTACGGTACTATCACTCTATCGTCTGGTGTAGAAGAGAATGTAAGCACCATCACTTGCCAGCACAGCCGCTTCATCGGTACCAGAGACGTGCTGATCGTTGCAGCAGAACCATCGACCTTGCACTTGTACATTGGAAAAATAGTGGCCACTTTGAAGGTTTCCACGGTGATTCACAGTTCCAAACAGGTCGTAAAGCACACTTGGCTCAGAACTGCTTTCATTTGGTTCACCCTTCGAAGGAACGGTGGTAACTTCGCGCCTAGTATTTTCAGGAAGAAGAGGTACGTTCGTTGGGTGACACGTAATGAGGACAGAGGAAACACTCCATGAATAAAACAATCACGTACCAGTGAGGTAGATGAGGTCCCATGTTCAGCCCCCGGGCGGGAAACTCCACAAAGTCTTCTATCTTTTTGTTCAAAGCAGGATGGAATCTCTTGAGATGGACACACAGAACCCGTGGCAGACGGGAAAACGTATGCTGCTTTTGAGTTGGCGTTTTCTTGTTGCAGGATGGGCAATCAACAGGGTCCGACAGCTTCTCAGGGGCCGTGAAATGTTGCAGGCAGCGGTCAACGTTGAGCTGGCTTCCACTGGCATTGGGGACGCTTGCTGCACTTGGAATCTGCGACGACATGATTTCATTCAACAGAGGAAGCGAGACGTTCAAGAAAGGCTCTGAAAGAGTCCGTTTGTTTCCACATTCTTGACACACAAGCACAGATCTCAGTGTTCCCTCAAACAGGTGCTTCACTACATCATGATGAACCGGTTCCTGCGGCTTTCTAAACGGATTCCCAAGCTGAGCCATTGCGATGGCTTCATCCACGCGTGCTCGGTGTTTACATATTTGCTTCCCAAGGATCTCAAGAAACGCAAGCAAAAACTCGTGTGAATCGCGTTGTTGGTATCCCTTCAGGTGGTCCATGCCGCCGCTCTTCCATGCAGCCAAAAGCATCTTGGTCGGCAACAATGGCATGCCTTGTGATGCCATCTTCTCCTCGTCCATTGAGGAGATCTCGTTGAACAATTCCACCACTCCCCGTCTTGGTCTGGCCGACAGATCGTTGAGAATACCAACAACATCGCGGCCCCTCGATCGACCGTAGTATTCCAGCATGAGCGAATCCATCTGCCAAGAGTCCAAAACCACAAGTCAGTCTACCATCGTATGTTTTCTCTCGATTCGATTCGACTCGACTCGATTCGACTCGACAACATCGGTTGCCAGGACTTACCTCACAGGCCAAACACACGTTGTCAGTCACTTTCGCCTTGTCGCTGGGGTCAACGTGACGATACTTCTCACAAGCAGCATGATGATGTCCAATGTCCTGGAAGGAAAGGCGAGGATGAAGCTTCAGACTACTGTACGTCTATGGCGCAAGATCAAATATGCACCACACTTATTTCCGCACTCACCTTCAGAAAGTAGCGCTGGAGGGGAATGCAGTGGATCAAACACTGAAGAATAGCTGTCATGAAGCAGGTATTGCCAAGGTTGAACATTCCAACCGGTGCTGTGATCTTCCAACGTTCTGCCGAAGCTGATGCAGTGTCAGTCACTTCCCAGTGGATCAGTGGCAACAAATCGTCTGCTCCCCAAACCCTTACCTTTCTTGTTCTGGTCAATCATGTAGTCCAGGGTGCGCCGTCCAAGCAGAGACCACTCTGTGTCCCACACTTTGCCCTCGAACACGGCCTGCCTGATCATGCAAAGCCTGACAGTTTCCGTGTGTTCGTCTGGAACCAGAGCTGGATACGTTGCCTTGACGCCTCTCCAGATGATACCATACTCTTCCACGTGAGCAAACTCCAAAGGGGAAAACCCCCGCATGAGTGGATGATCACTCCATGCTAACCACGGAATTTTGCTTTCCAAGTCGAGGCGCTCTCGCTCTTGATCGAAGACTCTGTGATAGACGAAGTCACCACAAGGAAAACAGAAAACTTGTGCTCGAGCCCCACAGGATACGGCTGTGCATGATGAGACATACACTACACAACGAACCGACGAGAATTCAACAGAACAACCACAGCTTACCAAACTTGTGTCCCGACAAGAACAAATGCTGAAGAATGTGCTGGTGTTTCGACTCTGGTGCTACCGACGCTGGACCGCATCCAATGAAGGAGCATTCGAGACACTGCAAAATTTCGTCCCCCGAAAACTGCCATGACTTGTTTGCGGGGCACAGCTGGCAGGTTCGTCGCGTGGTCTCGGCAGTCGACCATTTCTCTGCTGTTTCTGTTGATGACTTCTTCCGAGCAGAAGCTTCCTCTTTGATATACGCTCTCCTCGACGCTCGGAACTGATCCAACCATCGCTCAACCGTAAGACGAGCAGCTTCCTTTTCCTTCATCCACCTTTGCTGTTCTGCTGCATCAATGACAGTTATGGGACGCTCGTCTGTGTATTGTGATGCTCCCGGTAGATTTTGCAATGCACTGTTTGACGTTCCACTGAACTGTGCCTCCAGTTTTCGTTTTTTGCTCTTCTTTTTGGTATTGCCGTATCGTTTGGCTAGAAGGGATCGTATGATTTGGACTTGCTCCTCTTGCCGGCTGAGTTCCAGGAAGCGAGCCTCGGAAAGATGATACTCTGGCTTGTTGGTGGAAGAAGTAGCAGCAGTGGCTCCCGATGCAGTTGCTTCCTCAGATTTCTTTACCATTGCACTCGAGGATGTTGCGCCAGTGGGTGTTGAGGACGGAGAGGCTTGATTGGAAGGCGACGACGAGTGAGTTGGTCCACTAGTATTGATAGGTTTGGGCGGCTGTTTCCCCATATTGTGTTTCTTTGCCTTTTGTTCTGATCCCCCGTGTTCGCTGCTGCTGGAATCTTTCCCTGTGCCATCTGTCTTTGTCCCACCAGGTCGTACCGCGGGCTGTTTTTTGCCACTCCCCTTTCCTGAATTAGGATCCTTTTTGTTGGTAGCTGTTGCATCCTTCATCTCGACGTCTCCGCCTGTTGCAGCGTCGTCCTTGCCTGATGCATCTTGCAATTTGGTTTCATTTTCCTTGTCTTTCAATTTCCCCTTCCCACCAGTTGTAGTGCTGGTTGTGTGGTCCTTTGTACCCTCTTGGTCCTTCTTGTTGCCCTTGTTAGCCTTGGGACTACTGGCAGCACTTTGTGGACTATCCACTTGCATTGTTTTCACTTCGGCTACGGGTGACGCAAACGAAACCGAAGTGCTCTGGGATGCCGATGATGCTGGTTTGGCGGGTGATGATATAGCCGGGGAAGTGGCTGCTGAAGAAGCCACACCATCAGTGGGTTGATCAGTTGCTTTGGATGGCGAAGATGCCGCGCTTGTTGTCGCCTCTGCCTTGGAATCAGTGTTGTTATTGCTAGGATATGCCGCTGTGGATGTTGCGTGTATTGGTTTGGGTGCATGTGGATTGGGGGTGTTGAATTCGTGAACGACATGTTTTTTGGTGAGTGGAAAGAACCGTTCTGGAATTCCTGCCTGAGAAAAGGCCACTGTCCGCTGCTGTTCTTCCCCGTACATCCATGGTGAGCTCTTGCTGTTTCGTTGTATTTCAACGACGGTGGAGTTTTCTTCCAACTGCGAAGACAAATGCAGCGAATGCACGGGATTCAAAAGCCTCAAAGGCTGCGTCTTCAAGCCCGTGGCATTCTTGCAAAAATCCAACTCGAGCATGTTGGGCAACCATCGCTCCAAATGAGGACATTGGCAGGATTCGCTCAGCAACAAATCACAAAACCCGGAAGGAGCGTCACAGGTTTCCTTCATGCGAATCGATGCCTCTTCCACGGCAGCAGGACGCTTCAATTTCGCTTCAATTCTCCATAGCATTGCCGTTCGAGGTGGGGGCTGCTTGATCGTGTTGTTGCTGCTGCTAGACTGAGACATGCTTCAATTTGTCTATACGTGTGGTAGTTGATTGTTAGCGGTGTGGCTACTACCGCTCTCGAAGTTGGGAAAAACTGGGAAGCATGATTTGCCATGGTCGCATCATCGATCGTTGCCGTGCCGCGACGGATGAGGAGTTGTCGAATGAATCGATTACTAGTAGATTTGATTCGATTGTGTTCGAATCTTAGCTGTTGACCGCTTTGACGGCTAAATGCTCCCAAAACACGTCACATCGTCATTCTTCTTGTATGCTTGTTGGGACCGTCCTCGTTGTCCCCTTCACAACAAACTTTAAATAATTTATGGTGATCTTACAGGACCGGTATCATTCTTTCGATAGCAGCATGTCCCACTCATCCAAAGCAACTCGCATCCCTTGGCTGTCTCAGTCGGTGCTGCTGCTACCGCTGGTGTTAGTACTTTTATTCCCCTTCACAGCGGCTTTGTCCAGTCCAACCACAGGCACCAAAACCAAGGCCAGTACTCCCCAATACGACTACAATGCTCCTGGTTTGTCCATTGGAGGTGCCGACATGGCTGCCTACAGCAAAGGTCATGTTGCGAGCACTAAAGACTACGAACCCATGGCCTTGAACCTCAGCGATGATGCTCAGTCATTGCTACCCTCTGATTTCCCTATTGGAACATTCTACAAAAATGGTCCTGGTGGATACCGGTCAGAAGATGGCACGCCCTATTTGCATCCATTTGACTGCAACGGCAAGATATTGGCCCTCACATTGGATGCCGACAAACAGCAGGCCGTCTATCGCTATAAGCACATTGAAACTCCAAAGTACCAGCAAGATTGTGCCACCGGGACCATGTCGGAACGAGGCTTCTTTGGAACACAACGTTCCGGTGGTTGGCTGGGAAATATCTTTCAAGGAATGGATCCCAAAAACCCTGCCAATACAGCCGTACTATTGACTGATGATCAGCAGCAACTGTTTGCCTTGTGGGAGGCTGGTAGACCCTTTGCCATGGATCCGCTGACCTTGGAGACCAAGGGAGAAGAGTTCTGTGGATTCTTGGATACTCAGACTAGCTTCTCGGCTCATCCACGCTACGACCCCAAAGCCAAGACATACACCAACTTTTGTACCCGCCGACCAGCACCTGGAGAAGAAACCTCCACAGTGACATTCCAGGAAGTTGACTCGTCGACTTTTCAAAGCAACAAGAATGGTTTGAAGCTCGAATTGCCAGGAATCATCATGACACATGACATGGTCTTGAGTGAAAACCACATTGTGTTTCCCTGGGTCGAAGCCAAGGTGAATGGACCCAATGCTCTCAAGGCTATCCTTGGTTTACTCCCGCCCTTTGCATTGGTGGAAACCCTTCCGTTGGACATGGTACGATACATTGTCATCCCTCGAGATCTTTTGAGTGAACAAGTGATCACCGTTGAAGATGTGTTTGCAGACGACCGAATCAAAATCGTCGAAGCACCCTTTCATATGGCCGTCCACTTCACAAATGCCTACGAAACAAACGACAACAATCTGGTTTTTGAAGCAGCCTGCTTGGTTGGAAAGAGTCACAGCTATGGAGTAGATGAGATGGCTAGTTCGGGGAAGCCACTCTGGGAAGCCTTTGACTGGGATAGCAGTGACCCACAGCAGCTTGAACAGTTTGAAATTGACCTGGATACTGGCAAACTGGTGCAGATGGAAACCATCGGGAACGAGTCTATTGAGTTTGTTGTGGTGCCTCGGTACCGATTTACTCGGCCCCACGATTTCGTTTTTTCCTTGGGAGTGCACAAGGCCAGCTTTGATGGAGGCAAGGGAGCTATTTCGCCCTATGGAAGCATCCGAAAGATCAATCTCAAGACAAAGGAGCAAGATGTTTTTTCCTTTGCTCCCTATGAATTTGTGCATGATGGCGACGTGGTTCCAAAGGTTGGGGCCAACTTGGACCAGGATGAGGGTGCCGTGTATTTTGTGACAGTTATCACGAATGGAGAGGACTTGACTTCCGACTTGGTGATCTTGGATGGGGAAAACATTGCGGCGGGCCCCGTCACGCGTATTCGTCTCCCAGAGATTGTGCCCGCCAATGGCCTCCATGGATACTTCTTTGAGGGGGAAAACCGTTTCTCGTTTGACTAGAATGTTAGAGCGGAGTGGTGTAGAGAAGAGAAAGACAATAGATCATTGATAGTGCGAAGATGAGAGTGAAGACTACTGGTACTCAGTCACTCTTTGCTGAAGGGTAAAAAGAATACAGAAGTAGACGTTACAAACAGTGAGTCAAGTCCTCTGGGCTACGTAGCCCCCATGAAATTTTGCACCTACCAGGAATGTAGAGAGGGAGGTGCTATGGCGCAGATTGATGCGGCTAGCCAGATGGTACCGCACGGTACGAAGAGCGCCCAAGAAAAGCGTCCATGCTTTCAGCCAAGCTTTGTGGCAACAGTCCCCCCACCCCGAGTTTTGCGAACTTGAGTGTTGTTTGCGCTTCCCTTGAGGATGAGAAAACTATTCATGTACTGTACATACTAGCTAGTACGCTAGTTGCCTGTCCCTCCGGCTGTCGGTACCGGAGGCGGTAGGATGGAGTTGGCTCATATCATACAGCGACAACTTCTTGGAAGAATAACTACGACGTACTAGGTTACTAGCTATCATAGCTAGCTAGCTACTAGCTAGAGGGCAGGAGCCATGCCGGTCCGGTACCGGTACATGCATGGGAGGGGCAGCCAAATAAATTGTGAGATTGTGAGTGCTGTTTGCAAAGCTTATCTTGTATTCAAGGTGAGAAGTATTCAGAAAAACAGCACGTAGTCATCATGACGTCATGTTGAACTCAGGCAATGTTGTTTCTTCATGGCTGAATATCTATGCTTTGTGCAGGTGCCAGGGGGAACCTGGAAAAGATCGCGAGAATGGTACGCACTTCCACTGCGGGATTTCGACGTCGCTTGGGAGCCCTTCGTTGCCTGCTGGTGTTAGTTGCAGTTGGACTAGTTGATGCAAACATCAGGACACCGTGGCCAAGAACCAGAGAAGAAGCATTGATGGAGTGAGTGAGTGTAGCAGCCGCATGGTTTTTTCTTCCTTTTCTTCTGCTGCAACACTGCAACTTGGTCCGTGGTTCTGCTGAGCGTCGACAACAGGCGCCATCCAAAATTCAAGAACCGGGCCATGAGGCTGACAAGAGCTTTTGCTCTGCTCTCTGCCGTATCGGTAGCTAGTAGCTTATCTGCAGGGAACCAGAATCCAAGACAACCTCCAAGGTCTGAGCGGCGAAGAGGATCCCCTTTTGCTGCCAGTGATCCCAATGCAATATCCTCGGCATCGAGAAGAGCATCTCGAGCGACAACAGGTGAGTTGAGGTTTGCAGAAGCGGCATGGGCGGGATACCCTTTTACTCACCTCGTTTAGCGTGGTTTCATTCCAATGCAGACGTCTTTGCCGACGTTTCTCCTGCAAATGATAGACGGAAACAAAAAGCTCGAAAACGGGTAGCTCCACGGCCTCCTTTGGTTGATTCAGCATTGCTGAGATTTCTGTCCAAGCAGAAGCTTATAAGGGAGAAAGGCAACGAAGTTCAGCCACAGAGTCCTGCAGTTCCTCCTTTATCCTCGCCACAAGAAAGTAGGAACACTAGTCAGCAGAAAGTTAGAGCTGATGAGCCGGAGACAATACCACAGAATCCACTACGAGCCGAAGAGAAATTAGTTGCCGACCCAACTTATTCCCAAATTGAGACAGAGCTAGCAGCTAAGCTGGTAGAAGCTCAGGAACAAGCTCAAATGGATGCCTTAACGAAAGCAGATGATACTCTGGACCAATGGATGGGACAGTTCAACAAAAACCGAATAGCCAAAGTTCTGATGGCCACGGGTCAAGGAGTGGATGAACAACTGGCCATGGAAGCAGGAGATTGTGTACAACGACATGTATTGGCTCGAACCGCACGGCGTCGAGTTCGGGAGTTTCTCAAGGAGAGAGATACCATGTGGGTTAATGGCTTGGATAAGGATGGAGGCGACACCAGAAACAAATCTGTCAGCAAGGCAACGACAAATGGCAGCAGGACCACTACAAGGCAACAACCAGATTACGGATTCACTGACGTGGTAGATCTCCTGCTGGAAAACGGACTGAATGCCAAAGATATCGCGACAATCCTTACGCATACACCGAGTGTTGCTCTGATGAGACCAAAGCGAGGAGAAGAGGAATTGGGAGGAGAAACCCTTGAAGAAACAGTTCAGAGGGCGCTGTCGGGTTTGCTCTGCACTACGCTCAAACTGCGACGATATGATGCGCGAAAGGTGCTACGGAACTCTCCTGGACTTCTCACCAAGAGAGGTTCCACGTCAGCTCAGCAAGTCGTTGCAGCCATGGCCAAGGTGGGGGTCTCTACATCGTCTATTGCACGAGATAAGAATGCTTTGCCAGGACTCTTGTCAAGGCCTCCCGCAGCTCTCTTTCGTCTGATGGCATTTCTTAGCAGTGACGCTATTCGAATGCCCATAAGCCAAATAGGCCCTCTGATTCGAAGAAAGGTCGCATTGGAGCTTTTGGATGCAGTTGTACATGTTCCTCGATTCGACGTCGAGAACAATGCAACCGCCGCAGCATTTTCCCCGGGACAGGCGAGGGCCGCATCGGATTCCAAGATATTACCCGCATTTATTGGTCGTTCCATGGAAGAACGGAAAAAACTCATCGACAACACCTACGACAAAATGTCGACGACAGCATGGACGCTGCGGAATGAAATTGGAACTTCGGACCTGGGGAAAGTCATTGCAGCATATCCAGGTGTGCTTCTCTTGGATGCCTCTGAGCAGATCCTTCCAGTTGCCTCGTATCTGATGAAGGAGTTAGGTATCTGGGAAGATGACCTGGCCCGAGTGCTACAACTGTATCCTACTTTGCTCGGAATGCCCATTTCAGAGATGAAAGAAGTTGTTTCATTCATTCTTGTCCAAGGGGTTGAAGAAGAGAATCTGCCAACCATTTTCAGATCATTTCCCGCCCTGCTCACCTTGAATATTGAACGGGATATGACACCCGTTGCCAGCTTCTTGGGGTCAATTGGCATCAAGAATGTAGGTCGCTTCATTTCGAGATTGCCACCCATTTTAGGATATTCTGTGGAACGAGACTTGATCCCAAAGTGGGAAATAGTGCGAGACATATACACATACCCAAGCTTTGAGCTTTCCAAGTTCCCTGCTTTCTTTTCGTATCCATTGGATCGAATTAAGGCGAGATTTGAGTATCTTCGCGACGTGAAGCGGCTGCCCATCTCCTTGATCGCTCCAGACTTGGTGCTACGTTACGGCGACAAGGACTTTGCGGTAAAGGTTGCTGGTGACGGAGACGAAGGTCAAGCCTATGCGGACTTTGTTGAACAGAAGCGACAAGAAAACCAGGGACCTCGAAGAGGAAAGCGGAGAAGAAGAAATTTGCCACGAAAGACGACAACATCCAAGAGAAAGATGACGCAATAGCGACGAGAAGCGTCAATCGACGGAAGCAACCTTGCACATATAGTACGTTTATTTGTACATACAACAACAGCGGCTAGAAGCTACTGGCTACAACTAGACAGGCTTGCTAACAACTATAGAAACCAACGAAGGGCCTAATCGCTTCCGAGCTTTGAAGGGATCAAACAAAGAATTCGAAGTGGCTGGTGCTAAGGTTTCATGAGCTCGTCAAAGTATGGCTCACTTTCCCTCATCACCCCAGTCTACATGACGCTGCGGTTTCCACATACAGGATTCCATTATGAACTGAAGTGGAGGAAGTTGAGTAGCAGTGCTAGCAAGTAGGAAGAGGCTGCTGGATGCCAATCATGCCATTGAACCAACGGCGTCGTGGTGGGTTTGGTGAAAGCACCTTCTTGGGCATTTCAATTACCGGTGCTCTGGTTGACAACAAGACGATGAAGCAGAGGATCTGCAGCAAAGTACTGCGAGGGATATTGTCCCCAAGCTCAAAATTTTATTTGCAACAACTCTGCAGACATTAGTGCCAGCAAGAAAGCAGGCTCTTGTCTGGGTATGATGTTGTCTACCAGTTCGGAGTTCGGCCCTTTCAATGCACTCACAACCAAGGCAATTCATCTCTCCCTATTTGGTTCTTAACAAATCAGACATACGACGTCAAGATTGGCCCCGCAGTTGGTTCCCCCATCCCACAGAGCCTTTCCCTGAGTTTCAGGTTCTATTCCCCCAAGCTTGGCCCATTGCTGGCTTGGGGACAAATCGAAACAGTACAATCATGATCGTATCAATCCAAGATAGCTATCTGTAGTTCCTGACCGGTGTTTTGCATCTCTGCTGGATTTTATTTTAGTCACGTGATTATTCGTGACTTGAAGTCTGTCCTTTGTCCAATGCATTCGTCATCGTGGAGAACTTGCTTTGAAGAAGTGCGTGTTGTTGCTCGATGGCGGCCATGTAGCAGTTGAAGGATCCGCAGCGAAGAACCCGCAAACTTGCTCACAACTTTTCTATTACATTGAAACCATGAAGCTTTCTGCCGTTGCTGCTCTCCTTGCCCTTTCGGGCGCCTCTGCCTACACCACACCCAGCCGTGCTTCCCTTCGAAGCATGGGACAGAAGTCTGTTGGCGTTAGCAGTGGACCCCAGCGCAATGCTGGCTCCACCTTGAAGATGGAAGGTGAGACGGATATATCCTGTCTACTAGCTAGCAAGCTAGTGATCTCTTGTGCTATGAGATAATGAAGCCAAAATGCTACTTATGAGTCTCCTGAAGTAGTTCAAAGGCTGCGGATTGGTGCTTGTGGCCCATGTCTGGACACCATCATCATAGAATTGTTTTCTGATGGTCTGGTTAGCTTAGCTTTGTACCTGTAGTGTGGGACTCACCTGTCCAATGTGCTTTGTGTTTGTTCAATGGTCTTGTGACTATGTAGATTTCGGTCTCTTCAAGGGCACCAAATTGAGCTTTGATGATGCGTGGGCTGGTGAGGTTGTCATCTCCGAGAGTGCCTTGGAGTCCAAGCTTAACGAGGACGGTCTGCGATTCCGAATGAACAGAACCCCAGAGGAAGCCGCCGAGTGTGGAGACATGTACGACCTTCCCGGATTCACTGTCAACCTCCCCTTGATTGGAGAGACCTACCTTGGACCTCCCAAGGTTGCTGACATCTGGGAAGCTATTGGTTTCACTGCCACATCCAACAACGAGGCCCGACAACAAGAAAAGCTGAAGGCCATTGAAAAGGCCCGCAACTCCAACAAGGGTGTCTTGAACGGACCCGGAAAGGAAATCCGTGCCGAATGGCTCGAGAAGTACGGATACCCCCGTCTGGTAGGATCTGGAGGTATCTTCTACGCTGATCAGCTCTCCACCGACAAGCAGCCCATGGGAGGATTCAACATGGGAAAGAGTGGAAGCATCTGGCCCGTTCCCGAAGTTGTTGAAGAAGGACAATACGGAGGAGAGAAAGGATGGGGAATGAAAAAGGCCGGACGTGCCGTCGATGATCTTCCCCCAAACACCAAGTTCTAAATAATGTACATCTTTTAGAAACAAAATGGCCATGTTGGCAATAGCTAGCCTGCAGCAGACAATTTTTCTCTCATTTGTTTTTAACAAACGTATTACTTATCAACGCTACCAGTATCTAATGCTACTTCAACTAATACAGAGCATTCAAGGCATAGGAGATGCTGTTTGAAAGAACCTTCCACCCTTACCATCAACTTGAAAGAGAGTCATCAGGAGGACGAGAACGCAATTCTGTAACCACTTCACCCAGGTGCATGGGCTGGGTTACTGACCTCAATAGCTTGTTGCTCATCCCTGAAGTTCCTTTGGCGCATCTTGAAGCAGGGGCGGTTTCATAGCAGCAAACGATAGCAAATCCCTCTCCCGTCCATAATCGCATGCGCCACTAATTTTTTAGCGGTACTCTGGCTAGCTAGCTACTAGCTAGTACACCAGCAAAGGTGGGGATGTGGGGATCATCAAGGCGATCGAAAGGTCTTTGATTTCCTCATTTAAAACCGCAAAGCTGTTAGTTTTTGCCATCAGATATAAATACAGTAATGTTGTGTGGTGATGTCAGTCAATCTTCCGCCGTTCGAGGCTTTTGGTTGGCTGTTCATTCAGGCTGAGAGAGACTTCAGAAGTCACGTTCGTTGACAGACATCAGCTCATGGGAAGAAAGGCAGGAGAGGACAACATTCTCGGTGGAATTGGTCTTTTTATGCATTCTTCATTGGAGTGTGGTACTAGTAATCTAACTAAAGAGAGGTGAGCATGGTGTTATCGGTTGCTTTGCTGCTCGTCTGTTTGCTGCATTTGATAGATATTTTGGAGTTGTTCGCTACCTTTTTTGCTGAGGAGTGACTCCAATGCTTCTTTTGAGGCGAAAGCGTTATTTGGTTTCATGAGTCTTGTGGGAAAGATGGAAATATTCCCAGTCATCTCACTTTTTGCTGCATTTGGTTGACAGATTTGTATTGGAGAAAGAATATGACCAAGATGAGCTACTACATGGCATCCAGAACGCTCTGGTTCTTCTTGGCGCTTGTTTTTACGTCGCAAGGTGGAATCGCCTTTACGGCTCAAGCAAGCGACCGAACTACCTTTCTCGGCAAGACAGCCTTTGCCAGAGGGGGAAGTACTGCTACCAGATCTCCCCTCACTGCCACCAAGGAAACTAGCAGTGCCGGTGAGATCAAACTGGGGGATGTGGATGCTGTGAGTAGCAAGACGGGAGGAAACCATCCCTGCATTGGGATATACCGTATAGTTCAGGCCCCTCACCACTTTGGTTTTCGTTTCCTGTTGCCCACAGAACGACAGGGGTCCATTGAAGGTTCTGTTTTTGTCGGCTGATACTGGAGGTGGCCACAGAGCGTCTGCGGAGTCATTGGCTGCACAGGTTTGTAATCCCCATTCTGTTTTTCAATGCTGATATCCACTTTTTCTCACAGCTTCGACTTCCGTTAATCACTTGCTTGCACCCAACCAATAGTTCCTGAGGCACTTTCCTGGCAGCACCTACGACCTTCTCGATGTTTGGACACCTTGTGGAGTCTACCCATGGAAAACTTTAGTAGACAGCTACACACACATGTCGGCACATCCCAGGCAATGGAGGTTTTTCTTCCACACATCCAATATGTTCCTGTCGGAGAAGGGCGCTGACTGGCATTCCAACCTGTTTTGTGGAAAGGGGATTCGCAAGAGGATCATTGAATATGACCCCGATGTTGTGGTTTGCGTACACCCCGCCATGACCGGGTCTCCCTCCTACCAATTGGCACGGCTCAGCAAAAAGCTCGGCAAGCACGTGCCATTCTACACAGTGGTTACTGATCTAGGAACGGCTCATGCTACCTGGTTTCGAAGCAAGCGATGCGACAAGATTTACGTTGCCTCCGATAGGATCAAAAAGCTGGCCAAACGACGAGGACGCTTCCCAGATAATAAGATTGTAGAGGCCGGACTGCCCATTCGACAAGCATTTGCCGATGAAGAAGAAAAACTAGGAGATCGTACCAGTGAGGCCGGAAGAGCCTACCAAGCATCCGTTCGAAAAGAACTTGACATTGATACAGATAGACAAATGGTTCTAGTGATGGGTGGGGGAGAAGGTAGGTTACATTTATTTGTTTTACCATTGATGCAAGGAGATCCTGTGGGGAATGTGCTGAACGGTGGCTTGTTTGCGTGAAGGTGTGGGAGGCCTGGAGACCATTGTCGATGAGCTATACACCCAATTCATGAAAGATGGTATCACTGCATCCATTTACGTTGTTTGTGGTAGAAACGAAAAGTTGAAGGAAAGCCTCGCCAGCAAAGACTGGAGCGCACTTTTGACACAGGAGAGAAAAACGAGAAAACGAGACAGGGTTGCTCGAATTTTCAAAGGAGGCAAAAAGGCAGAAGGCGAAACTCCCACATCAGCAGATGAGACTGCCAAGGGTGATGTCAAAGTTGTTGGACTTGGGTTTGTCACAAAGATGGCGGAGTACATGGTGAGTTGGGTTTCGCCGATCGATCATTCTCGAACCCGCCCGCCCTCGTTGCTGGGCGTATCTGATTTTATTTGCGTCTTTTGAATCTCCTACGGCTTAGGTTGGCGCGGATGTTCTGGTCTCGAAAGCTGGGCCAGGTAGGTTCTTACCAACAAAGGCTTCCTCAGTCATGTACGCAAATGCACCTTGGAAAGAACCTCAAAACATTTGTCACCCTTTCTTTGCTGCATATCAGGTACTATTGCTGAAGCTGCCTGTGTTGGATTGCCTGTTATGATGACCAGCTTTCTGCCGGGTCAGGAGGCTGGAAACGTCGATGTTGTGCTGGAAAACAACTTCGGAGAATACAACGATAAACCGGTCGAGATTTCCGAGATTGTCTCTGGCTGGCTTCAGAACCCAGAACTCCTAGCCGAGATGAGCAAAAACGCAAAATCAGTAGGTCGCCCTCATGCAGCTGAAGAAATTGTGATTGACATTGGAACTTGCGCCAATGCATGGAAGAGTTTGGACTCTGGTGCAGGCAGGATGTCGGACCTTTAGGTGCAACAACTTCATTTCTTCATAACTCCTTGCCCTACGGTAGCCATCACTTTGATGCAATGACAAAACAATACGCATGGGGGTTGCACCCTACGGTACCGAAGTTAGATGGAACGGGGTGATTTTTTACACACCACACCACCAGAAACTCAATTTCTCATGTACAAGTACCCTTGAAAAAACAACTTGTGGTATGCCACATCCTCTGCAACACCTGTCAATGTACTTGTACACTGAATATATCTCGTGTAGCTACACTGGTTTCTACTTTTTATGTCTTTCATCCTATTTAGTTCCAATTACGGGGTGCCAAATGCAGACAACCCAGACAACCAGTGCCTGCAACGATGATATGCATATGCATCTGACTTTTCTCGCCAGAGACACTGACAGTGGCAAGTTTGGTGTTGTGGAGACTTTCTAAAGGATCGACCTGCCCCGAATTTCGATCGGGAGCTTTCTTCTGCTTTGCTCCATAGCTGGCTCGCCATGCCGTAGGCAACGACCGTAGCTTGGATGAGGTCGTGAGAATCCTCTCATGATTTCCCTTTGCACCATCTTGTACCCTTTCCCTGTGTGTCCCGTAGTGTACCTGAAAACCAACTCAATCGAACCATGCATTGGTTTCGGTTGGTTGTTCACGTGAAGCCCGTAGAGGTTCCGGTTCACCAATTGGCGGGCAATGACAATGATGGAAAACGAAGCTGCCGCAGTTGTAGCGGTACAAGACAGAGTTGTTTCAGTTTCTTTATAGATATTTGTAGACTATTGAGTACTCTGCATATACCTTTTCATGAAATCAGAATAGTGGGATGCTGCGTTCTGTAGTAGCAAAGCTCCTCACTATCCGCTGGTAGAATACATCTCGATCCGCACACTGACTGGCAAAACACGCACAAACAACGAACCCCCTCGCTTCGATCAATCAATTCGATCAATCAATCAAACCTTATTTTCTCGAGTCTGCTTAAATTTGAGTTTTGTATCGGTCGTGCCTATCTCGTAGCACGGCGTCGCTGAAAATAGAGTCGTCCATTTCGTCCGTCATTGTGCCTTCTGCGTCCGAGTATCCACTTGAAACTCGCTGCTTCTGTTTCCGCTTTCCCCGCCCGAAAAGGCCCAGCAGCTTCCTGCCTTTGCCCTCTTTCTTCTGTGCAGGCGGCATGCGATTCTCATCGACCGTATCAGAAAACTCAACTGGCCTGTCCTCAGGGACACTGTTTGCGTTAGTTGGAGGCGGCCTGTCCTCAGGGACACTGTTTGTTTTAGTTGGAAACGGTGGCCTTTCATTCTGAGGCGGCACCTGATCTTGTGGCTGTGGATGTGGCCTAGATTGAGTCAGTGGCGGGGGAGGAGGCGGCGGTGGTGGGATCGGCTTTTCTTTCTTTCCCGGTAGGGTAGATGGAATTCTTGGTTGTGGTTGCTCTTGCTCGACAACCTGAGGCTTTTTGGCAAGTTCAGGTTCATTATCCGCATAGTGCACATGTTGTTGTTCATCCGCATAGTTTACATGCTCAGGAGTTTGATTTAGTGTTTCGTCTTGTGCCTCTTCTGTGCGGCGTGCCTGTCCCCAGGATACTCTGTGAATCTCTTCAGCAACATTGAATGGCCTGTTGAGTGGTGGCGATGGTTGCCGCACAGGCTGCTGTTGAAGAAGTGGTGACCGCACAAAGTCGAACAGGCTGCGGGTGTTGCCTCGAGGGGTTGGGTCTCGTCGAGGCATCAGATCGTTCTGTTTATCATATGTGCTGTTGTCTGTTGACGAATGTATGCCGGAACGCAATGCAGGTGTAGCGGGCATCTGCTGTGGATACTGCTGCGACTTTTGTCCACCGTACTGATCACCGTATTGGTCCCGTTGCATGGGCGTAGGCGGAAACACATCTCTTCCTTGCACGGCAGTGATTGCATGAGCTGTTGGTTGGGGATCATGTGAATAAAAAGTCCTCTGCGCAGCGGGCTGGTACTGCTGTTGATGCGGCAGTGGAGGATGCGGCTGCTGCTGCTGTTGCTGTGGTTGGTGCGAATAAATCGCGGCCGGTGGCTCCGCTGCTGTCTTTCGCTGCTGTCGGGAACTCCACCATGATTGAACCCTCCCCTTGGGTTCGGTACCGGTATAGTCAAAGCTGGCCCTGTCGTCGATTAGATGAACACCCGTAGTTTGTGGAGGAGGATATGAACCCGTCCTCTGATTCATCGGATGCTGCTGATATACACCCGTAGTTTGTGGAGGAGGATATGAAACCGTCCTCTGGTTCATCGGATGCTGCTGATATACACCCTGTGGAGGAGGATACGAACCCGTCCTCTGGTTCATCGCGTGCTGCTGATATTGTTGCTGATTCACATAGTCGTCACGAGTCGAAAGGGGCGGTGGTGGTTGTGCTCGTTGTGACCAATGCGGTGCTGGTTGCATTGGAGGGGCTTGATGGCGATTGTCAGACGGGACAGGATAAGGATAACTAGAAGCAGGCACAAGTGGATAAGATTGCCTTCTTGACTCCATAGGTGGGGGAGGACGTTGATAACGCGCACCAGGAGCATTGAAATATGGGTCTGCGTCATAGTTCTGCCTCGGATAGTCATACTGCGGCCTCCCATTGCTGCCACTGCTGTGCGACCTCGAGTCTTGCCGGTCAAGGCTTCGACTTCTGGAAGGCTGAAGGCGAGGGTCGTGTCTCTCCAGGCTTCGACTCCTCGTCTGGCTTAGACCCTGATCTTGCCTATCAAGACTCCTGCTTCGTGATGGGCGTAGCATGTCATCATTGTCAAAGCTTAAGCGTGAGAGCCCTATATGCGACTCTGCTCGTTCGTAGCTATTGGTACGTCCTCGTTGTTGTTGTTGTTGTGGACGATCTTGTCGATCCAAACTGCGGCTACGCGACGGATGCAATGACGCTGACATCTCGACAGTGTCGAAGTCGCTCATACCTGCTCGGTCTATCGGGTCCATCTTGTCGTAGCTTTGACTCCTGGAAAGACCTATTTGACTTTGCCGTTCGAGACTGCGACCGCGACTTGGCGTGTGTGGGATCTGGCCTCCGTATGGAAGTTGACCTTGCGAAGGATAGTCCCAATCTTGGTCTCGTGCCTGCTTTCGGCCCCGAGATCCAAACCATCTTCGCTTAAGGGGCGATTTGGATGTCCTTCGTGAGGACGAATCGCCGCTCGCCATGCTGTAGTTTGCCTCTGACTCAGACGCCATTTGATCTCGCGCAGCTTTGGCTCTTGGAGATCGAGAGAACGAGCGGTTGCCTGTAATGAAGGACATTGGTGACAAGGGGAACTTTCTGTCCTTTCGGGGGTCACTGACCTTACTCTCGTCCACAACACGACCAGGAGACTTGGATCTTGATCTTCCCCGTCTTCCCGGCGATCGTCCTCGAACCCTTTGAAGAAACTTGCCCGCTTTGCTACCTCCTGCGGAAGAAGTGCCGTCGTCGGATCGCCCGGTAGGAGACGAAGGCGGCGAGGCCTTGTTCTTCTTGCTCTTTCGCCGAAACCTCTCTCGAAAGCTCCTCTTGGTGGGCGTCACTGGTTCTGGTCCCTCTGAGTCTACCGTTGTCGATTCTTCCCCATCACTGGCTGAAATAAGCGAGTTATCGGGTTCGTCGTAGCGATAGTAGTGGTTCGACTTTCCGGGGAGAGGCGGGGGTGGCGGAGGAGGGCGAGCATATCCATCGTAGTACGACTGATACCCATCTGGGTCGCCGACATCACAGTTAATGTACTTTGGGTCACACATAATCCCACAGAGGGTACCAGGAGTAGGGGACGGTACTTGCCGTTCGTAGCGATGGCGTTCCTGACGCTGTCGTGATTGCCTGGGCTTGTTCCGCGGATCATTGCGTGGATCCGATCGTGTTGGCGGTGTCGGCGTCGGAGATGGTGGTGGCCCGTACTTGGACACCTCCGTTTTGTCCTTGGTAGTCTCACCTGCTTGTGCTTCCATGACGACATTGCCCTGATCATCAAAGAGACTGCTGACATCGTCTGGGACATCGTCTTGCATGAAATGGCTATCGTCGGTCTTGGGTGAAATAGTGGCAATGCGATATGCACTAATGGGATCGTTATCTGCTTCTTTCTTGGTGGTGCTGCTGCTGCTTTTGTTGTTGTTGCCATTGCCGCTGTTGCCATTGCTGTTGCCGTAGGACGAAGGCTTAAGGCTTGAGCTTGGATTGGTGGTCCCCCCATTAACAGCTCCAGATCCCCCTTTTCCAGCTGACGGATCATCACTGATAATACCGTCATCGTCATCATCCTCATCGTCATCATCGTCGTAGTCCTTGCCTCGAATGCGTTTGCCAATTGGCTTGGGAGTTCGTTGGGATGTCAACTCGGCCAATCGTTCGGTTTCCTTTTGCAAATTGTAATCAGCATCATTGCCAGGACCACATTCAGCCAGGGCATCTTGGCATCCCTTTCCGATATCGTAAATATCAGGCGTTTGGCTCTTGTGCTGTTCATCCTTCCATCGCACGCTCTTGGCTTTTTGTCGTTTGTTTCGCTTCGGTCGAAACAGTTTGGTGGATGCTCTCAGGATGCTGCGATGTTTGCTCTTTTTACTTCCAGCCGCTTCTTGCATTTTCCGAACCGTCCTTGGATCGGGAGGTTCGTAGTGACAGAGGAGACCATTGAGTAGTTCCTCTGCTGCTTCTTCTAGGGTCGTCGCATCTTGAGGGCGCCCATCTCGAGTTGTTTCAATGTACATTGCCATGGTGCCTACCTAGCGAAGCAACGAGAAATGAACAAGGCAAGGGCTCTCGCTAGGGAAGCTCTCGCTAGAGAAGTGATCGTCCTTGTAGCGAGAGAAGGGCCGAATGTTCGGAGCGAGAGATGTTCATCCACGCCTTCGCCAATTAGTAAGAAAGAGGTGCGAAAAAATGAGCGATTTTAAAGTAGATTCTAAAGGAAACCAACTGTTTTGTGAGATGGGACACCGTCGCCGGGATTGCTACCGCCTTCTAAGTACTCTGCTGGCAGACTCGATAGGAACTTCCTGCTGGCGTAGGATGATTGAGGAATAGTTATGTGCAAATTTATGCCGTAATTGTCAAATTTGACTCAAATTCCCAATTTGCATTTAGCGTTTTTGGAGTCTAAAAAAAGACATAGAAGACAAACATGGGATTTAAGGGTTCTTGTATGACGTCAGTTGACGAATAGAATGACGTGGCCAACAACAAACCATTCTCGCGATCTTTCTCACTAAAGTTTGAGCCACCTTGCCACCCTGCCCTTGTTGACGTGTAGTTGACGACAACAACTACATGTACGACGAAGTGGCCAGCAAGAGGGAGCTTGAACAGCAAGACTACCCCACACATTAGATTCATTTGTAATAGTATCGCTGTGCTGAGGTTGTATTTTGGCTGGAATCTGGAATCGACAATGCCCCCTGCATCGAACGAAACGACAATTGACGAGACAATCTGTATCCCGGCACAGAAACCCACCATCAATGGTCCTTCTATTCACACCAATGTGCTGATCAAGAGTGCTCTACCGGCGCGTGGCATTGTGAGCTCCAACCCCCTTCGCGTGGAACGCCTTCTCCGTCAAGCCGAGATCAATGGTGTCTTGTCGCATGTCAAAGTCCATACCGACAAGGGATGGGGAGTCAAGATTTCTACCGCCACCTACAAAGGTGTGCCAATCTTTATTGCCGTGATTCCTCTTGGTAGCAGTGGAGCCGGATTTGCCTTTTTCGAAATGTTCGCCGCCGGAGCCCAGGCACTGGTCCGTGTGGGAGCCAACGATGCCACGGCGACTATGAGAGAGTTTGTCATTGTGGATTCCGTTGACAACCTCGTCGGATTGCAGTATGCCGCTGGAAACAAAAATGCCAGTCGCAACGATGCTTTTGCGGCCTCGGCGGAATTAGTGGGACTCTTGAATTTCAAGGCATCTTCACATGGATTTGATTCCAAGCAAATGATTTGCCACAACGTGGAAGACTACCACGCCTACAACTTTTCCGAGTTCTTCGAGCAAGGAGCCTCCATTCGCAACCAAATTGAAGAACGGAAGAAAAGCAACAATGCCAGCGAATGCTGCTGGGATATGGAAACTGCTGCCCTCTTCTTGCGGGCGTTGCAGTTTGGAAAGCATGCTGCCGCGGTCTTGCTTCCCACAAGATCCTCCCTGGAAATTGAAACATCCCATTGCAACATCATCTTTGAAGCCTTGTTGGATTTCACGCCTTTGGCAGAAAGCGAGGAAATCTCCATGCAACCCATCACAGAAGAAGGAGCGAGACGAATGTCTCGTGCGAATCGAACACACTCCACCAATGATCTTATTGGAATTGAGGAGCCTTTGTTCCTTCCAGAAGTAGACGTCGAAACGGGCAACGATCTCTTTGCCGATGACGAAGATGCCCCTGCGTTTTAATAAAAGCGGATGGAGCCACCAAATTTTACAGCCACGCACTGCATCATCTCTTAGGCTTGTCAGACAGTTTTGACACACACGCACACACACGCAAAGATACAGGCAGACATCCAAAAAAAAATTGCATCCAGTTCGACGAGAAGCATGAGGTAAGTCCCATGTCAAACAAAACACTTATCATTGATGCCATCATTTAATTGATGAAGGCAAGTTATAGCTCCTTTCGCGCTCTAATAAAAATGAATGCACACAAGAGGTGGGTTTTAAATACAGTATAAACGCAAATCCGTGATAAGTGCTAAACTCCATCTGGTGTATATGGACGTGACTTCCTTCACAAACATGTAATGAAGCGCCTCGCGGCTGGCCAGGGGTGTGGCGTTGGTTCTTTGTACCGGTCAATGATCGAGTTGCCCGACAAGGTACAGGTAGCATGATCACGACCCGCCACACTACACTGTGAACTTGAAGGCTGCGTCTTCTAGTCATGTCGTCGTCCCTACATGTGCCGCAGTCCTGAGCTCCCGTACACACCAGAGAGATATCTACCTCCTAGATGCAGCCTTTTAGGAACTCAATCTAGCTAGCTCCAGCGGTGGTAGTGGCAATTAGTCCGCTCAAATGATCGCCCGAAGCAGATTTTTTGGCCCATTTATGTAGTATTCGCCAAGGACAACTTTCGTTGATTACCCACTGATTCGTTGTGGCTACCTGAGCTCATGGCGCACAAACGATTCCTACCCAATGTACATGTAGTAGTAGCTTGTTCAGCTGAGAAGACCACCCAACAGTTTGCTCACCAAAGCTGGCTTGCTAGTAGGAAGCAACTGTCGCTTCGTCGTGAAGTACAACCATAAATGTATGGCCTATCCCGCTTTTGGACGCGACTCTGCATGGTCGCGAACCCGATGTCTCAAGTTGAGTGTTGTGGTGCATTCGCCTTCTTTGACATGGCCAGAAGAGACGAGCGGGCTGTGTTGTTGCTGTTGTGGCTGGCGAGTGGTACCATTGTCAATAGCTATACCACGCTCTTTTCAAACTCTACCATTTCGACTACGTTATCCATGTCTGTGGATCCCCAGCCATCATTGTTTTGTTGTTGATGTCCATTATTTGACGTTGCTGCTGATGTTGTTGTTGGCATGTCAAAAGATGATCCTTCCTCTACCAGTTCCATCCGTACAATTCTGCCTGTTGGAGCTGCTCCCGCCTTGAATTCTCCCTCGTACATGGTATTGGATCTGAAATTGAGTATTCCTCTGTATATTCCACCCGCATTGGATTCATTGGCATGACTGACATATGTCCAGTACATTTCCCCTCTTCCATTGACGAATCCCTCTGAAATGGGTCGTTGCATGGAAACGCCTTGGTTGGTTCCAGTCACCACAATCCCCCGGACTTCCCATCCACTATGGTTTTTGGTTTCCGCCTCAAATTGTAGTTGCAATTTGGATTCGGATCGAATGGATTTTCCAAAGAAGATACAGTTGTAGACAATGTGGTAAATTCCATTGGTCGGTTTGGCGGCATTGCCCGGGAGATATCGAATATCTTCGCGACATGCTCGTACGACTGGCGGTGTTTCTTCAAAGGAAAAGACGGCCATACGTCCCACGCCCTCGCCATCTTGAATCTCGTCGTCTTCGTGATGACTGGTGGAATGATCCATCTGCCCCAATTCTTCTTCGGTGAGAATGTTGGCCAAATTGTGCCGTGGATTGACGACACAAATAGTGTACACCATGGATCCAATCATGTACATTAAAGCCAATAAAAGAACGACCATGCCGACCAAAAAGAGGGCACTATCGTGCTCCCATTGCAACATGAACATGATGAGAACAAACACCATGAGCCCTCCCAGGAATTTGGCAAATCGAGCATAGAACTGCCGTTCCGACTCATAGCGAGGATTATACGCCTGTTGAGACCGATAGTCCTCGTCGTCGTCATCTTGAGAGTAGCGGTTCATGGTGCTGTTGGCTCTTTTTATTGTGCAGGTAGGTGTTGTGGGTCGAAGAAGATCTCGGGTCCTTGCTTGGCTTTATTGCCCTCAATGGACTGAGGGTCTTTCACACTTTTATCGCTGTATGTGTGTGTGTGTGTGTGTGTGTGTGTGTTTGTGTGTTTGTTGCAGCTGTTTTCGTCGCATAAGGGACACTTGCTTCGTTAAGGATAGGGATTAATCTTGTGTGTTCTGTTGGACACAGTAGTGGGTATAGTTACTGGCTGGCTATGCAGACTCGCTAGTGTGTCCAGATAAACACGGTGTAGGTTTGGACAAAGACATAAAGGACACTTTCCTGGTTAAGGATAAGGATTTATATTGTGTGTTCTGTTGGACACAGTAGTTTGTACACGTGGGTACCAGTACTGGCTGGCTATCCAGACTCGCTGGTGTGTCCAGATAAACACGGTGCAGGTTTGGCCGAAGAAGTTCATTAAGGGTAGGGAATCAAATCTCTTTTTGACAGTTGAGGGCATCAGCCTCCGGCTGCTTGTTCTTCGACGATCAACGAGAATTGTCGCTTGGGCTTTGTGCCTTTTTGGCCTCCAAATGGGTCATCGAAGCGAAAGATTCGATTCGATTCGATTCGATTCATTATTCGATTCAATTCGAATCTCATTCGATTTGACAGTCAGCCGATTGTTTCGAATTTTTGCCGGCCTTCTCTTCCCGCCATTCGACATCTCCGGCTCAACTTTCAACGAATTTGTCATTGTTGCCTTGGTCCACTATCACATAATGCTGAAACAACCATGAACGGCACTTCATCCACAGGAAAGAAGAAGAGACTTGTGTGGGTTTGTGATAACTGCAAGGAGTTCAAGCACGAAGATTGTGACATTGTGACAAGACACGAAGAGCAGTGCAAGGGACCTTTTTGCCCTACAGCAATGGAAAACCCATCCGCTGATGATGGCAAGAAAAATGAGCAGGAGGAGCTGAAAGAAACAGAGAAACCCAGTGCTTCTACTACAACATGTACGGATGATACTGGTGGCGACAATGATTCGACTGGAAGCAAGAGAAAGAGAATCAACTCGTCGGCTGAAAAAGAAGAGAATTTGGAAACCAACCAGGCTACTATTAATAGTCGGACAATGACACGGAAACTTCGATCGTCCTCAGCCAGAAGCACCAACAGCAGCACCACCACCACAGAAGAGTCGACTGATGATGAAAACCGGGGGAAGAAATCTACTGGGAAAAACAACAGCAATGGTAAAAAGAGGGAAAGAAGCGACAAGTCTAAGCAAAGATCAACGTCTGGAAAGGACAATGACGACACCACAGCAGAGGACCTCAAGAAGAAACGGCAAAAGAAACCAGCCAAGTTAGCCAGTATCTTCAATCCTGCTTCTTCAGGAGACACTGCCACTATTAATAATACCACTAGGTCCAGAAATGGAACCAAAAACACCAACAAGAACAGCACTATCAACAACAAAAAGGTTCTCAAGGAGAACAACGGCAAGGACCTTAAGAAGAAACCCACAAACAAAAAGAATGCTCTGGAGTTGTTGTCACAAAGCAGCAGTAGTGAAAATTCAAACCAATCCACCAAACGAAAACCACCAGCCAACAAGGAAAAAACAAAAACAACGCAAAATTCCAAATCCGCTTCTTCATCCACAGTAGCAGCATCCAAAAAGCAAAAGACAACCAACACCAAAAACAGCAATGCGTCACTGGCCGCCATTTTTCAGTCACAACGCACCAAAGGTGACAAACCCATGGATGAAAAGGCACTCATGGCAGAACAACGGGCTGTCGAGTTTCAAGCCAAAATGACCAAACGACGAGAAATGGAAAGGGAACAGCAACGAAAGCGGGAAGAACTCTTCTTTTCCAAAAAGAAACCAGCTGCTGGCGGCGTCACTGTAGCAGCTACTAGAACCACCGCCAGCCGCATGTACCCTTGTCCAAGATTTCCAGTGCCATCCTTTGTGTTTCCCAGTCAACAACAAGACAAAACAACCAACAACGACAATGATCAATCCACAAGCAAGAAAACAGTGTCCAAGGAAATGCTTCAACAGGCTCAACTTGCACTTCAGAAGGCAATGCATTGTCTTCACTCCAAAACAGAGGAAGCTGAAAGCTCATCGCCCTGGGAGTGGACCTACTCATTGCCGTCAGCAGCAACCATGACTGCAGATGACTTTGACGCAGAGCTAGCCAAAATCCTGGCGAGTGCAGGAGCACCGGGTGTGTCAAAAGCAAGTGGTCAATCGTCGCTTTGGGCGGAGACATACTACTCTTTGGTCAATCTTGACGACATTTGTGGGCAGCAGAATCAACTGGTCGCCAACGATCTGGTGGCGTTTGTCAGAGACTGGATGGTACACCGACAAGATGCCCATGAACGCATGGCCGAACGACAAAGGGCTTTGCAAAAGAAACGACGAGCCACAAAAAAGAAAAAGTCCACCAAGTATGCGGACGATGAGGACCTGTGGTCTGATTCCGACAATGAAGATGGTCTGGCACGACTTTGTCTCATTGATGGGCCTGTGGGAACCTGCAAGTCGGCTTTGGTCCATGCCGTAGCACGCCATTGTGGTTGTCAGATAATTGAGCTGAATACATCTGATAAACGCGGCAGCGCTGATCTTCGAAAGGCATTGGAAGAAGCAACCAGGAGCCATTCTTCGCTCGCGATGCTCAAGAAACAACAAACCAACTTTTTTGCCAAGCAGGAGTTGGTCGACAGCGATGATGAGAATGACGACGACGCCAATAGCGATTGTGATAGCGACGGAGAAGTGCAACCCAAAAAGAAGGGAACCTCTTTGACCATGATACTGATTGACGAAGGTAGGCTAGCTTTCACTTTGGGTCGTCTTGTAAGAAATCTTTGCTCTCATGCCTCTGACTCTTGTTGTTTTGTGCCGCTAGCTGATATCACTTTCGAGACTGGCGGAGACTCTGCATTTTGGTCCGCCTTGAATGACCTGGCTCGGAAAGCGCAGTGCCCCATCTTTTTGACTTCAAATCGTGTCCCAAGGGAGCTGGACTCTATGTTGTACAAATATGTGGCCACTTCACGACCATCTCCTACAGAGTGCGCAAAAGAATTGAAGCGTTTTCTAACTGAAGAAAGCATTTTGCCCAAAGAAGTGAATGTCGATGTCCTGAATGGTCTAGCCCTGCTTGCCGAGCTGTGTGACTGCGATCTACGTCGTATCCTACATCGGCTCCAGCTCTTTTGTTCCGCCAAATCAAAAGTGACGACAAGAGATGAACAATCAACACCAGCGTCCACCACCATAGAAAGGGATTCAACTCAGGACCAGGCTGTCAACATCGTAAAAGTTTCACCAAGACAGATCTCCTCTGAAACCGAAACGCTACTCACCATCAGGGGCAAGAACTTTTGCAGGCTCAAGAGTCACGCGACAAAACAACCTGAAGTACAAGTGTTCGTTGGAGAGCAGCTCTGCCCAGTGGCCAAGATTGTAGACGATAAAACCATCCTGGCGGTGTGCCCAGCTCTTGTTCGGGATGCCAATGTCGACAAGTATGGGTTGAGGAGTGTATCCAAGTATGTCAAACATCAAAGCTTGGGTTCTTGCTACTCGCCAGTCTCCTTGCACTCCTTGCATCCAAGTGGATCTGGCCACGTTGCCTCTTCGCATGTTTTCTCGCACACCTTGGTGGACGGTACAACCGTCAGTGCCCTGATACCTTATAATGTGGAGTGGTTGTTTCCAGAGGAAGAGGATGAAAGTGATGTTGAATTTGATGACGCCTATCATCAACACGCTGCCCGTCCATCCTGTCTCTTGAAGAGGAAAGCGGTTGCTTCAACCGACACTGACAAAGCCCATCGTATGCTCGAGGCTGCCCTTGAGGAATGGGGACCCGACGCCGTGGACGAGGTCAGCACGAAAGCAGCGTCTGCCAAAGGCTTTGGCAACACAGACATTGCAATCCAAAGCCAATGCGAGTTGGATTCACTAGCAAAGGATCTGGAGCTTGCCAGTGATGCCTCGCTTCTCGATGACTTCTGCGGGCTTCCGTTCCTATCGGGGGCTACGCCTGGCTTTGGATATCAATTCACGCCGGAAGGTTCCGAGTCCAATTTTTCCTCGACATCATTGAAACTACATGGCAATTCTACTCAGTACGTGTGATTTGATGCATGAATTGATTGGTTGTTTCATTGGTCTGTTCACGATCTAACCCCTTCGTCCGGATGTCCCCACAGTTGCAGCGAAGAAAGATTGCTGTTTTCCGGGTACAAGGACACTGCTGCTTTCTACGGGGATAGCGATGCCTGGATGTCGAACCCAACGAGCGCCAGGGATCGCGAGTTGATTAGGACTTCTTTAGGTGCACGCTTTGCTGACGCTGCATCGACATCGGCATCTGCGGTGCAACAGGAGGACGAGGAGGATGTGGACGACTTGACGCTGTGGTCCCCTCCCTGTTCTACGGATGTTGACGAAGATGCCTTTCTTCTCCGGCCGATTCCAGCTCCTCTTCAATTTTTGCCCGCCCTGCTCCTAGAAACACAGCAATCTGCAGTCTGCCGTCATGTGAGAGGAAGCGTCTTCTTGCAACGGCGCGTGGAAGAAAGCTCAAGCGCACAGCTAGACGCCATCAATGTGGTGTGCACTCATGATGCTCATGTGCGCATGCGTTACAAGGGTTTGCATGATGCGAACCTGAGCCTTGACTACATCCCCATTCTGCGGATGATGGCAGTCTTCGAGCGGGCGATATTGAGCATAGAGGACAACGAACCCGCGAACATGCCACGACGAAGGACACGGCGATCGAACAAAGGACGTAGCCATTACTTGGAATCGCTGAACAAGATTATCACGTGGGGCGAAGAAGGCGTCCCTTCAGCCTCTGAAGCTGGGGAACGTCTTGCAAAGTCCTTCTTACAGTACCAGTACGGGACTACCGGTACACTATCGGTTTCTTCCGACTTTGGACTCTAGCAACGGTAGCTAACTCAATTACCTAGACTACTTCAGCAGAGTTTACCCCTTGAATTGGCTGGATGGATTGAATCATCCCCTCGTCAACCACAGCACGTAGCTTTACATTGAACACCAAATAAGCTAATTTATTTAGAAGGAAGAGGTGAAACTACATGAATCGAATCGATTGAATCTTAGGCGGCGTAGGTCCTTCCTGCTCCGTGTTCCTTCACCCAGGCATCGTTGGCGAATGGGTCGCCACTCCAGGACTTTTGGAATGCAGCTTCAAAGTCAAAGCCTTCGGGATCATCAATGCGATCCTCGATATCTTTCTTGAAGTGACGGACAAGGCCTTGCACAGGCCAGGCAGCTGCATCACCAAGGGCGCAGATCGTGTGGCCCTCGATTTGACGCGAAATCTCTTCCAACATGGGAATCTCTCTCTTGTCGGCATCTCCCTTTTCCATGCGAATGAGGATATCTTCTAACCAACCAGTACCTTCACGACAGGGAGTGCACTGTCCACAAGACTCGTGCTTGTAGAAATGCGAAAGTCTGCGAATGGCACCGACCATGTCGACGGTATTGTCAAACATGGTCACGGCTGCGGTTCCCAAACCAGATCCTTTGGCTCTCAAATCGTCAAATTCCATCAATGCTTCATCGCAAAGCGCCTTGTTCAAGACTGGGACAGAGGAACCACCGGGGATGCAAGCCTGTAGAGAATCCCATCCGTTGCGCATACCTTTGCAGTGTTTTTCGATAAGCTCCTGAAGAGGAATCGACATGGATTCTTCGACGACCATTGGGTTCTTGACATGGCCCGAAATGGCAAACAATTTGGTGCCTCGATTGTTTTCATTTCCAAAAGAAGCAAACCAAGACGCTCCACGGCGCAAAATAGTCGGAGCCACAGCGATGGTCTCTACATTGGTGACGGTGGAAGGGCAACCGAAAACTCCGACACCGGCTGGGAACGGAGGCTTTAGCCGTGGTTTTCCCTGTTTTCCTTCCAAACTCTCAATGAGAGCAGTTTCTTCTCCGCAAATGTAGGCACCGGCACCACGGTGTAAATAAATATCGAAATCATATCCCGATCCGCAGGCATTCTTTCCGATCAACCCAGCCGAATATGCCTCGTGGATGGCTTCATCCAAGACGACGGCTTCATTGAAATATTCACCACGAATGTAAATGTACGCGGCTCGAGCACGCATTGCAAATCCGGCAATGAGGCAGCCTTCCACCAATTTGTGTGGATCCTTACGCATAATTTCTCGATCCTTGCAGGTCCCGGGTTCACTTTCATCGGCATTTACGACAAGAAAAGAAGGACGGCCATCCGTCTCCTTGGGCATGAAACTCCACTTGAGACCAGAAGGGAATCCAGCTCCACCTCGTCCACGAAGTCCGGAATCCTTGATTTCTTGGACAATCCAATCAGGGCCCATCCACATGATTTCCTTGGTCATGTCATAATCACCTCGCTTCAGAGCATCTTTCAACCTCCAATCCTGTTCTCCGTACAGGTTGGTAAAGATGCGGTCTTGATCTGTCAATCCTTGAAAGACTCTGAGAAAAGACGAAAAATAAAATAGACAAGTCAGATTCTCTACTATTTCAGCATGCAGCAAGACATCACTGTTCCCACTGACGGCACCACACAAACTCACCCACTTCCAGCCAGCACTTTTGGATCTGCCGACATGTAGCGAGCACCAAGGCGTCGCCCCGCTGAACGGGATAATGCTGACCTGACGATAGTCATCTTCAGCACCCTTTACTCGCTTCAACAACAACAGCAGCAATATCACAAACCGCCAATGTGGGTTGTCGTTCGTCGGCCGCTGAAAAAGTGCCATTGTCGTCATTCAGCTCACCCAAAGAAGGCATCGCACTTGCCCGAGATATCTTTGTCAGTCAGTCTCAATAGAGTTAGAGATAAACTCTGGATTTTGACCGTTGACCTCTCACCCCATTTATTTCCTTTCATCCATCCATCCTGCCTTTAGTCTTGTGGCTGCTGCTTCCTCGTTGTTCTGCTGCTTAGGGCTGACTACCGTAGCTACTAGTTGTGTTGATTGATCCAACTGCATCAGAATGATGTCCGCCGAATCTCCCTCGAGGGCTGTTCCTGAATCGGTCTTGCTGTCTTTTTTTGCCGAGGCAACCAAGGCGTTGAATGGCTGTTCGACTCTTGAACCTCTTTCGCTTTCGCAATGTCGAGAGAAATTGTTGGAGGAACAGAATCATTGCCTAGAAAAGGTGCTCGGCGATCACAATGCGTCCCATGACGACGACATCGCCATTTCCAAGGGACAGCTTCAGGAAGCCCTGACGGATCTATCCACCCGAACCTTTGGCTCCAACACTGGTTTGAGTGAACAGCACGACAATCTCCTGCCAGAGGCCATTGAAGCCATGACGGATGCAGCACGGCTAGCGTTTGCCCGTCTAACACTGACATCTGAGTGTCTGCGAACGGGCACCACTAGTTTGAATGATTCCCCCAAGGAGAGTGCGAATGCTGCCACACCACCCAGAACCCTGAAAACAAGCCAGCTGGCACGATCCGATATGCTCGAGTTCTGCGCCCTCTGCCGAGCATCCATTCGTCTTCCTACTGTCCTAGCGCATATCAAAGATCCAAAACAGCCGTTGCTGGAAGAAGCAAATCAAACGAAAAATGCTGCCAATGACAGACCTCGCTTACACATCCCACCACTCAAGAGATTGGAGAATTTGCAACGTCTATTGCTGCAGGCTTTGGGATATGATGCGGACATGGGACTTACAGAATTGGCACGTCAAGTCAGGATGGGGGATGGAAACGACGACATCGAGTTGGTTCAGGTCATTCAACAAACCAATGCCTTCATTTTGCAGACAATTCTAGGAGACAGCAGTAATCACGGTGCCGCCCCCCTGCTCTCTGATCAAGATCAAGGAGGCGTCACGAGAGTGGTTTCGGTGCAGCATTCAGAAGCGATTGTGCAGTTGGGAGATCCATCACAAGAGGAAGCAACCATTGCCAATGGAGTCGCAGAACAAGTCTCGGCTTCCGTAGCCCCTCGTTCCCAGTCCATGAGAGCAGAGGAAGAATTGGTCACACAGCAGCAATCTACTTTTTCCATGGCACAAAAAGCCGCCGCATTACGACAATCCCTCGTGCAGGAATTAGAGCAAATGTCGGAACAGGAGCGTGGAGACCTCCTACAGCAAGCAGAAATCGCCCTCTTTGACTTTCAGGAAAAGGCCATGCAAATACCTGCTGGACCCGAACGAATCGCTTTCTTAACGTCCATGGATGCTCCTACGCAGCGGTTGCTGGCCATGCATAGGATTTGGCAGGAACAAGTAGCAACACAAGCAAGCAACCAGACATCCGAGTAATGGCCGACTCTGAAGACTATCAAAGACCGAATCCATACAATCGAGGCAATCACCAGAACCAAGCCACATGTTGGAAACCCCAATGGATTCTATGTGTGGACTGCAGCCAGCAATTCTCTTGCCGTGAGAGATCTCGTTTCCTATGAGGGGCTGTAATCACTCGCTGTTGGTCTGTGCCATCCAAATCAAGTTCTGTTGGGATGCACGATCAACCTTAACAAACAATAAAAGCGGTACCAGAAACCTGGCCAGAAAGCCACAAATTTAATGGAGAACTCTTGAACCTACTTTCATTTATTTCTTATGAACCATTTGGATACACTATCTAGGCTCACACAATCGCTGAAGGTATGAGAAGACAGCTGGAATGTAACAGATTACTATATACCTAGTGCAGATGTGGTCATCCCTGTGATAGTTGCTGCTTGCCCAAGATTGTCTCTCCAAGGAGTCTGCTCGAAGTCCCTCTTGGAAGAGACCAGCAAATCTGTGGAAAATCCTTAACTAACGGTGTCATCCGCATGGCTGGCTGGTCCTACACCATACTGCAGTTGATGATGTTCATCTACCTTCCTGTAAA
Organism: Seminavis robusta; assembly: GCA_903772945.1. Taxonomy (NCBI): domain Eukaryota; phylum Bacillariophyta; class Bacillariophyceae; order Naviculales; family Naviculaceae; genus Seminavis; species Seminavis robusta. The sequence continues at coordinate 127,141 of CAICTM010000026.1, forward strand.
TGCAATCAACACCTTAGAGTGGCAATGGATAATTGCATCCTACGTGCCGATAGACACATCTTGGAGCAGGCTGTAGATATCTAGCTAGCCACTGAGGTGGATGGTGGGAAGCTTCAATTGCTCAACCACAGCATGGGCACCCCATTCAGTATATAGCTGTTCAGCAGCTTCAACTTCAATTTTTTGCATCTGAGCAGTTACCCTCACCTAGTACATAATGAAGGATGTGGTTGTGCCAGGAATTCTTCTTCACTCATTTATTCGGTTTTGGAGCCAGAGGAAGTGTCCCGCAAGTTCATGATAGCTTGTAGCAGAGGTTGAAGAATTGTGATTGTGAATTTTTGACCATATTCTTCCATTTGTTTGATGTAGATGAATGTCTCCTTTTGCATGCCATCAAGTGGCCTGCTGGCGAAAAAACTCAAAAACAAGGCAAAGCAGGCGCAGTACAACCTGTGCTCTGGGGATCCGCCCTTCATACCACTCGGGTAACCATCCATCGTCATTGGGATGAGGTTAGCCCATGGCTGGGTTCGATGCAGAATAAACTGAGGAACCCAGAAGCTGGTCTGCAGAACAGTGGTAACATTGCATTAGTTGTGGTATGTAATGAAGGCCCAAGATCTGATCTTCCACCTTTTGTTGAAATTGAATTACCTTTGCTTCAAATGCCGGACTCTCTATGCGGTTTACCATCCCGCTGCATTTCCATACATCGTCGCAGTAGCAACATCACCAACAATGGTTGCCAACGCATGCCCAATTTGAGCCAGTGCTATTGCAGAGCACCCGTTGATTCCTTTTTGAAAGCCATGGTTGAAGATTGTGAAGGCACAAGCTACCATGATCTCTGGACGGCCATGCACCAAGCTAATATGACCCAGCAGAGAAATGGTCTTGAAGGTTGCTACCAGAACTGGATCTTCTGAAATTGGTAACCTCTGCAATTCCTCTATGGTTTTTGCTGGATTCCACCTTGTCTTGAGGATGCCGGTAGCTGTGCAGAGCAGGATGGCAGGGGTAGTCCTGGGGACTTTAACCCCCTTGTTCTTCAGACTATCAAAAAACAGAAATCGATTGCTTTGTTGTAGTTTTCTTCTGTGAATGCAGCAGTTGCAAGAAGTCCATAAATGTGTGTCTGGGTACTGGCTGGAGATTTGGGTTCATTCAATACTTGCTGACAGTATCCTTTCATTTTGCTGAAGTTCCCTATGCAACACTGTGTTTCAGCTGCAGATGTGAATAGAGTCAGACTGAGTTCAAAATCTGTTGACCAGTGGTCTTCTGGCAACAGCTCCATTGCTGTCTCAAAATACTTGGTGGCGGCTTCAAAGGCTGCATAATTCATTGCCATACTGCCAGCTCTAACATGCAGCTTGGCAATCTCCTTGCGTTTGAGATTGCCAATGGGCATTTCTCGTGCTTTCTCACTCATCAGATTGGCCACAGGAAATATTAAATTTCCAAGCTCATTTCCCCCAAGATGGGTCAACAGCAAGTCCCCTATAGCGAATCGAATTTCTGGCAAAGCCTTCTCACCAAGTAAAGCAAGTGCTGCCTCTTGCACCTTGTCATGTGGAAAGGCAAACACATCACCTGGACACGCCTCCAAGAACCGTTCATCCAAACATTCCTGCAGTGCCTGTCGTACTTGTGTCGCAGTGTTGATGACTTCACCACTACTGTCCAATATGGGCGTGGCAGATTCCTGATTATTAATGACAATACAAATAGCATCAAACCCAAACCGAGCTCCAAGACATGCAGCCTTTGGAAGAATAGCTGCTGAATTGCTTTGGAGTTTTTGCTTCATGAGATCCACCACATTCTCAGTCATTTCAGATTTCACTGCCACTTCCTCACTATCCCAGGTCCAACACCCCAATCCAAAATTGAAAGGACAGCAAGCCGGCTGTTGCCAAAGATTGTATGAAATGAATCAAATAAAATATTTTTCCTCCTGTCTTGTGGTATACAATGTCAGAAAGACTCTGAATACGGTCAGGGTCCATGTTGAGGACATCAGCGATGAAAGCCTGGGCTGATTCCTGATCCAAATCTCCCAGGTGGATTTTGAGGATTTCACTGTTGCGTTCCAAGCTGAAGACTTCAATGTCTTGGGTCATTTCATCCAAATCCTTGTGTGCCTCATTGGATCGAAAGCACCCCACGATCATCAAAGATGTGTTCTCAATATCACCAATCCAGCTCTTGACCAAGCCCAAGGAAGGTCTGTCAGCCCCATTGGACATCGTCAAGAACAATTACCAGTGGAAATGAGTTACAAATCACCTTCACCAACGTCCGAAAGGCGAAGTTCAATTGGTCCAGGGTCTCACTGCCTCCCACTGGTGCGGGTGTCTCTTGCTGTTTGTTTTGTTGTGTCTCCTGTGGTCCCATGGCGCCTACTTGAAGAAGCGATGGTACCAAGTTGGAGAGCAATAGGATGTTTTCTTTGCCAAGCTCTTTGATGATGTTTTCGCTAAGGGTCACAAGGTGGTGGCAGCCGGTGCCAGATCGCAGCTCTTCCTTGAGTGCCAAGATATACCCACACAATTGGTCCATTGCAACTTTGATGCCACTGAAAGGTTCTCTCATTTGCTGAAGATCAAATTTGCCCAGTACGAGAAAGCCTTGAGCTCGTTTGATGGGTTCTTTGAGTTGTTCAGCCAGAGCCGTTTTCCCAGTTCCACTGGCACCATCAATCAAGACCAAGGTTCTACTTCCGCCGCTAGTAACTTTTTCGAGTACGTTGCCTAACTGTTCCACTTCTGTTTTTCTTCCATACAAACCCACCCGGCTCCATTTGAGTTTTTGCAGTGACATATGCTTGGTGGTCCTGGAGGCGCGTGCTTGATTGGTTATGAACTGGGGCTCAATGATATTGCGCTCGCTTTTGCGGGCCTTGAGCAAGTGGACATTTTTTATGATTTTCGCCGTCCACCGAAGCCACACTCAGCTCAGCACTAGTACTAACGAGATCGTCTGATGTAAGCCTTCGGGACGAGCGATCCTCAGTGTTCGAGATGGTGGATGACTCCTCATGAGCGCCACTCCTGATCAAGGGATCTTTCTGCATGTTACTGCCGTAACTCATCATACCGGTATGGTCGTTACAAAGGTGTACACACAGAGAGAAAGAGAAAGAGGAAAAGGTACGAGTACCGGTGCCTTGCCACAAAGTTCACGAAGAACAGATACAGTCTAAGCACTGTACTGTACTGTATCAAATCGCTGCGGCAAATCGGCCTTTGAATTAATCAATGGTTCCCCGATACGCTGTACGGTACCCGTACCGTATAATAGTTGCCGGTACCAGGCAGTAGCTAGCCCCGAAAAACAATTGTTCGGGACCGGTCGACCCGTACGCGACGCGTGGCAATTCTTGTTCCGTGACTGAACAAGCCAGCAAGGTGATTCCAGGGAACTCTTTGGAGGGTACGTCAGCGACGATCTGAAATCTTAAAATCTGAATCATTGTGTGTTGTATCTTTTGCAACCCTCCTCTGACACCCTCCTCGCTTCCACCATGCACCATCACAAAAACTAACACAGGTATTCTGTTCTAGCCCTCTAGCTAGCTTGCTGTATCAAGCTGTAGATCGAAAGATAACGACGGAGCCTTCTTGATACCTCCAGCAGTAGACAAAATGATGCGTGGATCATTGGCATTTGCTCTCCTCCTGTCGGGTGTCACAGGTTTTGCTCCCTCCTCCGTTGGCACCAAGAGTTCTCGGGTGACGTCCTTGTCGGCGTCTCGGCAAGACGACGGAGATTCCCGCCGTGAATTTTTCTCCAGATCGGTGGGAATTGCGGCTGCTGGCCTTGGTGTTCCTTTCCTACCTTTGGAATCTGCCAATGCTGTCAGTGGAGTTTCCAAGGTCAATGCCAAGCTAAAGGGGTGAGTCGAGTCAGAGATCCAATGGGAATGAATCTCCTTGACGTGTCTGCCTCGCAGCCTTCAGTATATATCCCTCATTCCATCATCTTGAAACTGCTCTGTATGTTCTTGTCGTTTTTGTAGATTTGGGCTTCCAGTTGTCAGTGAGGTCCAAAACGGTTTTTCTCCACTCCTCGAGGTTTATGGAAAAGGAAGGAATCGCTTTCCAATTTTGGTTCAGTTCAACTACCCTCTAACATGGGTGGTAACTGTGCCCAGTAACGATCAAAATGGCGAAGATGGAACTGTGCAAGCAGGTGAATACGCCAAGGGCGACACAGCTACTTTCTTTGTCTACGACGAACCAGGAAGTGTTTCGGTACGTAGTAGAAGACGTGATTTGGAATGACATGTATTTCGTGGGACTTTCGCACAGCTAACATTATGCCATTATGCGACAATAACCAATGATATATGTGTCAATTCAACTTATCAATCAATCCAACAAACATACAAACTGATCAATCAGGACGTTAACAGTCAATCCAAGAGTTTCTTTGAAAAGGCGATTATCAAGGCTATTAGCCAAAAGGGCGACAACATGTATCAGAGCTTCAAGGTAATCAAGACAGAACCCACGGAAAGAGATGGTCAACAGTACACGTTGGTTGACTTTAAGTATGAGCTGTTGACGGGTGCTGGTTTCACTGTAGACCGTCGAGGTGTTGCCTCTGTCACAAGTCAAGGAAAGGCTGTGGAAGTCTTGTGGACGGCTACAATTTCACAAAGGTACAAGAAAATGGAGGATACCCTTCGTTACATTGCAGGCAGCTTCCGTTGCTACACGGACGGCCTCAACCTTTCTGACGAACTGTACGTTGGCTACGGCGAGCTTTCGTAATTCATTGATTATTGCTAATTGGCAGCAAAGTCAGGCTATAAGATAAGCTACGTAATGTGTCTAGACTGCCATCGAACGTTCTCGTGCATGCTGGCTGCCATTTACCATACCGTACTAGCTACCGGTAGCTACCGGTAGGCAAGTGCAACCAAGGTAGACCTGCCAATGCAGTTGTTCTCGTTGGACCAGAGAACTGTCCTTTAGCAATAGGAAAGAAACCGATGCACTGGTAGCTGGCTAGAAAGGGGTGTAAACATTCGAGATCCTGAAGAGCTGCAGTCACCAATGGGCTGATAACCTTTTTTCGTGGTGATCTCGCTGTCTTGCTGTCACAGCTCACTCAACAGCGGGCTTGGATCCTGCAGCGCGGCCCGAAATCCTGAGCGTGTTTGGTAGCTTTCCTCGTTCGTTCTGTTCATCAGAGACAGGACAATGGTGTTGTTGGAGGTTCTTTGCTAAAGTACAGTCAACAATCATCTGTCAGTCAGTGAGTGTTACATGTATTATTAAGTAGTAAACTTCCAAGGTGAAATGTCCGGCTCTCCATCGAAGCAAGATATCCAACCGAAGCGATTAGAACTCTCTGTGAATCAAGAGGATGGATCCCTGCTGACAGCTCCCTTGTCGACCGTGCTGCTAGCCTCCACGGACGGCCTTTACACAGACCTTTACAATGTAGCTCATGGTGAATTGGATGTGACGACGGCAGCTCAGCAAGGCGATGGAGACGAAGATGATGCAGCTGCTGCCGCTCCGACTACCAAGAAGGAGCGTATGTCCAATCTATCCTTTGCTCAAAGACGGCACGAACTGGCGTGGCGTCTGGTACAGCATGGAAAGGGACTGACTCATGTGGCTGCTTTGACAGCTGCCAATGCGTCTTCTGATTTCTCTCGAGCCACGCAAGTGTCCACTCGAGCACTGCAGCATGCTCGAACTGCCTGGGTTCAAGCCGATGAAGCACAAGACGCTCTCTACTTTTTCCATGCACAGCTATTCCCAGCTAGACAGTCTCCTCATGATATATATGGAGCACTCGATGTACAACTCTTAGGAAAGTGGATTGACATGCCCACGGATCTCAGACTCACCGTAGATAGATTCAACAATTCACAAGAAGCACGATGGTCTCAAAAGGAGGTCGCCGAACGATGGCAAATGGCCGTTCGGAACAAACTCCTCAGTGGAGAAATTGCTTCCATGAGACGGCAACAGCAACACATACCCAAGAAACCACTCTGGAATGTCGCTTTAAAAGGAGGAATTGTCAGACTCACACATGGAACACCAAAAAGGTCCGGCAATCAACCTCCCATCTATCCCATTGAAGCAATGCTCACTGTACTGAGTACTTCCACGCCCAGCGAATGGTCCTTACTTTCCATTGAAGCACGAGTACAACCCAAAACGGGAGAATCCAATCACCAACTTGAAGCTTCCAATAGACAACGCTACAATCTCCATAGACTCGCAGCTCTATCCATGGCCAAGGAAGAAGCACGCGTACGGATTGCTCAAAAGAAGGACGATGAAGAATCTTCCGTCAAAACATCCACAACCGACGGAAAAAAGAGCGAAGCAACCGACGACGCCACTGCCACAAACCCTTCCGTTGCTTCCGGTCCGACGGCAAATTCATTGGTGGCACGACCCTTGAACAAACTCTTTGAAGTGGCACACACGTTTGCCCTCTCGTGGCAACTGGAAATGCTTTCTGCTCAAGCACAAGCTCTCAAACGAGGGAATTGGGCTGCAGGAGGAACTCAACCGATCGTCGTCACACCAGTACATTTCCTAGAAAAGAACTCGGGCAGTCTTGTCAGTGGTGTCACCAGTAGTAATAGTGCCAGCAAGGAACAAACAGCTATTGGGGTTGTATCCATGTCATTTTGGAGAGTAGACGACCAGTATGGACCTCCCTACATGGGTGACTTGATCTTGGCCGACCAACAACAAGAAACACAACAGGCGCCACCGTCCGACAACTCCACCGTCCAAGAAGAAGGCAACAGCCAGATGATCGACCCACCCGTCACCAATCAACTGACACTTTCCATCCGTGCCGAACCAAGTCTCGGCATTCGAGTTGCACTCAGTGGAGGCATGCCCAAGAATCAGGCAGAACAGCCTCATATACAGGCCACCCTGAGAGAACTTTTAGATGCAGCCTCCAATCCGTTTGCACTGTCTGCCAGTGGGGCTCTACTGGCTGCCACAAGACTCTGTTCGGAACAAAAATGCCACGCCATTGTAAATGCTATTCAACCAGAAAATGAGGCATCGATTCTGCCATCGTGGATGTACCTGTCAGTCGAGCGAACCTGCATTATTGTACACGTTCGTGTATCCTATCACGGGATTGCAAACAACAGTAGTAATGAAGAAGATGCACCAATGGCGGGGTTGTTTCGGCTGACCTGCGATGCCCGAACGGGTGGCTTTGTGTGCACGTTTTCGAGGAGCATGCATTTGCTACGGCTCGTGACGTGTGGTGATACTCGTGCCAGCGAGTCCACATCACTGCGAATCATGAGTCTTCCTCCAAAGAGACGGAGACTCGCAGGGGCCAATGCGGTCGGACGAGTGGCACGGGATGCAATGGATGGAATCACTCGATCGATGAATGCATTGGGTCATCGAGCTGGTGTTGGTGGGGCTTGGAAGGATCGAGATTCAATGTCAGCATCGTTGCGACAACGGGCGATCCAATCGGCTTGTGGCGATGTTCGAATTGCATTGATGAAAGCTTGTGGTATTGCTGCCTTGTATGGACTGTCCGCGTTGGCGCTAGGGGTCGCCACTGGCGTGACCGTCACGCACGATATGTAAGTGCCGTTGCTGGCCTTTTTTTGATCTGCCCTCGCTCTACGTCGTGCCTCATGAATGGACGCGAATCAAATCGAATCGTTGCTCTTGATGCAGGGCTGGAGAAAACTTGGATTCAGTCGATGGAATCTCTCTTCTACCGGCTCCACCCGTGAGTGTTCTCATGGACCAACAACTGATCGAGAACGAATCAAAAAGCGTTGATGGAGAGAAGAAAAAGACTTCCTACATACAACAGCAGCTGTTTGGAGTTGGTTGCTCCAGTACACCAGAAGCGCTGACGCTGTATCCGTTGGACCTATCTGTGACGTTGGATAGCCCAATCTCAGGTACGTTTCCCTCGCTTGTTACGCTTGTGCATTGTTTCAAATCTCAACTAACTCACCCGACTTCCCCAGCTCCTCGGCGGGTGTCTGCGTCGCTGGCAAAGCTAAAGCCAGAGGAGACCACTGAACCGCAACCCATTTCAAAGATAGCGAAGTTGGAAGAAGGAAACGGCAGCTCGTCCCCCCGCCCTCCTAAACTGCAAGATCTTTCTGCCGAGGTGGAACGTTTCGCCCTGCTATTAACTGATGCCATGGACTAGTAGTTTTGCTGGGAAACTCAATACACGCAAAAGCTTTCTTACAGTATAATAATAGCGCTATCTCGGCATGCTACACTTCATTGTGCAGTGCCGTACCGGTACAGGAGGGGGCCGTTTGAGTTATATCGGCTAGCGGTACAAGCGACACAAGCCCATTAGATATTGCTGTCGTTCGTCCCTCCAGTTAGTATAGTTGTTGAACTGCCCGTAGGCCTGTCTTTGTCAACCTTCTCGTCAGTTTTGTCGGAGCCATCCTTGCTTCCATCCTTGCTGCGCTCCTCGTTGCACTCCGCAAGCCATTTTGCAACGTCGCCCAGTTGTTGCACAATCTCGGTAAACTCAAGGCGATCGAGAGGGTTCTCTTCCCAGCACTTGACCATGAGTTCCTTCCAGGGACAATCCTGTGGGACTGGGGGTCGCAGGCTCTCGTTTGCTACTTTGGCAATGATCTGCGTTGTTTCCAGGCCCTGGTATACTTCTTCCCTGGTCGCCAGCTCCCAGAGGACAATACCATATCCATACACATCGCTGTATTTCGATGATCTGGCATGCTTAATAACTTCAGGCGCCAGCCAACAGGCAGTACCAACGCCATGCGTCATTGTTCTCGAGCCTGAAAGAGTGGCACGAGCGGAACCCCAATCACCAATTTTGGCAACGAGAGTAAACTTGGTCTTCATCGTCTCTGGCTTCGCAACTAGGCTTGTCCGTTCTCCAGCATCACCTCTTCCCTGCTGCTGCTGCTTGTTGTCGTCATCTTCGCCACCTTTCTTCCTCCAGCTCCTGTCTCGTTTTCTTGGAGCATCGGTCGGAGTATCGGTGAATGTTTCGTGCACAAAAATGTTGTGGCTTTTTAAATCGCGGTGAATGATCGGCGGGTCCTGATTGTGGAGGTACGCCATTCCCTCAGCCACCTGAAGGGCAAGGTTGAGCCGAAGTTCGACTGGCAGCACTCTGTCGTTGTCGTCCAGAACTTGCCGTAAGCTGCCGAGAGAACAGAGCTCACTGACAATCCATATAGCTTGTGCTGTCAGCGAACAACCAAACAGCTGGAGAACGTTGGGGTGCCGCAGGATGGCCATCATTCCTGCTTCACCAATAATCTCCTCAACAATTTCCTGTTGCATCGATGATTTCCCAGCCACAGCCGCTTGGGCAAAAACGAACTCTTTTACTGCAACACTGGCTGTGCTCCATCGGGCACTCCAAACTCTCCCGAAGGTACCCTCTCCTATGATTCTTTGCAGGAAGATCTCCTGTGGGTCAATTATTGTAAGCAAGTGAGGATGTTGGACATATCGGACCTTCATTGCTCTCTGGTATGCGTCGGTGATGTTTGAGTTCTCCAGGGCACTGTACGTCAACATGTCCAACGAGATTCCCTTCAAATGAGAGTTCTTGCCCAAGAAAGGGAAAACTCGGTTGCGATTGCAAAGGATGGCTAGAAACATACCAATAACGCAGCCGACGGCAACGCCGTACACAATGATTGAAACATTGGTTGAGAGTTTCCCCGATTCCGTGCCGTCTTCGTCTCCTGCCAGTGGCTCAGGCATCATCTGAGATATCGCCATGATGGATCCTCGAATATGTCCCCCGGAGAGCACTTCCGTGACCGGAACATAACTTGATTGTGAGCTTGTTGTCGCTGCCGCCATTCTCGTATTGAATCTCCCATCGGAATCGCTGCCGCGGCTCAGCTGATAAGACCATTTTGCGACTAGGTTGTCACCTGCGATGAATACAGTCCCTTCGTAGTCTGCAAACCCGTTCGAGAGCGCATGAAGCGGTTCATCATGGCCAGAAAAGCCGGGCAGCCAGGACCAATTAAAGTCATGGTACTGTGTGTGTTCCTCTTCGATGACATAGCTGTCGTCGTCGCCAGCGCCAACTTTTTTCTTGGTCCTTTTCTCTTCTGTTTTCAATGTAGCTTTAAGGAGAGCAATTGTGTATGGCCTTGATGCATCCGGCCATGTTGTAGAAGTTGCAGTCTGGCCCGCCACCATCAGGCCATGTTGCGTCAATAGCATGTTGCCACCCCCGGTGGGAAGCACCGTATGTGCCGAATCTGCGAGGCAAGTCCATCTGTTCGTCTTAATTTCAAATGCGGCCAATCCGAGGCAAACACGACCTGTGGCAGTGAGCCTTTCAAAGGAACCCATCACGTAGAGAACACCTCGTTCCTCATCTAGTTGCAAGGCTGTACCTACACCGTCTTGAGTTTGGTTCTTCATTGTTAGCCCGCCACCAGGATGAGCCACGAGATGCCCCGAATCCACATCGTATATTGCAAGTCCAGCAGGGACATTTCTGCCATCAATGGCATTAAACTTTCCTGCAACGTGTAGCTGTCTCCTTTTCGAGTCCCATGCTAAAGCCAGGACGGTGACTGTACACCATGAACAAGTGATTTGTCCCACCTTTAACGGCAACCATACCTGGTCCAAGGCATTGAAGTGTGCGATATTGAATATCTTGACAAATTCATGCCGATCTCCGTTCCATACTTGGGTCTGAAAGGACCCTGCTACAAAAACATCGTAAGGGCCGGCCAATGCCGAAGTTGTGATTTTCATTCCTTTGGACAGTGCCGAGTTGCACAAACCTTCTCCAACCTTGGATAGTTGTTTGCCATTCCATTCTCCTACGGAACAATACGTCACTTGACTGTTCCTGTAGGTGGTGTCAAATGCTCCCACTACGATAAGTTCTCCAGATCCTTCAAATTGTCGACTAGTACTGCTTGACGACGATGGTCTTCTGCAATACGGTAATTCCCAAGGGAACAGAAAAGACAATCAGCAGAGAAGAAGTGAGTATCCACGCAGGATGATTTCATCCATCGACATATCTACCTCTACTAGAGAAGGAAAAGATCTTACCGTTTCGAGGTATCGTCATCTTCTTCTTCCGAATCGGCAAAGGGTAGAAATGTGTGGTTGGCAAGAAGCGAGTAAACCTCTCCACCCGAATACGAGTTGTATAGACTGAGTTGGATTCGCTGAGTTAAGCTCCATTCTTGACTTTTGAGGTTGTATTGTGCAATGTTACAAGGTCCATCTTCCACTGTCATCTTTCCAGCTACCACTAGCTGTGGGTAATGAGAAGCTGTTGAATCTCCACTACCAGTGCTTCCCAGCAAGTGTCTCGGTATGCTGCTGCTATGTTGGAGATGATTATTTGTTCTTTGCTGCATCTTGGTAGTTGTCGGATGATTGTGTGCCATAGCTTGGTCTATTGAGGATGATGTATTGGTGGTCAGCCAGAAGATGTCCAGAAAGTCGAGTATTGCCCTCGATTGTTGTTTGGTCTTTGGGTATAGTTGGCTGATCCATGGTAGCAATATGGCCTTATCACATGACCCTTGGATATGACGGCATCTGGCCCAGTCCAACAGAACTGCTGCTGACAATGAGACAGCAAAGATACCTCCAATGAACTTGTAGCGACGTTTCCTGGTACGTTTATCCCTGGGCAAAGACCATGCTGGACCATTAGTCGTGTAGATTGTTGACACGGGTATTCTGCCTTCCTTTCTCATTTCGTCTGTACCACCATCATCGATGCTACCCAGGGACGAGCTCAGGGACGTCGTGGGCAACGTGTCTTGGTCCTGTTGCTGCTGTTCACTGTTCTGACGCATTGCTTGGCAGTACATGGGAGAGTCTAATCAGCAACAACGCATCCATAAAGACCAACCGAGAATTTTTTCCCACTTTTATCTGCATGCGTCCTATCGTGATGATAACGGTAGCTTCAGTACTCGTAGCAACAAGCAGGCAGAAGCTTTGATGGGTTACCTTGACGACCCGTACTCTGCAAAATTGAAGGCATGCAGGGCTGCCTCTATGACATATGGCTAGCTAGCTACCAGACTCCAGAGACTGAACCAATGGGATTTCTGACAGAGGGCTGGGTAAGACTCTCGCTGTGTGACACAATGGTGTCAGTGATGTTCGTTCCTTTCGCTTTTAGATTCGCTCTGTCCTTCGTGAATCACGAATGAGGTTTTAGTTCGGGACTAAAAAGCTACACATGCTTCGTCGTTGAATCTTCGAATTTCCATGGAACCAACGTGGGAAAAAAATGCACTTGCAATAACCGCAAGTACTGGTAGTATTTGGCATCTGTTGTCCAACAACCTCCGAGCTTTTGTCCTCATCACTGCAATCACTGATGATGTGAGAGGTGCTGGTACATGTACTAGTAGCTACAGATGCCATCTTGTCACCACCCGAGAAGCATTATTAGCCAGCCATCAATGCTTTCTTCACAGCAGTAGTAATTGAAAAGAAGGCAGATTGGTCAGGAAATTTGCGTTGGCTAGAAGGGGAAGAGCTCCAGCTGCAAGGTCTGTAAGCTTGCGGCACGTAAGTTAGCGAAAACATGTAGCTAGCAGAATCGACACCTTTCCTGGCTGGCATTGACCCAATCCTTGCAGGCAGTGCCCGATCAGCTTGAACGGCAACTCAGTGTCCAGAAGATATCCCGGACTCTGGCTAACTACATCAACATTTTCTGGTTTCGCGGGATATTCGAGTGGTAGTAGTCAGGATAAAAACGAGTTTCAGTCTATTGGTATTCTGTGGGCAAAGTAAAGGATGAAGCCTCCGAGAGGGGTTGTTCTCCCATGTAGAGAAGTCCAGTTATTGGCATGTGATCCCACATGAGTTGCAACTTGACATCTTTGCCCCGCAATTCATCCCCTTGGTCTACCAATGCGTATTTGACAAAGACATTTTCCAGCTCGATCATCATGTCTTCTGGGTGGATTGATTCCACAATCTTGTCCCAGATCACAATCTGATTGTTGCGGTTTTTGGTGCTCTCATAGCTAGCCACGACATAGACAAAGAGTTGCTTGATATTCCAATGGAACGCCGGGGTCATATCGGCCTTCAGATCAAACGACAACAAGGCTCGATCTACTCCTCCATGAGACTTCAGTGAGCGCAAAGACTTCAATTCCAACTTTTCTATCACTGAAATCAATGGCAAAAGCAAAAGCAAAAGAGAGATAACGAGTCAGCAATGCGACAACAGCGTCAAGGCGACCATACCCACAGATGTACTATCTACATCACTAGATCAACGCAAACACACCTGGTGCATGGGAGCTGGTGTGGCCGATCTTAGAAATGGCGGCCAAACAGGAGAGACACAACAGAACAGTCAATCCAAAGAATACCACACCGTTTAATCGAACCCAAACTGTATGCATGGTGATGTATGCTTATAATGTTCCAGAAGAGACTAATAATGGAGGTACTGGTAAGGTAGCAGCTCTCTTGTTTGGCGGCAGCAACGACTGACCACCCGCCATGGTGGCTGCTTCCACCCAGCTCCAGGTGTTGAAAGTTGCCTAAAAAACGGTTGAACATCAGACGCATTACGGATCATTAGGGTTGGAGCTTCGAAAGTTGCCGTCTGTGTTTGGAGAGGTCGGGGGAGCCATTCACGCATGACGCAATGAAGACGTCATGATTCGACGTGACTAAGCTTTACACCGGTTTGAGCCTGGATATCTTGCAGGGATCTCTCTCTCTGCTTTTATGGGCTGAAGGGCTGATCCATTCCTGAAGAGTTGAAATTAACTTTTTAGAAGGTAGATGGCACGGGTATCGGTACCGGTAGGTAGCTAGGTAGCTACCGGTATGATAGCTAGAAGACATGTAAACAATTGCTTCATACACTTGTATCTTTCCAAAGGTAAGATCTGGTGCTGGAAAAGGCTTGATGTGCTTTTGATGGTCTGCTGCTCCTGGCCGTGGATGCGTGTCATCCTCATGCTCGATGCGTGTCTTCCTCGTGCGTCTCTTCCTCGTACACTGTACGTGTCTTCCCCTGGCCCTGTTTCAGGTTGAAATCGGTGATATGACGCCTCGATGGCTTATTTTTACCGGTTCTTTTACACTGACTTGCGTCTACCTTTTTCTGCGAGCGTCCGTGTCAAAACGGGCAGCAGCACAAAGACGCTGAAACTTCCAAGCTTCCTCCCGTGACAATTACGCCCACCCCTCACTTTTCCCCTTGTCCAAAAAGATTGAATTCTGTTTGGTCAAGTTAAAATCTTGCTGATCTTGTTGTTGGTGCTTCCACTTTGCTTTGCCTTTTCCTAATTATCCGTAAGACCATGCAATACTACGAAGAAAACCCGTTTGATACCGATGACGTGAGAGCGCCTACCCAAGTTCAGTGGCAAGAGTTCGACCCTGCAAACGGCAACACTCGAAAGTGTGGTCTCTGTTTTCAGGTCAAGAAAGTCTCTGACTTTCCCATGTCGTTCTCGACTCGAAAGTCACCCAACTGCCGCGTCTGTGTGTTGATCAAGAAGAGAGGTCTGAAGTGTATGCCGACCGACGCGACGACTGAATCGGCCGACACTGTCAGCAATGAAGACGACTACCAGAACGAAGACACGGTCAGCGAGGGCTCTGGCTCTGCTACCTTCGAGGCTGCTTCAGCTCCGTTTTCGATTGGAGATACTACCAGTAACCAATCCACTCCCAGGACAATGGCCAAGAAGTTCCGCAAGCGACTTTCCTGGACTTCTTCTACCGGTACCTCGTCGTCCGATGCCAAAACCGCTCCTTTTGCACCCATGATGTGCTGAGCATGCATGCAATCAAATCAACAGACAAGACGATGATGGAATAGATTTTATGAAAAGGCGAGGAAGGAACGATACACCAAAACAGTTTTGGTGACAGTGACGGATAGGAGGTACAATTTTTTATATGACTTTGGATGCTTGTACCCGAGGCGGCAGATTGTGGATAAGCAAGTTAACTACTACTAGCTAGGATTGACTTGAGAAGGACTTATTTTTAAGCTACTAGAATTGTTCTGTAGGCTTGCTCCAAGCAGCCAACCTGCTATCAACGAGAGACATTGGCTCCTTCGGATGGGCACAGCATGCTACCTGAACCTGGTACCGGCATCGCAGCCAGGAACCAGAACAAACGCAATACATTTTTTTCATAGGCAGGGTGGTATCGTAAAGCCCTAGCAAGCGCTACCTTACGCAGTGGCCCTCAAATGTCACTTGACATTGACAGAAGCCCACCTTTCCGTAGCTAATTACCAAGCGGAATTTGCAAAGAAGAAGACAACTTCGCCCTTTTGTAAGTAAGCCTCGCATCCGTGTAAGTAAATCTGTACTAGTAGCACTGTGATGCTACCCACACCACCATTACCCGTATGTGTCTAACTATGCATAGCTACCGTGAGAGCCACATGTAATCTATCAACAACGGCCTTTTTGGCTAGCTGCTGCCAACTAGTCTTCCAACTGCACACTAACTGCTGGAAGGTGCTTTTGGCGATAGTCTGGTGTCCCGTAACACCGTTGGTTTGGCGTTGGCTCAAGCACATAACTCGGGACACGGCGACAGTTGGATCGGATGCAGTGCCTATCTTGGGCCCGGGAGCTGAGCGTTCCGCTTTATGACGTCGCATCGGATTTCGCATGAATGAATGAATGAATAAGGGAGCTGAGGTCAGTGGCAAGATCTTGTTGTCGACTTATTGACGTTTGTTGTCAAAAGGGACAACATCTCTTGATCTCTTGTGCCATCACAAGCAAGAGGTTATAAACCAAATTGCTAAAAGTGAAGAATGAAGAATCTTTGTCTTGTCACTGTGAATTCGCTTCTTTTGCTGGCCCTGCTACGTGAAGCAGCTGGCCTTCAGGGATTGGGCCCCTCATCCTCGATGACAATCGGCTCGACGACGCCTACAATGGCATCCTCTGGAGGCTCCCTCTTGACATCTTCCTCGTCATCTCGTCGCTCAGTTCTCTTGGGCGCAGGCTTTCTCGGAGGTATATTGGGTGGCGGCGATTCGGTTCGGGCTGCAGGCAGCAAGGCGTACAAAAGCAAGGGCCCCACTGGTGAAGTGATCAAAATCGTCAATGGCATCAAGCACAGACGTCTCGGCGGTTCCGATATAATCGTATCCGAGTTGGGCTTGGGTACGCAACGCTGGGTTTCGGATGACTTTAATGCTCCCGATCAAGACGCATGTTTTGCGTTTATGGATCAGGCCATTCTGAACGGGGGTGTCAATCTCATTGATACTGCCGAGCAATACCCCATTCCATCCGATCCAGTAAGATCGCCTGAAGGGGCTACTGAAGAGGTCATCGGAAAGTGGATGAAAGATAGAAAGATCTCCAGAGACAAGCTTGTCTTGGCAACCAAAATAACAGGCGGGAGAAATGTAACTCCAAAAAACATTAAGAAGGATTGTGAAGGTAGGTGATGCAAGGTGCTTGTGGGTCGAAAGGATTGATATTCAAAAAAGATTGAACCTGACTTGTTTGCCAAATGTGCCAAAACATCAGGAAGCCTGAAACGCCTTGGTACCGATTACATTGATGTCTACCAGCTACATTGGCCAGCCCGCTACTCGCCCCAATCAAACTGGGGACAATCACTTCAATATCGGCAAGAAATCGATGAGTCATCCTACTGGAGAGGATTTGGCGGTCCCACCTCATTTGAAGACTTGTGTCTTGCGATGGAGGGATTGGTCCAGGAAGGAAAGATTCGTGGATGGGGAATGTGCAATGACAATACCTACGGCTTGACTGCCTGCACTCGAACCGCCAAAATGCTGGGGACAACGCCTCCCTGTAATCTACAAGGAGACTTCTCCATTATCGACCGCAAGGTGAGTTGTTGTTGACTTATGTATGTTCTATAATTCATGGTCCTCGTTGGTGGCGCTGACTCGAGTCGACGCCCTCCTATGTGTGACTTTCACAGAGCGAAGAAAATGGTGTAGCCGAAGCGGCGTCACCGTTCAATGAAAACGTGGGGTTCATGGCTTACAATGCATTGGCGGGAGGCGTCTTGACAGGTAAGTACATGGACATCCCGGCTGCTTTGGACGACCGAGATCGAGACCGTGCTCGGAAAACGTTGCAGAATCCCAGAGGCAGAATGGATGAGTTTGGTTGGGGACGTACACTGTACAGATATCGAACGGATGCTGCATTGTCAGCCGTGCAGGAGTACTCTGATATAGCCAAAAAGGCCAAGATGTCATTGACCGAGTTGAGCCTGAGATGGTGCAGGCAACGAAGTCTGATTACAACCACCCTAGTGGGACACACCAATCAAAAACAGCTTCAAGAGAGTTTGAGGATCTTCAAAATCAAAGAACCTCTCGATGACGACATCATGTGGAAAATTGATAGGATTCACATGCGAAATCGACTTCCCCTCTTTTCCTCAAACAAAGTAGGGGTTGATTGGAATGGAGAAGGAGAAATCGGTGAACCCATTCCTTGAAAGGTTTTCTTGGTTAAGATAGACATGCTAGCTACACGGTCTGCTGCCAAAGTTAGCTGTCAAATGTAATGTAGACATTTCAATGGCAGCGAAAGCACCGGGTTCTCAATAGCTGCCGTCTCTTCATTGCTGTAGTCAGCACGGGGATGGTCAGTTCCTTGCAAAACAGTTCAAGGTTGGGAATCTGTGGTTGCAGAACCTGTGTTAGTTGAGATACAGATTGTCCAGTCTACCACACCAGAAATGAGGAGGTGCAAAGACCAGAGTTTGAGCATGGTTTTGGGTTGATCTGCGTCATCCAGCGCGCTATCTAGCTAGACCCCACAAAAAACAAGAAAAAAGGTCTCCCAGTTCCAATCTATTTTAAGACCTATCACCACAACTTCACCCAACAATTGCCATTCTCTTTTTACCAACCTGAGAAGGAACAGGCCTTGCATACAAAGGAGATCATCCAATATGCCACAAGGAGTGACGCAATGAACTAGCAGGCCTAGGTGGCATGATGCGGACGGTGCTTGTATTAGCAAGATGCAGACAGTGTAATGTGCACCCTGGCACTGCCAGTGATTCTGCACCATGGCATCCAGATGTGGTGATGTTTGTGTGCCAGTGCTTGTGGAGCTTATGGCCACGCAGGACGTCATGGGCTTTGCTGCAGAAAAGAGACAACATCTGCGAGTGAAAGTTGGGATGATGTCTTGTTGAAATACAGTAGTGGATGTGTAAACAATTGAAAAGATCATTACAAATGCCAAAATGTGGAAATAGTCCCTGCCTATCGCTGTGGGGTTGTGTATTAGCTATCCGGAGCCAGGACTCTGATTGTTGTTGTTCTTTCATGAATTCCCGTTCAAGAGGCATGGATCTTTCGTTTTGCTTTGATCACTCTTCTTGCTGGCTATCATCTGCTGTTGCCTCCTTTGCTGCCTGTTCAAAGACACCTCGTAGTGGTCCAACCGTGGCCACAACGGAATCAATTTCTGCTTGTTGTACTCCCAATCCTTGCAATGTCCCGACCAAATGTCCTGCTACCAGATCGAAATGCGATTCGTTCAATCCTTCTTTTCGCAAGAGTCTGGCATGAGCATCGCTGATATACGCCACAACGTCAAGATCCTCTGGTATTTTGGTAAAGGCAATTTCCATGAATTGATACTGATGATCCCTCAATGCGTCCACATCGACCCCTTTGAAGAATCGCTCGAGTTCTGGATCGGCCACAACGCGATCGTAGAAAATGGAGACAGCAGCTTCCAAAGCCGGTGGGCCTCCCAGTCGATCTAGCAACAGAGACTCCTTTTCTTCTTCTTGATCTTCTTCTTTGGCTGCAGCAGCAGTCGAGTCGGATTCTCCTTGTTCCGTCGCGGTCATCCAATGAGTGCCACTGATACTTTTTCTGGAGGTAGAAGATGGGAGCAAGAATCCCTGCGCTACCACCAGTAGCCCCACCAGAACTGATACCGAAAAGGGGAGCCGCAACATCTTGATCAACAGAAGTTGTTTTTTGTCTTGATCAGTCTAGCTAGTGGAGGAGATGATTGTGTCCTCTTTACCAGAAAGTGAACGTCTTGAAGGATCTTTAGAAGCTTTGATTTGATGGTTCTATCTATCTTAGTAATACCATCGACCACAGTCACTCTCACTGTAGACTAGTTGTGGGAAGTCAAGGTCACATAATATTCTCGCATCAATCTGGTGGTGGCACCTGGCACAACGAAAGCCTCCAAAAAAGTGCGTCAGTCTGACCTTTCGAAGTGTCACTGTCAGCTCTAATGGCTTAAATAAACTCAAGAAGCTCCAACAACCACCGACGAAGAAGGAAGAAGGCTCCAAATCCCAAACAACAAGCTAGCTATATAGCTCAGAAAGAAATGACAATCCGTTGCAGCTCCCCAAAAGAAAGTGTATAGCATCTACATTGATTGAGATCACAGAAGATGACATCTACATCTACTACTACTAGTGGACAAGGAAGTGACAAAGAAAACGACTCTGCAGTCTTTGATACCCTCAAGGACTGGATTGAGAAAGGTGGGGGGACGGTTCATGCAGGTCTTTTTCTAGGGAGACAAAAACAGGGATCTTTGGCTCATGGGATGCGTGGGATTTTTACCCAGACGGCCATTCCCAAGGGCGAACTGCTGTTGAAGGTTCCTTCCAAGCTGGTGCTGAGTGGAGAAAAGCTTCCCCGCAAGTTCAAGGATCGAATTGCCAGTCCTTGGTTGCGTTGCTTGGCGTGTATCTACAGTGCTCAACAGGGAGACAGGGAACCGTACCTGGCGTCGCTTCCTGCCTCGTACGAAACACTGTGGCAATGGCACGATGACCAAGTTCAATATCTAGAGGGAACCACGTTGGGAGAGACACTCAAAGCGGATCGAACCGACGGATCTCTGGAGCAACGATACGAGGAATATGTCAAACCGTACCTGAGGTTTCTCAAGATTATTGGCAAAAAGAAAGAACAGGACAATCCCATGCAAGCCTTTCGACAAGCATCCATGTGCATCTCCACCAGGGGTTTTCACATGAAACCAGAGGAAGCCGATATTGGAAAGGAAACCTACATGGGACCCTTTCTTCTGCCACTGATTGATTTGCTCAACCACAATCCAGCCAACAAGGCGACAACCTTGCAGAGAGACGCAGGTGGTTTTTACATGGTGGCAGAAAGGGATATTGACAAGGGAGAAGAAATTGTGCATTCCTATGGAGACACACTCACTGCGGCACAAGTGTTGCAAACCTTTGGATTCGTACCAGAGTCCATGATTCGACAAGCCACGGGAGAATTGGCAGTAGCATCAGCATCTGCTAGTACTAGTACGACAATCACTCCCGCCATCTTTTCCAAAGAAGAACTGGTCGCTGCCTGTATGTCCGTCAAGAACTCGTCCTCTCCCAAACAACTCCAGCAGGCCATGAAAGACAATGAAATAGAGGGGGAAGTCTGGGACCTACCCAAGGATGCCGAAAAGAGAGACATGTCCTTGATACCAGATCAGCTTCTTGTGGTGCCATCCGAAAGCAGTAATAATAGCTTTATCAGTGACGAAATGGTCACTCTGTGTGCCATTCAAATGCTACCAAAGGATGTCTACGACGAAATATTCAATGAGGACGAAGATCCCAAACTACTCGGCCAAGAAATTCTGGAAGATTACTTTCTTGGAAAGCTGGCACTCATGGCGATACTCACTGCCACAAAGACAAAACTAGCAACGTACACTCCGCTTTCCAATGTCCCTGGAATTACTGATAAAGCCAAAAAGGAAGAAGACGATGATGACAAGCATATTCTCAAAGAGCTGTTGCAACTGGAAACATACAGTGCGTCTGCGTTGCGAGCCCTATATGGGATCACAATCCGCTTGGAGGAAAAGGCGACACTGCACGAGTTGCAAACGGAAGCGGTTTCGCTCATGGCGGCGTTGGACGACGAAGATGGTGACGATGATGACGACGACGACAGACCCGCAAAGAAAATGAAAAGTGCCAGTGAGTAGATGAAACTGTGTAATAGTAGTCACCTAGCTAGATTGTTTCCCAAAGAAAAAGTCTACTAGTACCGTATGCGCAAATGATGCAGCCTTGAGGGGCACCCCGTAAAGTCTGTCAAAACTCGAAACTCTTAACTACTTGATCTCTAGTAGCGCAAGCTCGTAGCTCCAGGCTTAGAATCGAACCCTAAGTTTAAAAGTGGTTCGATTTTTGCCAGTTTTGTCCAGGTTTGCCGACGGTGGCTTGACTGGGCTCTGTGGCAAACACAGTCTGCATGCGGGCTGTCAACATTTGAGGTCGGCTGCGCTTGAGTCTACATTCTTGACCCGATAGCGCACTCGAGTCGACTCATGGAGCGTGGAGCTGCGGGTACCGATACCAGTACCGGCATGAATGATCAATCGATCCAACACTGATACCGGCATGAATGACGAATCCATCCAACAACAAAAGTTGCAACGAGCACAGTCAGCTGTACCAGTACTCAGGTCTCCAGCAGAGACTTGGGGATTGATCTCGACAGGACACTCGTTCGTTTTCACGTTTGCTCATTGGCGATACAGTTTCCTTTGGTATTCTAAACTGAACGCCTCACTGTCATGGGCATGATCTCTGTAGCTGTCTTGCTCGGCAGCTGCATCGAGGATCATCTGCTGCTCTGGTTGGGTTATATTTTGCAAGTTTTCATTCACAACGTTGTCGTCTTCTTTGTCCGTGTCTGAATAGGAGACACAGATGCAAATGGCGAATGCTGAAAGAACCCAGACCCAGACCGGTACGTTTTGAAACGCGGTTTTGTGCTCTTCCTCGTCATCCGTTTCCGGGGGCAAGGTCATCAATGGTACACTGGCTGGTGCTGCCTGAGGCGCAACAGTGGCCTGAGGTGCAACAGTGACATTCGAAGCAACGGTGGCATTCGAAGCAACCGTGTTTGAAGGGGATGTGGTATTCAACGAAGTGCTGTTTGCAGATTGTGGAGTCGTCGATGGTGCAATTGTAGTGCTTGTCTGATTGAGATTCGCCGCGGACGACGTGTTGGCGTTCGGGTCGATTGACGTACCGGTAGGAACACTGGTTGCTACCGGAAGTGGATCGCCGGTAAAGCCGGCCTCGCCAATCGAAGAAGGCAAAGCTGATGGTTCGTTTGTCATTGCCAATGTGGGCATAGTCGATGCCCGGCTAGGCTGGTCTGTTGTCGGCAATTCGGAAGGCACCGGCGATGGTTCTGCAGCTGTCGGGCTAAGTGTCGGGGTAAGCGTCGGTGTAGTTGTTGTGGGAGTGAGTGTGGGAGTGAGTGTTGGAGTCTCCGTTGTTGGAAGCGGTGTGGGCCGCCTAGTAAGTTGTGGTGAGGCTGTGATTGCTGGCAATGTAGCTAGGTTCAACGATTCACTCAGAAGAGCGACTCCGTTCACTCGGGATATTGTTGCTGCAATGGCTCCACTATTCATAACGTGCCATATCGCCCTTCTCATGATACCCTGAACTACCTCACTGTCCATCCCCTCAGTGTAGGCTGTCATGGTCCCGCTGATTACAAAGCACGGTTCGGTGGTTTTATCCGTACAGTCGACTGAGCGTCCACAAAGATTCGCAATCGGTGAGTAAATGCGTCATGAAAACAAAAGAAACGATGTCAAGTAAGTGTCATTCAAACTTACATCCCCTGAGCACGAAATCGGCTGGTTTGGCGCTGAGCCCCACAAATTCCCCCGCATTGCTCCCCTGCCTGGCTGTTGTCGATGGTGACGTCCTGCAACTAGTAAAACATACTGGAATGAGGAAATCGAGCAATGTGATTTCGAGATCGTCCAGAATAACTCCATTCATTTGCGTTTCTGTGGTTCCCGGCGATGCTTCCACTTGATAAAAGAAGAAAACACCGGTTTGATCCCCACTATTCACGTCGCCAAAATGTCCATCTTCGTCCGACAGACAATCCAAGCTGGACGTCGCTTCGTTGGTTGATTGTGTTGTCGCTGCTGTGGCTGTGATGCTCTCAACCGGCATCGGTGACCCAATCATCACGGGTGTGAAAGTCTTCACGTCCGGCTGTTGAACTGCAGGCGCTGTCCTCCCACTGTTACTGTTGGGTCTAGCAAAAGGGGAAGCAGCCGGTGGTCTGGAAGGCGCTGGTCGCACCATTGGAGTCCACGATGGTCGCGACTGTGGGTTTGCTGTACGATTGATTCAAAGACGAAACAGTCCAGGGGAAAGGATAAGTTCACAGAATCGAAAGCGCATAAACAAATTTTGGTTACAATCCATGCAATAAACATACCTCCTTGATCACCAGGGAGTCTTCGTTGTAGAACTGGATCACTACGTGTCCCTTTGCGAAAGCCTTTCTCGTGTTGAGTTGTAGTATTCTCAGATTGCTTTGCCAAACCTTGCTGATTGTTCGTAATTGTTGTTGCGTTTCTGGTGATGTGATCAGTTGTGTATTGGAATGGAAACTTCTGCTTGGATTCCTCTTGTTTCGCAAATGACGGTGTCCAAGGGAGTTCAGACTGCCAGCTTGCTGAACGAACAAGTGGATAGATGAAACATAATAGATGATCAGACACCTGCACAAACGCGCACAAATTCCACAACAAAGTCAATCAATCAACCCTGTGAACCACCTACCTGCTTCCAAGGTATCCCCACCATCACGTTGTTGCCGTTTCCCTCGACCATTCTCCACGTCCCTAAGAAACTGGTTGTTGCTGATGATTGCCGGAACTTCTTCCCGCGACCCTGCTACCGCCTCATGGTTGTGGGTTCGCAGTCTTGGTCTTATGCCTCTGTTTTTGTCGCTTCCATGGAAACCTGCATCAGTTTCTTCTTTTGATATTCGACTGGAATGAACCTTCCCCTTCCCAGAACTACCACGGTGGTTGTTCTCTGGTAGCTGATCAGCAGGACTCGGTACATCGAGTGATATAAGCAGCGAAGTCGCATGGGTATCCTTCCCATTGGATAATCGGCGGGATAGCGATGGCATTACGTTGCCACGGCACCCTTTTAGTTCGGGGTCTTGGCCCAATCCCATAAGCAGCAGCACCGCTACCAACATCATGGTCCACAACAGCATCCTCAGGACACGACACTCTTCCAGCGCCGTCCTTTGGGAGCGACCTTTGATCCCTGACGAACTCTCCTCCAAGTCGACAACGATTGGCGAGAAGGATGGAGCGTACTCTTGGTCTAATGAACCCAATAAACGAGATTAATCTGGGGCTACCACCATCGTCAACAAGACAAGATCAGGAATTGGTGGATGTATTGTCCCAAATACCAGTGGCTCCAATCAATGGGAAACGAACTTGGCTGCATGCGCTGCTGGGACGGCCTTGCCTCAAGAGGCCACGTTCCCTCCAAAAAGGATTTAAATGACAATGGTCAAGAAATAGAGGCCCTCTCTAAAAGACTCATGATTTATGATTTATCCCAGCAAAATTTACCCAAATTTTAGCCTCTCACTTTTTGCGTCAGTTTTAAAGTTGATAGAGATCGCAACCTGGCCAGACCTATGAGCCATAGCTAGTAGCAGCTAGCTAGAGCTAGACTAGCCAGAGCAATACATGTAGCTGTGGTAGCTTTCACCGCCTTAGCCCTCCGGTAACGATAGCTTCTAAAGACGTAACCCAGTAGCAAAGATCATAGATCTACGCTAGCGTTCCCCAACACCATCTGAAATCCCCGTCCTTCACTTGGCTCAGCGCAACCCTTTCTTTCACGACTTTCTTCCTTTCCGCTCCCTCGCTTTCCTGTCTGGATCATCGTCCATGTGATTCCGGAGTTCTTTCACCAGATTTGCTGGGTCTCTCCTCGATGTACGTCGACGACTGGGATGAAACGTTTGCGGATGATGGGAAGATGACTTGAGAAATTTCAACTCTGAGCTTTTTTTATGAAGAGCAATAGTCCATGGGTGGCTTTTACCAAAGACACGTTCTCGAATCCCACAAGCTTTCTCGATAAGATCTTCGGCATGCTTGAAGTCTCCCATAGCCTGACTTAGGGGCGCTATCAAAACAAACGACTCAGCCAGCAACGGGTGGTCTCGTTCAAAGATAGCTTCCCTGATCGCAAGGGCCCTCTTGTGCATACTCATTGCTTCGTCAAAGCGAGGCGGACCTCGAGCGAAAAGCAGCGAGCCAAGGCTATGCAAAGACAAAGACACAGTTGGATGAATCTTCCCCAGAACAGTCTCCTCCATGTCAAGGCACCGGGTCATGAACCCTTCCGCCGAGTCGAATTTCCCCATAGCACAGAGCACAGAACCCATACTTCCGTAGATTGCAGCTTTTCGGAGGTCTTTTCCCTCGGATGTTGCTTCGTGAGACAGCTTGAGTGCTTCTTCAAACTCAGAGAGGGCTGAGGAGTATACGCCTTTTTCATGTAGCAGAATGCCAATGCATCTCTTTGAGTCTGCAACGTCGGGATGGTGCGAGCCGAACCGAGATACTCGGATTTCTTTACCCTTCAGCAATGCCGTCATTGCGGAATCAAAGTCACCCTTGGCTTGCAGAGCCAATCCCATTTTATGGTAGCCAACTGCAGTATCCGGATGCTCGTCACCAAGAATAGACTCAATAGTATCAAGAGCCTCTTGATACTCACGTATCCCATCCTCAAAGGACCCTTTCTCCAAAAGAACATCGCCTCGAGCCTGAAGAATGGATGCCTTCTCCAGCCCATTCGTACCGGCGACACTTTTGTTCAATGTCGCAGCAGCCAACTGAAGCGTCGAGAGAGCTTCATCGAATTTGCCAGTTGCCTGATGAACCCGTGCAATGTTCTTGAGTGATATAGTGGTTTCAACTGAACTTTGCTGACTGGCATTGCTTTGGCGGATCCGAAGCGAGGAGCGATATTCCTCAAACGCACCCCTGTATTCTGCTTTGTGAAAAAGTGCACTTCCAATGTTGTCATGTTCAGTTGCGACGTCCAAGCTAGGAGACTTCTTGCTTTTTTTGTAAATTGCGAGAGCTTTGCGATGGAACTTCAAAGCCAAATCATAGTTTCCTTGGATACAAAGTAGCACACCAAAGGAAGTGTAGACCGTCGCGGCTTGGAGATGGTCCTTGTCAAGTGAAGAATGAACAATCGAGAGAGACTTCTCGAATTCTGATGCAGCCTCCTTGTACTTGCCCATGGACTTCAAAACACAGCCGAGGTGGCAATGCGATTCTGCTGTGGCGGACGACCTTTTTCCCAAGACTGATTCTCTCACTGTCAAAGATTTTGTTTGCATGTTAAGTGCAGACTCG
The DNA here is from genome assembly GCA_903772945.1 of Seminavis robusta. Classification (NCBI taxonomy): domain Eukaryota; phylum Bacillariophyta; class Bacillariophyceae; order Naviculales; family Naviculaceae; genus Seminavis; species Seminavis robusta. The sequence goes on from CAICTM010000026.1 coordinate 153,389, forward strand.
TGCTCTCCATTGCGTTCGAACAGAAGTCCAATGTCGGTACAAAACGTAGCATAGGCTAGTCGATCGTTGCGCTTCTTGTCTCCCTGACCAAGCATCGAGTAGAGCACGTCGCGATGTCGAACGTGGCCAACCTGTTGCCATGTAGCCACCGTCTCGGCTATGGCACCTCCAAGCCACTGGCGCATGAGTTCGTTGACGAAACGATTGATGACAGCGTAACCCGGGCGCTCTCCAATCATTTCCAGAATTGCCGCGCGATCTTTGTCGACAGAAGCCTGCGCATTTTGTACTCTGGTTTTACTCAGCACGTCATAAAATGCATCAAGGTTTCCCGATTCTTTCTTACCGAACAAGGCGTGCTCAAGAGAGTTCCGCTGCGACGGCGGCATGACCAATGATACGTTGCAGCCAATTCGATGCGCAGTAAAGATCTCGAAAATGCACCAGATGCGTTCGAGATAAGTTGGTCTGTACCAGGGAGTCATCATGGCCAGGATGTGACCAATGGAAGCAACCCGGTCGCCAAAGATTGTGAAGAAGTCAGCAGTGTCCAGCGTCCCTGAGAGCTCGAGCTCCGACTGCTTCACGACGCGCCATTGATTCACGCAGAGGAAGCAGATCCAAACATATGTACGTTTCGGATTCTTCTTGTTTGCTTTGCAAAATGAGTCCAAAGTGTCAATAATATCACCAACCGAGTACCTGTAAAAGCGCGTGACACTTTGAGAACATTGCAGCCGACCAAGCAAACAACAGTATTTTTTCTTACTTCCACGAATATGATAGCATATAGTTGGCAGAGCCTACATTGTCAGCACCCCCTTTACAAGCGTGAACGTAGGATGAACCAAGCTCACCCGAAAGGGGGCAAACTGTGCCCTCTCCTTTCTGACGAATGAATCCGGGAGGACCACGAAGGTCTTCTATTTCGTAAATTGAGTTTGACTTTCCATAGCCAGCTGCGCAAAGGTCTTTAATGAAAGCAGTCTTCAGGTGGTAGACACTCACTGCCATCGTGCTCAGTTTCTTTACACGGGCTTGGGTTTCCTCGACCTTTGATTCAATTTCACTCAACATGACATCATCTTTTCCGTAGATATCTTTTCGTACCTCTTTGCATTGCTGCAGATTGCTTAGAACCATATCGGGTTTCCCCTGTGATTCATGTTTTGCTGCCAAGGCGTATAAGGCACTAGCTTTGAGCAACCTCGCCTCGTCGTGAAGATGCCGTTTCTCTGCAACAATCTCTTGGAATTCAGTGATTCGGCAAGTCGGCAGGTTTTCGCATGTTTGTAGGGCCGACAACGTGCTGCGAATACCCATCAAGGTCTTGTGTGCAGCTTCAAGGCTTGCTTGTGATGTGTGTGGACCTGGTGCCCCATAGTCATGATATCCGAGACATTTCCTGTACTCGTCCAGGAGCCAGAAATGCTTCTTGTCGGCAAGACTAAACCAAGATGGAATGTGATGTGCTTTGTTTTCAAGACAGTTCTCATGCCTGGCACACTTCAATAGTAGTTCCGTGGACTGAACGAAGGGATGACAGCGCCCCAGAAGCTTGGTTTGAACCTCGACAATACTCTGGTGATCCGCCTGAGCATGTGCCTCGGATCCCTTCAACCATTCAAGAATCACTATCTGAGTCCAAACAATTGTCGTGACTAGGTGGTCCAAACCCATCACCTCTTTGAAATGCCTGAGACACCGTCGATGTTCCAACAGCGCACTATCGAAGTCTTGTTCCAAAAAGCGGTTCAATCCGAGTGCATAGACCTTGCCGGCCTTATCAAGTGCCTTGGTCTTTTCTCCTTCATATTCTTGAACCAGTCCATATTTGAAGGGTACGTACATTTGCTCCGCCTCTTCGAATCGTCCTCGGTTAAAGAGGCAGCACGCCGATCGAAATGATGCCAGTTCCTGTTCGTTCTTCCTTGGTTCCACCGAGGCGTTATCAGTACTCACGGCGGTGCTTACATGTGATCCTCGATTGTTGTAATTTTTGACTAGATTGGAAATGTTGCTCTGCAGCGCCTGCAAGTGTCGAGCTTCTCTGAGGCTTGGCGAATGTCTAGCTGTCGTGTGGTGTTTCCTATGGCGACGTGTGTGCATTTGCTGTGCTTTGTCCAAGATCTTCTGACAGAGATCCTGACATACCAAGGAAAGAACGCCCAGGTCTTCCAGATTCAGTTCTTGCTGCTTCCTTTCAAGCAACCGTTTTGTCATGACCACGCAGATCCTTGCACTGGCCACGGCAGCAACATCATGCTGGTGTTCTAGTCCTAGTGCTGCGCAAAAACCCTGCCGCAACCGCAAAAACTCGTTTGAGGAAAGTGCCCCGCTGTGGTGATCGTGGACGATGGAGAACAGGGCACACAATTTGCTGGCGCATGCATTGGCTGTTGCGGCACACTGCTGGCTGCAGAGAAAAAAATTGCAGATCAGGCAGCAAAAGCCTTGGTGTTGCTTTTCTGAATCCTGCCTATGGAGGCCATATTTCCTCTTGACCTTATCTGTTGGCATCATTGTGCGCATGCACATCCAGCAAAAGTGAAACTCGGAATAGAGTCCATCGAGCATTGCTAAGGACTTGATGGTTCGTTTGCTACAAGGAAGAAGCACGTGCGGTCCCAGGGGGCAACATTTGGTTGAATTCGTATCTTCTTCTGTAGTGGGAAGTTGTGTCGATTCGACTGATGCGGAATTGTATTCAGTGTATAGTTCCTCCATTTTCCTGCAAACTCCCGCCAAAAGTTCAGAGTGGCCTGGTCCCAGAAAAGGAAAGATGTGATTCACCCAGATGTCTCGCCTCTGGAAGAGAAGCGGATCAGGTGAGGTAGAGTAGTTTGTTGTGGGTTGTTTGGAATCTTCATCGTCATTATCAATCAAAGCTAGCAGGTCATTTAGAATGCTAACCTGGTTCATCTGACTCTCGACAAGCTTTCGAATGTCAGCTTTCAGGCTATGGACGACGAAGGCCGGATCATCACGATTGGTGACAAAGGAAAATACATTTCCAACATTCGCAGCGATCAGCTCGTTGGCAGCAACAGCCTTTTGCATCGAAGCGACCACATCGTCTGTGCACGTGATTGGATCGACGTCTGCCATAGTAGCGTCTAGCTAGCTCTAGATCATCATCTAACATTAATGGATGGAAGCTGTGAAGTGATGCATGATATATTCAGTTGGTTTTCTGTCGATTGTGCTTTTGTGGGGTTGTGGGAAAAGATTCGAAAGTCGCAAAGAACCAGTGGACGAGTGTGTAACTTTAGATAGTGACGTGACACTCTATGCGGTAATGGTGCGGAAAGTGTGTGAGGCTCCAAGGAGATCTCAGCCAGCTGAGTTATTAATAGTAGTCTAGCTAGCTAGCTGAAGGAAAAGCAAAGCAGTTTGATGCCAATTAGACATTTTTGCTGTACAGTGTACTAGCTAGCTGGCTAGAGACTACTAGCTACTAGCTATCTACTTACATGTACCACACGTAGCTAGTCTACTGGTCGGTACCCTTGCTCCAACTAGTACCTGTATATTATTGGTCCAGCTAGAATGATTACCTCATTGCGCAATGGCATGTGCACAAGGACAAGCCAGAATGTTCAACAACAACATGCAAGAAGATAAACAGAGGAACGCAACTACCACGGCAGCAGAGAGGCAACAAAAATCATGGGGATTTAAGAATGCCGTGGTTGGGGGGGGAATAGTTGGAGGGTATATTCGGGTACTAAAATTCTAACAGACATCACCAAACTCTTCTCACTCTTCAATAAAAGCTGGTGCACGAGCAAACTGCACAATGAAGATTAACAGCTTCGATCGGTGGATCCAGCAATCGTTGACTATTACAAGGTAAGCGGCCTATTATCAAAACAAAGATTGGCGGAAATGGCCCGTATCCTACATTCACGAGTATCCAACCAACCTTGCATATATCTGAGGTATGTTTATCAAACCTAGAGCGATGGCTCCTATTGATCGATCAATATGGTCTCTTCTAATGAATGCATCTGAGACCTGAATGTAAGATACGAATCTATAAGGTACCTTATCAAACCTGAGGGTAAGGTTAACCCTACAATACAGATCCGTAACCACCCTTCACTCTCTGCAAGGTAACCTTGTGGATTGACATCAAAGAGTGAAACAAACCTGGACCTAGCTCTGCTATTGATTCATAAGTTGTCTATCTAATGGAAGGAATGATCTATTGGTTGGTATCGGCTTTCTATTATCTTACTAGTTTAGTTACATCTATCTTTCGAAAGAGGTCGGTCGTCGACTTGTCAACTTAGCCAATCCACCAAGTCCTTGACGACCGACTTGTGCATGCAGGAAAATTGATACCGACAGAGGAATCACCACCAAAACACTAGGAAATAACACTGGAGGGATGAATCCAGTAGTAGGATCCACTCTCTTGTGTGTTGTTGGCTCGCTCATGTTCCCTTTTCAATGACTTGACGACAATCTACTCCGTTCAGACTGTTGCTAGGGCTGGAGTTAACAGTCTCCTCTGTATCGGTAGCCTCTCTTCTCGTTGTTATCCGGAGCGATCGTTCATTCGAAAATGACTCGACAATGGATTTCCTTGGCCGTCAGCAGTGATAGAATAGAAAATAAGGAATAGATATAGTTTTCTCTTCTATTCTGATACTACAGACGACCGGAGACTTACCCTTGTTTTTCAAATTGCATCAACTTGGCCGCCATGAGCTGAGAACTGACTGTCATCCCATGGTCCATAGGATTCAATGAGAGATGGCTTTTGAATCTGCACCGGAGAAGGACGGCTTGAGTGATGCTTGATAGAAAAGGTGCAGCGATTCGACTCGAATAATTAAAACAACTCACCTGTTGACGGCCGAGAACTGAATGCCTGCCCATGGCTGGTCCATAGAATGAATGAGGGATGGCTTTCGAATCTACACCTTCAACAAACACTCTTGATACTAGGCTTACCTCGATTCAATAGATCGATTTAACTAAGGCCGATTGGAGTGCATGAGGATAAAGCACTCACCATTGTTGTCAGTCAAGCTGATATTTCTCTCCTGTTTACCATAGGAATTCAATGAGGGAGAGAATTCAGTGCTGCGCCTTCAATAATAACACACTTGATAATAGACTTACCCGTAATAGTAGTAATAGTAGTAGTACTAGTAGCGATCAGCCGCTCCTCCACTCCACCATTGTGTTGCTATTGTTGTGGTGGATGAGTGAGGGGGCGGGCTGCTTTGGAGTGTGCGTCTTGTCAACTGTCCTGATAGGGATGACATCACATTCAACCAACTTTCTTTGTCCTATTTTCTGTCTTGTGGTTGCTTCAATTAGGAAAGCATCTATCCCTTCAGCTGTCTCTTCAGTGGTGCTTTTTTTCCGTGGGGAATATGGTTGGTCCCTAAAATGGTACTATTAATAGTACGTCTGCAGCACTGTAAAGTTTTCAATGGAACCTCCAATTCCGTTACCAGATGTAGATCACCCCATAGCTTTTTCTTCCCATAGCTTTTTCACATCGGATCCCATGCTATTTGTCATGTCTACTTGAATCTGTGTAAGCAGCAATAGGCGTGGGCTTTACCATGGCTGTGCCAACCAGTTCAAAAGCCTCCGTATACCTGATTGAAAAATTGGTCCTGCCACTGATGTTTTGATAGTGGAGCTCTGCCAAAAAATGTTTTAACTAGCCCCCTTTGAAACCCCCATCATTAAGTCGCGAGGAAACCTCACGGATTACCAGAGAGGTCCGGTACGGTAAAGGTACCACTACCTGGTACCGTACAGTACTGTACGGTTTCCTCACCAAAATGATCGAGACCATGCAAAATCCACACTGGGCATGAACGGTGCCATTCCGTCCGCCTCTGCTACAAGCTCAATGACTGCAAAAACTGGACCGCCTCCGACGGACAACTATGCATACAATCGAATCAATCTAACCCACTTGGAGCGCGTTCAGAGTAGAAGCTGCCCAAGTCACCCGCAAGGATTCGATTCGCCAACCGCCAGCAAGTTCTTCAAGAATTCCTGACCTTTCAGGCAACAGTGAAGCCCTAACCAAACTAACTACCCACGGGAGCCATTGAGGAAACTTTAAATTCAAGGCCTAAAGATGACATTTCGTTTTCGCCCAGCTTTCACCTATTGACCAATGGGCAATCTCCATAGTACTGATTTCTATCCCCTTTCTGCAAAGTTCTGGCTGCTCTCGTATGTCCACTCTTCTAGGTATCAATCCAGGTTTTGAAATTCTCCTTCCCTCTCTTTGAAACTTCCCTGAAATTGTAACTGATGAGCATTTCCATATAGCATATCGGAAGCACCCAACCTCAAGTGCATCCATCAGTGTTGCCCCAAACTTCTTGTTGGGAGCTTTCACAGGGCTGATGGTGCAGTGTGGTGATGGATCTCCTTCTGATAAAGAACCGGATATCGATACCTAGACTACCGTACCGGTGCAGTGTACGATGTATGCATATTAATTTTTTAAAAATACAGTACTAGTACTGGTACACACGTCAGCAGCGGCCCATGCCCAACACCAGATAATAAATAGTGCAAGCATGGCAAGCTAAGACGGTCCCCCGGTGTCTTAGTAATTAGGACCGTCGCAAAGTGGCTCATTTTTTCCAATCCACCCAACTAACTTTGTTCTTCCAAAAAATGGAATTTTGTGGACCAGGGCAGCATTTTCAATGCGAGCATGTCCATTCCACATGGCTTTCATGGTGGATAGCTTTGTCAGAACAAAAGGCGGCATGGCATGAATCCATTGCATCGGTCGTTTCACATCAAACTCTTGCTATAGAGCGTCATCTGTTCATCACCATGAGACCGCTCGAAGCAGTGCTGTTATTGCTATGCGCATCTCATTCCATGCTAGGCATAGATGCAAGAGGCCACAGAATCAGATTGAATACCTATGATACCAACAGAGGGAATGAGATCCAAAACAACGGTGGTGATTCCAGGGCATCCAGCAAAAAACCGATTCGGGGTGTTCCTATCAGGGGCAGGAACAATGTCTTTGGAGATGTGGACGAAGGAGAGGGCAGCTATGAACCAGATGCTCTCAATGGGTATTATTCATGGGATGAGACATCTACAAGGAACATCGATGCAACAAGGGGGAAACAGAAGAACCGAAAGCCAAAAAGGGGTAGAATGGAAAAAGACCGATCAAGACAAGACTATGATAACGTTGTTCTCGTAGAAGAATCTTCAGAGGATCCGGGATTTGTTGGGGAACAAGGCACGGGATTTTCAACAAAGACACCATCGGCACCAGCTCAGAGACCTACAGACAAACCGACGCCGCGTCCCTCACGAGAGCCTACGCCTGAGCCTACTAATGTTGCAACTCCGAGACCGACAAATAGACCGACTCCGAATCCAACCCCAGAAATCACTGAAGCTCCAACCTTCTACCCCAGTCAGAAGCCCGTTGAGACCCCAAGACCAACCATAATAACGAGGCCCCCAACAGAGCGACCAACACCGAATCCAACACAACCTCCAGAACCAGAGCCACAGCCCACCGGGACGGATGTTCCGATACCCCCAGCACCTTCTACAGCGTTTTGTCGAAGTGACGCCGACGGTGCTTTTGGATCTATGAACGGAAAGAGCACAGAAGTCGATTATCTTTATCAAATCGAACTATTCTTAGGGCTCTCCATCCAGGATGCAACAGCACAAGTGGAACAAGAACTAGTTGACTTGCTGCTTCCTAAAATGTTCCCACAGCAATGCAGGTTAAGGCGAAAACTTCAGGCTGCCAAGGCTGCCTATGTCGGAATAAGCACAATGCCATCGGATTCCCATATTCCAGGATGTAAGTGACCAAAGAAAAAGTTTGGTTGTTATTTGAATTGGTCCGCTCACACTTGATGTATTTCAAACCATAGTTGCTTGTGTTGGCAACTTTGTCGAGCCATGTTTTGTGGTGAGGGGCTGGGTTACAGTGTATTCGGTCAACATACCTCCTGACACCGTCGCAACTGAAGTATCGGGTTACATTTATGATATCTTGGAAAGTGGACAGATAGAGGAGGAAATAATGGATGTTCACAGAATTAGATCTCTTCGGGCGCCCAGCATGATGGAATCACCCAACAACCCTGAGAAAGTACCAGTCGCAAGTGCGGCGGTGTCAAACTCGGCGGGGACTCAGTCGTCTCCATCATCAAACCGCCTACCTCCTGCCAGCAACAACCCTCTGCAAGCGGGTATAGTTGATTCCCCTCTTTCCTCAATGACGTCGACAAACCCCCCATTACAAACAAATGAACCCTCTGAGAACACATCGTTCCTTCTAAGAATACCATGGTGGTTATGGCTTCTCATGCTTCTGTTCATATTGGTGCTCTGGGCTTTGATGGCTGCCGTCGAGAAGAAACTAGAGTTACGAAAAGAATCAGAATCAGAGGAGAAAGCACTTGCCCTTGAGAAGAAAGCCCTCGCACTTGCGAATCCAGCCGAATGAACGAGAGCTGCGAATAGAAAAGGCTAATTTCCCCCCCAAAATGAGTTTGTCTACCAGCTAGCCACTAGCGACCTTAGTAGGATTCAATCGATACAAAAGCATGGGTTTTGCTTTGCAACTCTGTAGACAAGTACCCAACTTTTCGTAGCAGGGGATTCTTCTAGCTAGCTGGTGCGTACAACCAGATAGCTATACGGGAAGTAGTGCATCAGCATTGGTGCCGTTTTCTGTAAAGCTTGGTGGAGTAAGGCTGTGGACTCAAAAACCAGCTGATAGAAAAAGATGTGCCTACTGTTCTTATGCTGTTACAATGTACACTGTGCGCATCTTCACAGATGCTATTGTGTGATCAACGTGTCCCAAAAGCTTTGCCGTTCGTCCAGGAAAGCCTTTGTTGGATCATGGTGCAGGTACGGTAGCTGGAAACCTGGTGGCTTCCCAATCCGAGAGCACGTCAAGTGCTCGGCTGCTCAAAGCCCCGTTCCAAGTTTCCTTGTGAACGTTTGTTGCTTTCGAAGCCTCCGTTTCAGCACTATGGTATATCCTATCCCAAGAATTACCCCCACCAAAAACGAATCAGTGAATTGTTCTGCAAGCCGCATCACTCGACACACTGTTCGACAAATTCGCTCGGAACTTGGATTTCGTTTAGTGCATTGTCTAGTTCGCTTTGGAGGTCGCTGCCATCTCCTGAGGGCTGCCCGAAGAAACCACTGACATCTGGTGGGAAGAATCCGTTTGTGGGTGCGCAGGTTGGCTTGTCTGTAATGACTGGGGTAACCGTGGGTGCATCTGTCTCTGGAATAGTGACTTGGGGTGTTGGTACATACGTTGGAGATGGGGTGTAAACAATGACGGACATGGCCATCATTCCCTTGGATCTACTAGTACTTGCTACCGGTGACCGTCCTTTGCCCTTGCCTTTGGATTTGCGCGATTTGGAAGCACTCTTGCTCTTTCCCTTTCCTCCTTTGCCCTTTCGGCTCTTGCTCCTTGAAGATGCGTAATAGACGTGCTCTTCCATCATGATTTCTTCCATGGCAACTTCTGTGGGAGCTTCGTGTCCATCTCGGCCCTGTCGGTTGGTTTTGCGGAAATCCCTGTCAAGTTGTATGGTGGAATGGGTGGCTCTAGAAGGTATGCTAATGACACGGGGTTCATCTCGAAAAGGGTCCTCGTATGCCTTTCGCTTCCTTGCTAGCTCTTTCCTCAATTCTGCGGCCTCGAATATATTGATGAGCGAGCGACGCTTAAAGGCTCCTCCTTCTTCTAGTTCACCCCTCATCTTGGCTTCGACGGAGAGCAACAACAGAAAAAGCCACAACACTCTCCGTGGTCCGTTCATGGTTTGATCTGATCTCTTCTTTACTTTGAGCGAGGTATCTTCTTTCTCTTCTCTGTAAGCTTCTTCTTTGACACAGCTGCAGCTAATACGACGACAAGTATAATATCCTCAAGGCGACTGAATATTCCGCGTACCAAACCGAATTTGGGTATCTGCTGGGTTCAATTGAGTCAGTCCAATTGATGACTTGCTCTAAAAATGTGACTGGACGAACCAGAAATTTGAGACTCTGTAATTAGTCCAGGATACTTAGGGAAGTACGAAACTCTTTTGGCTAAATACATAACAAAAAGTCTGGAGAAGCTGTCACGGTCCAGCTTCCTCACAATTTGGTTTCAATGGTCCCATCATTGCCCAATGCCATCGAGGACGTAAGGGAGTTCACAAAGCTGAGCCACTGTTGGACGAAGGATTTGATCGTACTGAAGACAGCTTCGGATGAACTCTTTGGCCATATCCGAGATACTTCGCTCTTGGGGGAAATTCACTTCTTTAGCGTTCAACATGGTATGATCTGACAACAGTCGATCTTGAGTCATCCCGTGGCCAAAGGGTCGCTTCCCATAGAGCATTTGGTAGAAAATCACTCCAATCGACCAGGTGTCCACTTTGTTGCTAATGCGGACTGTCACATCCTCTTCCATGATGAAACATTCTGGAGGAAGATACCAGTAAGTTCCTGCGCCTTGACTCGTCAGCTCCATGCTTTGGCCTACAAGATGAATGAGAAAATGGAAAGGTGAGCGTACTAGTATGCTGCCATCATGGCGGGGTAGTCATGGGCGTGTCACTTGCCTGGGTCATGGTGTTCCACAATCTTGCTCAACCCAAAGTCAGTAATCTTGGCGTCTCCTTGGGCATCAAACAGAATATTGCCTAAAAGATGAAGGAGAAAAGGGATGTGTTAGCCATGGCAATTGCGCAAGATTTGTTTCCGTCTCATTCGTTCATTCACGCGCACCTGGCTTGAGATCGTAATGTATAATGCCTTGTCGCCTTCCATCTGCAGAAGGGTGAGCGAGGTAGTTCATTCCGGAAAGAATCTGCAATAGAATCGCTCTAGCAGCTTTCTCTGGCAGTTTCCCTTGTTGCTTCAGTATCGTTTCCAGGTCAGTCCCGCCACAGAGCTCCAGAACAGTGCAGAACGAATTGGCGTCGACTTCAAAGACGTCTAGCAATGACACAACTCGAGGGTGGCGCACACTGCGGTGGATATCGTACTCTCGAGACACGTGCTTAGTATAGTTTTCCTTCTTCTCGTCCGACCAGCGAGGATCCAGTTCATGGATCTTGACAGCCACTTCTTGCAATGCTTCCACATCGAAGGCACGCCAAACTTCACTGAAGCCGCCTTTTCCCAACAGTGACATCAAGACGTAGCGATCGTTGAGCTGATTAAATATCAGTTGGAATAGACGAATAGACCGAATAGAGTGTCAGCAACACATCTTTCAGGCAAGCTTATGGGCGTGAACAATCAAGATAAGGGAAGTACCCATTCCGTACCTTGCGACGATCCCGAAATCTCGAGGCATCTTCGCTGTTAAGCCGCTTCCATGCTCGTACATGTTCGACCTTTTCTTCCTTGAGCTGCTGTTCTTCGGCTTGCAGATCTTGTAGCTTTTTCGTAACCGTGTCAAGATGAAACCGTGCCGATTCTGGGAGGAACGCGATATGTGAGTGGCATGCTGCCATGGCCTCGTCTCGTCTCGTGACAGTGCGACACCCAATAGCCGTCTTACCTAAAGCCTCTATGGCATCTAACTTGGACTGGATCCTCCTTCCTTCCCCCGCCAATGTGCCTTTGTCCTTCTTGGCTGCTTCCTTGTTTTCCTTGTCCGCATCCTGATGATTGGACGCATTCTTCTGTGCATTGGCATGTCGTTCTTCTAGCTGCTGCTTTTGCTCCAAGAGATCGTTTCGCCGTTCCTTCAATCTTCGCGTTGCAATACCATCCTCCCAATTCTCGACAATCCTCATCCCAACACGGGCATAGATTATTCGTCCGAGCCGGGTCGCATCGGCAGCCAACCGTTCTCGAGTGGCCTGGGCTTGGTCGAATGCCTGTTGTCGCATCAAGTCTTCAATCACCGATCCCACTTGGCCGCGATAGGAAGCAGTCTTTTGCTTTTCCAAGACCAACTCTTGCTTGGCCTGTTGGAGTGCTGATTGCGTGGCTGTTTGGAGGATGGTCCGATTGTTAGAGACGGCCTTCAACTGGGCCTCCTTTTCTTGACACAATTGTTCCATTTGACGGCATTTTTGTTGGAGCTGCGCTACTTGTTGATTGGGACTGGGAGTTGCAGCTAGATTGCTAAACTTTCCAGTGGCGCCTAGAGAGGGCCGACGAGGCGTAGTAGGTTGTTGTTCGGTGACTCCCTGAGAAGATGCCTTGTTCTTGGCCGTGGTTCCCTTGGTATTGTCCGATGCGCTCACTGCCGAGAAGAAATCGCGAATGAGGCGGTTGTTTTTGGGTGGCTTGTGTTTGGTACTACCACTGGTGCTGGTCCTGACAGGCGTCTGGTTGGAACGTGAGTTTGTATTGGCACTTGCCAAGGTCCCAGCAGCCTGAGCGGTAGAAGAGGATTCTTTTGCACTGGCGTGATTCTGAATATTTCCTTCGGATGATGAATGATTGCTCTTGGTATGAGTATCGGTGCCTGAGAATTGCAATTTTGTGCGCTTGCTTTCACCGTCATTGTTGTCTTTGTTGTTTGTGGTGGAGGAAGACTGTCGACGGGTTTGTTTCTTGCTCTTGGAGGGTTCCAGCTTGACCGGGGTGGACTTGCGCTTGGAAGAAGTCCTTTGATGGTTGTTGTTACTGGCAGTGGTCCTGTCCATGTTCAAAGCACGGGGGCTGCCTTTGGATTTTTTGGCGCCAGGTTGCTCCAGCAGTTCGGGAGGAGACTCTTTGACAATCTTCGCTGTTTGCTGACTTTGATGCGATCTCTTGACGGTCTGATAAGACGAGTTGGAAAAGGCTGGTTGGCTGTTGCTGTCGGTAGTGGCCAAGTCTTGCTGTGCAATTTTCCGCATGTGTTCCTCCGCAGCTCGACTGACTGCTTCCAATGTGGCAGATGGAAATCCTTTTTGCGTGGACTGATTCTCTCTTCTGAGAGCATTAGCAAAATCAGGGGACGATGCCGAAAGCGTGGGTGCATCAAATTGAAACGATTGCTGTGAAACTGCGGGAGACGAGAGTGGGTCCAACAGAGATGCGTCCAATGATAAGGGCGGTATACCCTTCAATTCAGGTTGCGGCGGATTGGGATGAGTTGGCATTCGAAGCCGTGCTTCCAACAGATCCAGACGATCAGCCAGGTTGGCATGGGCTCCTGGTGTACCGGTAGACGCTGTGCGCCTCTCCTCCTTATTAGACATGGCTCTCTTGTTTGTTATCTATCTTTGGGTATATTGGTATCTGGAAGCTAATGATGATGGATGAATGATAATCTGGATGATGGGCAGCCACAGCATTGCATGGCGCCTTTTTTCGCCGGCCCTGACCTCTTCGCGCCATCAGCAGACCATTTTAATAAGCCAGTCAGGTCACTAAATGATTCCTGTCCCGAAACCTTCTTGAAAACTGTGGGAAGACAGAAGGTGCATTGAATGAAACCTAGCTTGGCTCGTACATTTACTCGTACATGTACCGGTACATGTACTGGGCTTGATGCCAATGCTAGCTAGCTAGCTAGCTGGTAGGTAATAGTATGGTCTAGCTAGAAGGAGGCTTTTAGCTTGGGGTAATTGAAGATCGACTATTCTGTCTGCTGGGTAGAGTGAGGGGCTACTTGGAACGATTGAAGGGAGACTAAACTAGAAGGTCAATTGGTCGGAACGGATCATGCTTGGCAGAGATCCATCCAGGATCCAAACCAAAGAGACACTATAGGTTTCCTGGGCAGCTGAAAGCTTGTGGAAGGTTTGGTTGTTTTAGGTAAAGAACAGACAGCCGTAGGCTAGTGCCCTCAACTAGCATTTATCTAAAGGCAAAGGTTTCATTTTTTGTCTGTTTCTTAAAGGCAAGGCTAATCAGTCGCTTTGATAGCTTTAATCTTACTAGGGGAAACCGCACCATATGTACGTGTTCGCTTTGATAGCCTTAATCTTACTAGGGAAACCGCACCCTATGTACGTGTTCGCTTTGATAGCCTTAATCTTACTAGGGAAACCGCACCATATGTACGCGACACACACACACACACACACACCACAACACACACACACAACACACACACAAGATAAAGTTCAAAAGGCCCTCAGCTTGCTAGCTGGTAGTTGAGGGCAAAAGGCCCGCTTTTGGTTATTGTTGCCTCCCATGCCAGGAACATGAAGGCATCGGTATACGCGGTACCGGTGGCCATGGTTTTCCGAAGTGATCCAGAGCGTCGATAGTCGCCGTTTTTAACTAAGAAAAATGAGACAGCCGGGTCGTTTCTGGCCAAAAAATGGAGTGCTCTATCCAAACTCCTTGCTTCCTTTTGTTGTGGAACTTTGCATGGCCGTGCTGCATGCATCAGAAAGAGCAATCAGACGAAGTTTTCATCCAAGCGATCCAGCTTCTACAGAACTGTCATCCCTCCAGTGTTTTCACATGGTGATGTGACAATGCGGATACCAAGGGTTGTGCTGTTCCTGCTAATCTTTGTTCTTGGGGCGTGCAGTGGATTGGGTGCGACGCGGCGGCGTGGCAGCAACATTTTCAATGGACGGACGCATCATCGATCAGGAGGCAAGGGGAATGGGGGCAAGGGGCACTATACCGACACGGCTGCCGAAGGTGACGAAGAGCTTCCAATGCTGATTCTGGCATCCAGTACTAGTAGTAGGCGAAGTAAGGGAAAGGGGTACACCAGTGCGAACGTGGCTCTAGTTGAGGAAGAAGACGAAGACCTACCAATGTTGTATCTGGCAGGTAGCAGCAGCCGAAGCAAGGGAAAGGGTGGCAAAGGCAAGGGGAGTTACTATTCCATGTACTCCTACCGGCATTCCAAGAGCCGCAAAAGTAGCAGGAGTTACGTCGTGGAGGAGGAGGAAGTACCACCGGACGAAGTACCGATAGTAGTAGCCACCGACGAACCAACCATCATACCCGCCAATACCATCCTTCCAACCCTTGCCCCTACAGTTTTGGTCGACCTGGACGCTGATATTCCTGCCAGAAACGGCAAGCGATGCACAGTTGATACAACCCAAGGAACGTTTGGGTCCTTGCGAGGAGATCCAACTGTGGCAACTTATATCTACCAAGTTGAGACACAACCAGAAATAACACGACAACAATTTCAAACTGAAATCATCCCTCAAATCGAGCTAGCCACGGCCGATGGAATGGTTCCGTACATCTTTGGGCAACTTTGCAACTTGTTTCGGCGGGAGCTCCAACAAGCCAATTCCATGTACCTGGGAATCAATATCAGGCCCTCGGATGAGGTTCTTGACGACAGTAAGTTCACACTCATTCAATAGATCTGGACGAAAAACCAATGTTCTGCCAACTCAGACTGTCTACACTTTCTCTTTCATTCAGCTGACTGCAGCGGTGCGTTCTTTCAGCGTCCATGTTATGTCGTCAATGGACTCATGACACTCTACACTGTGGGTAAAACGTCAGAGAAAGTCCAGGCAGAAACAATCTGGATAATCAAGAATCTAGACGAGAAATCTATTGCCAGCACAGTTCCAGGAGTCAACAAGATTGTAATACGGGGATCGCCAGCTGTCATTGCACCCGAAACTGCAAGCCCAACAATGCCCATGGTAGCCCCTGATTTGACACCCATGCCACCACCCAGCCCAGCAACGCCCATGGTAGTCCCCGATTTGACACCCATACCAACCGTTACCGTGACAGCACCTCCCACGCCAGCAATGACAACCACGATGGAACCAACAGTTGCATCCACGACAATTGCTCCCAGTCAAAATGCTCAACCACTGGTCCAAGAACCCAAATCACCCGAAGAAGGAGAAGACGAAAGTGGTTTGGCATGGTGGAGATGGTTTTTGTTTGCAATCATTCTTGTCCTTACAATCGTGGCAATTGTCGTTGTTTACAAGAAATGCGACAACAAAGAAGTGCAGAATGGGCATTCGACATTTGATCATGAAGAGGAAGAAATAATGTAGTCTCGATTCTGAACCGATTGAGTCATTCCAATAGTCAGAGTCCGTCCTTGCTTTTGAAGCAGTCTGCATTTGAGGGTACCAGTATCTTGCATCATCAACAAGTGAAACAACGCTCAACTACACGAGATTGCTGGAAGAATCGAATCGTCTTTTTTGCGACGATGCAAGAATAACTGTACATGTATAACTATTGTAACAACACAGAAAGAAAACTCGTTTAAGCTGGGCTACAGTGCTAGCTAGTACTAGTAGTTGATTCGAAACCAGTACTTCTTTCCATCAATACCTAGACTACCGTATCATCGTGTTACATAGTCTACATGGTGCGGTTCGGAAGCAACGAGCCGTGGGCCACGATCAAGCCGCGCTACTGAAAATGTGAGGAGCTCAATGGGTGGCCAGTTCGGAACGCGACTTAGACATCTTGCGCACTTAAAATTCATATTGTCTAACTATTGGAAGTCACCGTGGACATTAATGGCATCCGAATGCCCTATGTAACCAAATCTCAGTAAGAACCTTGTGCTTCATCTTTTCGACAGAGTGTTGGCATCAACACGGAATGAAATGCAATGAAACGATGAAGGGACTGACCTCGCAATGGTGCTAAGCATTACGACCACGAAGCCAAAGCTCATCAAGCCGTTACTATAACTCAACCATGAGGTATATCTTTTTCCTATTACTGCTGCTGTACATACCAGCGAGTGATTCCAAAGGCACCCAAACACGCTACAAACGGCGGAAACTGCAAAGTCATGGAGGTGTCCGAGGGCAGAACAATGATGTGAGGATACTCAACTCGGGTAACAACATCTTCAATATGAGAAGAGAACCATACAAAGATCCATTTGCTGGTGAACCAAGGTACTCTGGGGTCATGGAGATCACCTTTTATCAAGCCCGCATGATGGCGAAACCAAAAGTTGCTGGGACAATGGGGGATACTACGAGCAGCACGACTGCTGCAGCAGGCCAAGACGACCTACCGATACTTGACATTACGCTGCCAACCAAGGCGTTGATGATCAGGAAAATGGGAATGAGACCAAACAAGGGGTATGCATCGCCCACCAGGGCACCTTCCGTGTCTCAAGAAGATTCGGAAGAGGAACTACTACCGCCATTTGAGATTGTAGAAGAATCATTGGATGAACTGATACTGGTGCTGGAAGAATCGACGACAAGCTCGTCAAGAAAATCATACTCTTACAAAAAGGGAACCATGGGAAAAGGTGGCATGATGCAGAGGCCGCCATCATATAGCGTGGATGTGGAACCAACAATGATGCCAGTCCAGGCCAAGCATAGCAGCACCTCAAAATCAATAAGCACAGAAACAATCTCCCAAAAGTCCAAGAGATCCAAGTCAAGAAAGAAAGGCATGGGGATGATGGACATGTTCACTGAGCAACCAACAATAGCACCCACTCCCATGCCGGTGCCACCGCATCCCATGACGGTTCCACCCCAAACTCCAAAACCAACCACGCCGCCGTTTTCTTGCATGGTCGATGCGTCCGGCAATGCTGGAGCAACTCTCGGGGATACCACGCTTTATGATTTCTTTTATCAGCTGGAAGTGTCGCCTGGAATGACTGCTGAGCAAGTCGACGACAACCTGCTGGGTGATGTGGAAGTAGCCATGGCAAATGCTCTCATCCCGGATCTCTTTCCCAAAGAATGCGGTGACACTAGCCGACGGTTGCAATTGCAACTGAATGCAGTGTTTGCCACCACTGGACGTTATGCTGGCATAAGTACAACGCCCCCCGACTTTGTTCTCGATGGATGTACGTAGTCAGATCTTGGCGAAACGTATACTGCCAGTTTCAACCTCTGTTCACCTAACACTCTTGCGTGCTTGCTTTGTCGCGACAGTTTCGTGCAGTGGTAGTTACATTGAGCCATGCTATGTGGTCGCGGGCGCATTGACAATCTACTCGTTGGGGCTATCAGAAGAGCAAATAACAGTGGATGTAGGCTTGGGCATTCAACAGCTTTTCTTCAGCAATCGACTGGCAGACATTTCCGAAGACATTGTCGGCAGCACCTTACTGGACAATGATCTCAATCCCGTCACTCCTCCTCCCATGCCAACCACGCCACAACCTACAATGATTGCAACACAGGAACCCACAGCGGAACCAACTCAAGTCCCCACGGCACAACCCACACCTGAGCCTGTTCCACCAACAATTACACCAACTGTGGCCACTAGTCCTCCAACAATATCACCCACACAAGGGACAAACCCTCCTACCTTATTTCCAACTTCAGTCCCAGACACACAGGAGCCAACACCGGTAATAGACCCACAAGCGCCGACTCTACAACCTACTTTGTCCAACTTCCCAACCATGGGCACACCGGCGCCATCTGTCATCGGAACTCCACAACCAAGTATTACGAGCACACAACTTCCAACGTCTGGTGGAACATCAGTTCCAACGTCTGGTGGAACATCAGTTCCAACGACGCTTCCGACACCTCCAGTGCCAACAACACCTGTTCCGACTTTGACACCGACAACCTCCTTTTCACCCACGATGTCGCCGGCACCGACGACAAACAGCACTGAGGTTCCAACCGCAGTCCCAACGATCGCGACAATGGTACCCAGTGCAGGGGAATCTGAAGAAGATGGGGGCACTCCAGTCTTCCCCTTGTGGGCTTGGATTGTGCTCGGCGTTGGTCTTGCAGTGCTTTGTATGATTTGCCTCTTCCTTAATCGTGCGCAGGGCCATGTCGTTCTGGATGAAGGCGGCGGTAAGGATGACAAACTCGGCGGATATCAACAAACACAGTCTCAATTCTCCAACGATGATTTAGAACCCGCCTATGAACCGCCATCGTACCCCGTTACGCAACCCATGCAACCGACACCACCTGCCGAGCAGCCGAACCCGTATCTTCAGGGAACGTACAATACAATCCCACCTACTACGACAATTCAACCGGTCCAAACCGAAACGTACAGCGACTCTGAGGCTGACAACGACGAAGGCAAGGACGGCGATATTCCACCAGACATTGCACTCGACCCCGAACAAGGGAGCCTTGTTGACAATGAAGAATACGAAAACGAGGAGTACGAAGAGGAAGACGACGAAGAAGAAGGTACGTAGGTTTTGCGAGAATTCGACAATTGGAGAGCGCATTCGAGTTTCTAAGCTATGCTCACTCGGTTGACCCGATCTTGAACCCAACAGAAGAAGAAGAAGAAGAGGATGACGAGGAGGAGGAGGAGGAGGAGGAGGAGGACGAGGAGGAGGAGGAAGATGACGAGGAAGAAGAGGAGGGGGGGGAGGAAGAAGAAGAAAGCGAGGATGAAGGCGGAACGTACGTATTGCATGTGTCGTGAAGTTGTTTTGCATCGCACGGCGCCCTCACTCAATCTCAAACGTCTCCTTGTGAAACTGTAGAATCCTCGGTGAATTCCAGGTCGTTGAGGTTGCTGGATTTCAAACTGAAGACGACGACGACGACGACGAAGAAGAAGAAGAAGAAGAAGAGAGTGAAGAAGCAAGTGGAGAAGTCGAAAGTGGCGACGAAGAGGAATACGAGGAGGGGGAGGAAGAAGAGGGTAAGTGGTGTCATGCAATTTGAAATGTGTTTCAATGACATGCTATAGTCTCAACCAATCAACTGTATTCTCAAAACCTCTAGAAGAATATGAGGAGGAAGAAGGAGAAGGTAGGTTTGAAAAGTTTCGTACTAGTGGTTGCAATGATGTATACAATCTCTCACAACTTGGCCCTAAATTCAGAAGAGGAGGAGGAGGAGGAAGAAGAAGAAGAGGAGGAGGAAGAAGAAGAGGAGGAGGAGGAGGAGGAAGAGGAGGAGGAAGAAGAAACAGAAGCAGAAGGGGAAGAAGTGGAGGGAGAGGAGGGAGAGGAGGAAGATGAAACAGAAGCTGAAGAGGGGGCAGCGGAAGAAGCCGTAGAAGAAGAGGAAGTCGATGAAGACGATGAGGGCTCCAGCGATTACGACGAGGTGAGTGGCTTGCCTCGACAATGTCAAGAGTTCTACCATTTCAAGATAGCACTCTACCCTTTCGAGAGCATTCTGTTTCTAACCGTTCCTATCTGGGGTGTTTTCTGCTTCAATAGGAGACCTACATTGAAGAGGGAGAAGAAAGTTCCTACGACGAGGTGAGTGCGGTCAACGCGTCTCATCTGATCTGTTGCATCGCAAAGGGTCAAAGATCGCGTTTTTCTGGGTTGGATCTCATCCGTCATTTCTTGTTTGCCTGTTAAAACGTTTAGGAATCCTATGGCGAGGCAAGCTACGAAGAAGAGATTATCGAAGACGACGACGAAGAGGGCGAGCAGTCCTGGTTGCAAGAACTTCAGGAAGCACAGGCAGGAAACTATCCAAAGTAGATGTCACCGCCATGAATGATCTCCAAGCGAACATGCCGCAAGACTTTGGCACCCCGGTTTTGACCTGCCTCAGCAAGCAGACTGCTGAACTGTCCTGTTTCACCTCGGTCTCAACCGTATCAATCGACAATCTATCCCAAGTGCCACGCAGCACTCGAGCCGCGGCCCAGTGGCCCAGTTCTGTTCGCCTCGATGTAGTACTTGCACTACTGGTACAACTACTAGCTACATGATGTATGTACCAATGAATCAATCCCTTTGGTGACCGGGGCTGCGGTGCAAACAATTGTCTTTGCTGCAAAGGCCCGCAGCTTGCACAGGTGGCCTGGAGATGCGGACATAGGCCTGAGGGCCAGGTCTTTCAGACCAGAATGAAGACGGTCCCCGGCTTATATTCAGCTAGCTAGCTGGCGAATGGACTCGATGAGTCCAATGCCACTCGAGCTCGCACGGTACTGAGGTACCGTTGGCTACTCCGGCACTAGGTTCCACGATGTGCTGAAAATTAGCAGAGTAACTATCTACCCGGGTATCCAGCTAGCTCAACATTGCATTTTTAAAGTCGTCCAATAGAGTACTTCAATGACAACACAAGTAGCTATAGGGTACATGTCAGCAACTCCTACTGCTAGCTAGACAACGCTCTGAAATCTATCAGGAAACCTCATCCGATCGCGGTTTCCCAAAGAGCGCAGATAAAATATACCCTATCCTTAACAGACACAAATTACCCTTGTCTCTATCATCCTGCTGCCAGACAGGTCAGATGCAAATTTCATTAAGCTCCTCATGTCTGAATGATGCATAAATATTTACTTAGACATCTGCATCCAACTATTGTCGCAGAGTGGAAATTGGGCGAGTAGGTCACACAATTAATTAGTCCGCGAAATGTTGTCACCACATTTGTATGCAGCAGTTTTTGCTGCCATCCTCCCATCGACGACGACAGCAGGGAGCACCTTCCTCATGAACTCGCGGTCTTACTTGCGACATTCATAGTGGCAACACTCCCACCAACAAAGCAAGAAGGACGAAGATAACAAAAGACCAACAATTGCTCCTACTAGAGAGTATCGGCAGCTGCATAGGTTAGCTGGTTGTTAGTTGAGGTTTTGTATGTTAGCTAGGGTATCAAGTTGTTCCGTTTCTGTGAAATCTGTCGCTCCATTACCATCCGCCTTCCAACCAATCTTGAGTTCGAGTCGACGGTCATTTCTATCATCTACCAACCAGACAGCTTCAGACGTATATCTTAGCTTAGCTTAGCCTAGCTTAGACGGACAGCAGCAAGCCACCACCAAACAATCAAATTCATCGAAGATGGTCCCTGATCCGTACAAAGCGCTGGGCCTCGCCCACGATGCTACGCAGAAAGAAATCAAATGCGCCTATCGTAAGCTGGCACTTAGTCTACACCCTGATAGACTAACGAGACAGAACGCCACAGAGACAGAGATGGACCGGGCCACCGCTGAGTTCGCCAAGGTATCAGCTGCCTATTCCTTGCTCACGGATTTGGCGAGAAAGCGAGAATACGATCACATTTACAAGTATGGAGGGTACGACGACGATGAGGTGGACAACATTCTAGGACAAGGGGGCAATCTCAATCGAGGAACCAAACGACAACAACAACAGCAAGGATCTTCCTCTTCCTTTGCATCCTCACCGGATCCTTGTGACCCGCAGATGAAGAAATCCGCAAGAGGCATTGGATACAGGTGTACAGATCACTTTGCCTACATTCTTTCTCAAGGACGGAGAGCCTCCACCTCTGTGGCCGGAATAGAGATACCCGCCCGACTGCACATGTCCAGACCTCCCTCAGGCACAGGTGGATTCAGGCTCTCCTTTAGCTCGGGACAGTTCACAACCACACCCAATGGCGCGAAGAAATACACGTCCAAAACGACGCAGTTTGTTGCCGGCAAGAAATTCACAAGAGTCGAAACCACCGTCGTTCATCCGGACGGACGCAAGGAAATCCTTATCGAAGGCGACGACTATGTAGAACGGCGCACAACCCCGCCAACACGAACGATACCTGGGAATGTGACCCAAAAACACGGAGCCGACGGCGACCTGCCATGGTATATGGAAGCCTGGCATGGAATCAAAGACAAGCTCTCCGCCTGTTACAGTCCCTGTATTCCCGTACAATGAAACAGTTACTATATCATTAAAGGAACCGGGCATTACTAGTTCTTGTAAAACATATAGAAGCATCCATATTATTATTGATGGTATTCGCTTTCTCTTCCTTTCCATTCCCTAAAATCAGCATGGTCAGATAGATACCCTTCGCTGGCGGTTCCACCACGAGCTGCATATACAGTAATGGACCGAACTTTTCCTTGCCTCATAATCAGCTCTCCCAGATGGCGCTGCAGTACAAATACAGAAGGACTTGGAACTAGAAGAACTTAGGGTCTGGGCCTTCCGGCGTCTTGCCAAGGGGTCTCTTCTTTTCAGCCCGAAGTTGCCTGCGGCGTTTCTTCACTGCTGGGTTCATCTTGGCGTGTGTTGCTTGATCACCATAAGTCAAACCTTGGTTGCTTGCCCAGGCCATTTGCCCCGTCATACTCAAATCCGACAGCCCTTGCATTATGCTCCCAGCCGCATCGAATGTTTCTCTCTGTTTCTTGACGTCACGGCAGACCTTTTTGTGTCTGATCTTCCAATCTTTGCCTTGGCACTGCTTGCAACAGTAATACGCTAGCTTACATTCCACGCAGAACGACAGTTTTGCCTCAGCCGTGTCCGTTTGATAGCAACCTCGGCGTCCCATGGTTGTTGTACAGAATTTGTACCACTCTGGCACAGGAGCTGGGACTACTGAGTCCTTTTCTGCCTTTAAGATGCTTAACAGCTCTTCTGTTGTGGATGCTCCAGGGCAGGGAATCAACTGCCGGAGCATCACACTTCTAAGTAGTCCGAAGCGGGCGCCGCTGCACAGGAGGAAGGTTAGCTTCGTGCAGTCGAATCGTTTCCAACAGTTCATCGGAAACCCCTAGCGCAGGAGGGCGCCGTTCAAATGCACGACGCGTAGCAGCTTCTGGTGAAGGCCTTCTAAGATCCAGTAGAAAGCTGCGCATTTCTGGTGTCAAGGTTGGAATAGCCTCCAGTGGATCATGGTGGTAGTTTTCCATTAACTTAGGAATTACAAAGTCCCCAGCTCCTTGGGTGTCAGGAGACCTTGCTCTTCGTAGAGGCCATCAAGGTCCATGGTGGACAAGTTTATGATAGAAACAAAGCAGAAACAAATGACCTAGCTACTAGAAGATAAGTGTCCAATGGCTGGCTCCGATGAAGTGTGCCTAATTGAGTATGAGTCGAGTCCACGCTAGAGCTTATTCCACGCTATCTAGAGTTAGAATTATATCATCAAATGAATGATCGAATTGATTCGATTCGATTCATTCAATTGATGGATTCGATGCTATACGATACCATTCGATCAACGAGCGCCGACAAGCGGCGCTCGCCTAGAGCAGCACTGCACGACTAGTTGAGTAGAGTAGGGTGGTGGAGAGACTCGGCCATTTACTGAGCCGACCGTCTCCGCTACCCAGGGGTGCCGCTCGTGATTGCTAGAATCCCGGGCGGGAACCAAGGCACGATGAGGCAGTCCCGCGGGAGTGAGTCCCGCGTGATTGTACGACATTCGGACAACCCAGGGAGGGAGAGGTGGGTTAATCTATTCTAGTTCTTGCTTGCAGCTCGGCTGAAAGAAGAATTGTGAGCAGAGAAGGAGACAACCTTCTTGCATCGACTGTTCAATGGCTGACGAGAGTTGGACCGGTCTTGATGTTGTGTTCATTCAAGTTGCTATCTGGTGAGCGATCTTCGAGGGTGCTAAGAACGTGCTATTCCTTAGAGCCGATCTTGCGAATGGAGGCAGACATAGCGACATGTATGTGGGTATCCATTTCAGGAACGCAGGTGATGACCTGAGAGATGTAGAGATGTACTTGATGTGTAGGAGCGAAGTGTGGGAATCGATTTTGTGTTTTGTGAGATGTACAGTTTGGCAACTGTGAGTCGAGTCATCTCGTCGAAGAACCATGAGGGTTCAGGTTTGCGCGGAAGGATAGGGATCAGGATCTTGTCCTCTTTGCGTGCGGCTGCTCGACAACGAGCGCCGACAAGCCGGCGCTCGCCTAGAGCAGCACTGCACGACTAGTTAGTAGAGTAGGGTGGTGGAGAGACTCGGCCATTTACTACCGACCGTCTCCGCACCCAGGGGTGCCGCTCGTGATTGCTAGAATCCCGAGCGGGAACCAGGCACGAATGAGGCAGTCCGCGGGATGTGAGTCCCGGGTGATTGTCGACATTCGGCCAACCCAAAGCCAAAGGCAGAACAGGGTGGGAGCGTAGCGGGGTGGGAAGAGTTTGGAGAGACCGAGAGAGGCAAGGTCTCTCTGGGAAATTGGACTAAGGGAGGTTAGTCCTCGTAGAGTTCGCGTGAAGGAGGATCTCTGCGATAGAGCAGGCGCTGAGCAGGCGGGAGGAATTGTCGTAGGATCCCGCCTGGAAGGTGTAGGCACCATGGGCCACATTTTCTGGATAGTGTGCGTGATATGGCGCCTGGATTCGAAGTAGCGCAACTGGCGTTGACTTCCATCGACGAGGAGGCGGATGGCATCGGAGTCAACATGGGCGCAGAGAGAGCAGTGGCGCCGCCGGACGGAGGGAGCGAGCGGGACTCTTTCATGTGGAATTCCGGTGTCGTTCGAGCCGCTTTGCGCAGCAGAAGGCAATCGTGATGAACTTGGCTTGACGTTGTCCATTCTACGCGGTATTGTAGTGTTGTATATGGACGGCGCGAGCCTCCAGGGAGTGTTGAGATGATGTGTGCAGACGGAGTGACGACAGAGGCGAGGATTGACAAGCCAAAGCAGGGTCAGCGGTAGCCCCGTGACCCACGACTCGCCTTTGACGGTTCTGTTGGTCAGTGAATGTCAGAACAGCCGCGGTGAGGCGATGGGGTCAGACACGTCATTCAAAGAGATCTTGTCAGCGGCTGGACTTGGAGGCGACCGGCGAGGTGAAGGTGATGCTCAAGGAGAAGGCCTGTCTTCGGGCCTCAGGTTCACGGTGTCGAGGTATTCGGCGGGCGGAGAAGCCAGAAGAAGGGCAGATGCAGAGGTCCCGCGTGTGTTGGTTGACGTGCCCCGGACGGGGTCAACGTCAGTCGAGAGCGGAAGCATTTCTTGGAGGATGAGATGTTGAGGGTAGGCGGTCGGGGAGTCCATCTGTCATGGAGGCCTTTGTAGTAACCAGTGAGTATGGATGGAGTTTCCGTCGGAGCGAGGTCGGGGTCAGGCTGGTCCAAGTTGGATATCCCCTCGCCGACGGTCGTGAAGGGCTTTGTACCACTGTGTCAGCTCGGGCATCGTTCGACACGCAGTGGTTGTGGGCGAAGGCAAGGAGGTAGAAGATACGGACCTCGGGCTCAAAGGATATCACGGAGGGTTGCGTGGACCTTGTTGCGATCGCAGAATCACACCAGCGCACCGAAGGTGCGGGTTCGGGCTCTGGCGGTCTTGGAGACGGTGCTTTGGAGGCAACTTGTAGCGAAGCGCGGAGGAGTAAAGCTGGAAAGTGATCTCGGGTGGGCAGCAACACCCTTCCAGGAGC